>CM034461.1:29317242-29905242 GCA_019925255.1 Litchi chinensis
AGACAAATATCTCAAAACATCCACACTTCGGTTGTCATTTGGGAAAAAAAAACAATGATAACTTAGATTAATATTATAAAGGTGATCAATATTCATCAGCAGCTTTCGTAGCTCAGTTGGTTAGAGCACCCGTTTAGTAAGCGGGAGGTCTTGAGTTCGACTCTCAACGAAAGCACGGCACAATCTTTGATGTTTTTTAAATCCTCAAACACGTATAAAAAACGACGTCGTATTGCCACTATCAACTCTTTAGTTCCACGTCTCAAAACGACCACGTTTAATTATCGGATGCCACGTGTCAATTACAAACCATTAGATCGACCACCTCATCACACCGACGTGGCGCATCCAACGCACCCTACGCTCCCCCACTAACAATTAACAGAAAGAACAAGTCTCCCGCTAATTTAAGCCACTCCGCCAACCAATCAAATCAAAATCTGTGTTTTGGAAATTGGTATCGTCGTCGTTGCAATCAATCAATCGATTCAAAATGATGAGTGAAGATTTGGGAGTGGAAGCGAAAGAAGCAGCAGTGCGAGAGGTGGCCAAGCAACTCACCGTTCCTGATGCTCTCCTTTCCATTTCTTCCTTCAAAGCCGACTACATTGCGCGCCAACAGGTCACTGCGCTCTTTTTTCTTTTTTTTTTTTTTTTTTTTTTGAATTTTTGGGGTTTAACGAGATCGATTTATCGATGTTTGGCTTTGATGCTCTGATTTTCAGGCTAATGATGCGCAACTCGGTACAATGGTGGCTGAGCAGGTAAGATTTCCGCGAATATTCTCTGTAGTTTCGATTCGTTTTGTTAATGCAAAACAAATATGTTTGAAATCACTGTTTTTCAGAGCAAGTTTGCAATTTGAAAGCAATATATTTGAAAAACATGTTGTTGAATTCAAAAAGAGGAAAAAGGTTGTATGAGTTGTTGTCTTTGTTGGTGGTGGATGGAGTTCGCAGATTGAGCAGGCGCAGAAGGGGTTGGAGGCGCTGGGCTTATCGCAGAAGAGGATAGATCAGCTTCATGAGAATTTTATTGCTATTGACAAGTATGTTTTGGGGGTGGTGGTGTGAGTAAAAGTTTTGTGTTTTTGTGCTTTTTGTTTTGTGGTTAAAATGTGGTGTGTGTTGGAAATATCAGGTACTGTCGAGAATGCCAAACTTTGATTGAAAACCATGACAAGATCAAGCTGCTTAGCAATGCTAGGAATAATTTAGGCACAACTCTGAAGGTGAGTGAGTGGATATAGTGGAAATAGGGAGCAAGATAAATTAATCATGTTTGATCTTTGTTTATGTGATTTGTACATTTGAAATTATATGGTCGATTGTTTGTTAGTTGAAATGCTGCCGTCTTGGGCTGAACTGAAGAGATATAATGGTAATCATGGTTATTGTTTTGATTTATTGGAAGGGAACAAGATAAATTAATCATGTTTACTCTTTGTTTATGTGATTTTTATGTTTGAGATTTTATGGTTATTTGTTTGTAAGTTGAAGTGCTATCATCTTTGGCTGAAATGAAGTGAGTTTGTAGTTGAATTTGTTGAATCAGAAGGCTGTTGGCTAGTTTTGTGTTAAATTTCGATGTAAGAACTTGAAGTTTTGGAGATTCTGATATGTTGATCACCATCTTTGCTTTGTAATGAAGATCTATCTATTTGTGTACTTTTATTTATAGGATGTGGAGGGTATGATGTCCATTTCTGTTGAAGCAGCTGAGGCTCGGGATTCTCTGAGTGATGACAAAGAACTTGTTAACACATATGAGGTAAAGCTAATATTCTACTATCATTTGTTGTTTCATTTTTGAAAAAATCTCGAACATGATACTTATCACATTTATAGTGTTTTATTAACTCTATCTCTCACAATTTGTCAGAGATTAACAGCGCTTGACGGGAAAAGGAGGTTTGCACTAGCAGCAGCTGAATCTCACAAGGAAGAGGTTGGTCGACTAAGGTACAATCTTTTTCTCAAATACGTAGCTTAATCCATAGTAAGTTCAAATCAATTGACGTACATATAAATATATTCACTTTTAGATCAAAATGATTAATGTTATCTGGAAAATAAATTTATTGAATTCCTTGTAATCTCTAGAGCATTTTACACCAATTTTTAGTCTTTCTTGTAGATAATTTTCACACAAGACTTTAGCTTAGGACTAATCTCTTTTTCACTCTTTTGTGTGCCATAATCCTTCCTCATTTCATTTGAATTGTAGAATAAAGAAAAAGTTTTAAACAAAACTATTGGCATCAAATTAAATTTGTAAGAGGCTTGTCACTTGCTATTGTCAATTTGTGATGGTTATTACAAATTTCTAGCAGAGATGGATGTTTTTGAATTTTGGTGTTGAATGACTAATCTTATTATATCTTTTAATATGGGGGTTTTGCAAGAGAATATTTTGAAGATGTTGGTCGAACTTGGGAGACATTTGAGAAGACACTATGGGGCCATATTGGAAACTTCTATAAACTTTCCAAAGAGAGGTATATTTTCTTGAGTTATCTCAAGTTGTTAACATATGCCCTTAGTAAGACATTTTAAGGATTAAAAAAATGAATGAAAATGTATTATATATTCCTTCCAGTCATGAATAATTGTGTATTGATGTTTTGAATGAATAAAATATTAGTTTTCTTATTCTTAGGAACTCCTTTTACCTTGTGTCCATAAGGCATAGTTTAAGAGGACTAGTTTCAGAAGAAGTTGGTAATGATTGAAATTGAGCGGTTTTGTTGTGCATATAAATAATCTCTTTCTTTCTTTCAAACCTTTTGCTGCTTAAAACTGCTTGGATGCCTCAAATTTAATTAAATAATTCTTGCGTAGTTTGTTGAATTTTATGAAATTTACTTGTAACCTCTCAAGTTAACATATGCAAAGGAAAATTAGCCTATGTAATGATTGAGGATGATACAACACGCTGATGCATTGAGTGTAGGGCCAGCTTGGAATTATATCCACTGATTAAGCAATTATATACAGCAAAGCTATTACATAATACATGATTTTTCACACACACACACACACACAAAAGCGAAAAAACAAAGAAGTTATGTGGTGTGGGGACAATAGATTTTACATGTTTATTCAATGCTGGTACTTAGATACTTCAACATTTGAGGAACTGGTTTACTTGATTCCGGAACTATCAAGTATTTGCTGTTCTTTGCCTTTGAATTATAAACATATGATTATTGACAACTTGCACAAACATGATCTCATATGTATAATTGCAGAGCTTTGATATGGATTTAATTATTCCTTTTTTTTTTTTTTAAGACGCATCTGCTGCAAGCTACATTATTTTTAATGCTTTTAATAACTATAATTTATTCAATGGTAGTATACCTTAGAATATGTATTTTATTTGTTCTGTAATTATTGTGAGGCTTATTTTGCATAATGATTTTTGTCTTTTGCAGCCCACAAACTTTGGTTCGTGCTTTGAGGTATATTGCTGACTAATTATTCAGCTATTGTCACTTGTACATCTAACTTCTGATGGATCATTAATTTTACTTTTAACTTTACGAATTCAACAAGCTACTTGTTGTATTATATAATTACACTGCAAACATTTTGTTAAGGGAAAATGAGAAAACTGATTGTAATTGATGGATACTAACTTGTGTTTATGGTCCAAAGAGAAATCTGTAACGATGTGAATAAAAATATACTCGACAAACAAAACGCCACTAAGTGCCTGTTTGGGTTTTTTTTTGGAAGTTTTCTAAGTTATTTTAAACAATTAAAGGTCAATGTAAATAATGCAATTTTTTGCTCTTAAAATATCAAATTCATTATCATTTTTCTTTTTCATTTTACAAGCTTGTTTTCCAATGTTATTTTTGTAAAATGATAGTGAAAAGTCCTTGGAATTTTTGGTCCTATTTTCTTTTAAGATTAGATTGAATAGGGGAATATGTTGCTATATTTTGTCACCGTTTGTGTTCAATACATCAGTTCTGTTTAGTTTTGTGCTCATGTCACTTTGTATGGACATTCTCTTGTTTTTGACATGATTTCTTGATTACGTTTTAGGGTCATTGAAATGCAAGAAATTCTTGATCAGCAACTTGCTGAGGAGGCAGCTGAAGCTGAGGGTGAAGATGTCATAGCAGCAATTGCAAATCCACGTAGAACTGCCAAGTAACTGTTTTGACTTGATTTTCAGTTTTATGTATAGCTGTAACGCATCTGTTGCCTTTTCCCCATCATGCATCGTTGTTTGGTTTCTCAATACTATTTTTCTTGGATGCACATTCAAGATGAATTTTACCTTCCATCTTATGAAGGTATATATGGTATTTCCTATTAAGTTAGTAATTTACTTCAAACTGTAGAAAATCTACTACTGGTTCAGCTTCTTCCAAAAACCTAGTACAGAAGAAGTTGAAGGCTCAGGGAAAAGGCTATAAGGATAAATGCTATGAGCAAATAAGGAAGACAGTTGAAGATCGGTTCAATAAGCTTCTAACAGAGGTGGTTTATTGCTGTTAATTAGATGCTTCATAGTTAGGGAGACTATCTTGTCGTTATTGTATAATATATATATAACTCTAACAGTAATCTATGACCAGCTTGTTTTTGAAGACCATAAAGCAGCTTTGGAGGAAGCTCGGGTGGTACGCATTTAGAATTTTGTAAATTCAATTTCCATATTTTATCTCCCCCTCCCTTTACCTTTCCATTCTTGTTTTTATTTAAATTTTCCTTCATCAAATGCTTAGAACTATTTTCTGTTGGATGATATTCTGCTTTTTTGTAATGTGAAAAAATAAAAATAAAAAAATACAATTGGACAAGTAAAAATTGTCTCACAAAAAGGCTAGCCACATTTTAACAAATTCTCTGTGTCAGGAATTGGCAGCATATTAATACAACTAGCAGCCTTTAATTTGGACAACAAAAGTTATTAAGAGTCTACATTGTGCAAAAAAATATGATGATATCACAGTACAAAGTGCAATAACACTTGAAACTAATAATTTTTAGTAAAATAGATGAACTTAGAAAGTAACTATTCTCTATCTTTTCGGCTTTGCTTTTGTAAATCTGGGTTTGCAAATTTCCAATGGTGGAAATCAGCATATTTGTGTTGGTAAGTATTGGAGAGATGTTTTGACTGGCTCAGAGTAATCACAACATTTAAAAGGTGAACATGTGGGATTAAGGGATTTGATTATATTTTAAGTTATAATAGGAAATTTTGGACTGCAACTGCTAATAGGCAGATCAGTTTATTTAGGAAGCTGCTAATAGGTAATGCATTTGTACTGCTTGGGTGAATTTTTTTTTTTGGCTACTGCTTCTCTATGCCCAATAAAAGAAGAAGCTATTAAAGATACTAGCAAAAAAAGTCTGCCTAGGGTAATAGTCAAATTGGAAGGTGAGAAATTGGAGAACCATTGAAGAAATCAAACTTCAATTTGTTGCTGACATTAGTTTATTTTTCTTATTTGTTTATTTGGCTAAAAAGTCCTAGGTTGGACTACCCCAACATTGAATTTGTATTTTGCTATCTGCATTTTTTAACATTTAAATTTGTGTCTGTATATCTAGGTTTGGTCCATGTAATAAACACATTTATCTAACATGTGAGGAAGTGTATTACAATTAAATATTATAGTTTGGGCTTTTACTTGCAACTTGGTTTTTTGTGTCTTAGTTGTTATGATGAATTTTATCGTCTCAAAACATGTATGGTAATTCTTCTGTAGTTGCAAATATAATTTAAAGTAATTTTACTACAAGCTGCATTTGTGTCTTTACTAGTTCTAACAAGAAAAGAAAAATTAAGACATGTGGCTTCTCTCTCTCTCTCTCTCTCTCTATATATATATATACTGTTCAGTTTCATTTCTCTCACATGAATTAAAGAGGCTGCAAGTATTGTGAGTCATTGAATCTATCATATGTTGTTCCGTGGAAATCATGTTTGATGGTTAGCATATTGTTTATCTACATTAATATTTCTTGTAGTATTGAAACTGTTTTTTTACATGGTAATGACAGTAACCGAATTTTCATCTCCTCAATTGCTGTGCTATTTTCAAATATCTGCAGCTTTCATAATATTCTTGTCTTCTTTTGACATCTAGATGGGAGAAGAGCTTGGAGATATTTATGACTATGTGGCCCCATGTTTCCCTCCAAGGTTTGGCTGGTGTTAAACCTTCTTGTTTATCGCTTTACCTGTATTGACAATCAACTTTTAGCTCATATATAGAGAGTAATTTTTATTTCAGTAGCTTCATAATGTAGTTTTGGATGTGTTTTGTCCTATATAGACATAATAATATTGTTTGCATTGCTTCATAATGTAGTTTCGGATGTGTTTTTGCATGCTTGCACTTGATTGAGTGTGTGTCTTAATGGCTGTGAATTTTCGAATGAAAATGCACGCCATTGTTGGATATGAGTGGCGTTAAAGTTAACTTTTCATTAGAAATGTTTTATTCATTCTGATTTAATCCTTAATGATGACAGATATGAAATTTTCCAGCTAATGGTAAACCTGTATACTGAGAGGTTTGTTCAGATGCTTAGATTGCTAAGTGACAGAGCAAATGAACTGACAAATATAGAGATTCTAAAGGTATTTTAGCCTGGATCCTTATTTTGTTTTCAATCAACCGTGTCATCTCAATTCCTAAATTCATTTTGGTAATTATCAAGAACTTGCCATGCATATTATATGACTACATAATAGCGACTGTTTATTTTCCATTAGGTTTGGTGGTAATGTATCTTACTCTGTTTATTTGCAATTCCTTTTGGTGGTGATGAATCAAAACACTATCTTCATTGCATTGCCATGTGTTTTATAAGGTATATAGACTGGCAAAACACCAAGTTGGCATCTTTGTCACTTCTTGAAAAACATTTGAAAGGTCGAAAGGGGAAACTTGGCAATCACTTCTGCATTGCTATGTTCTAATGTTGCAACAAACTTCTAAATTTCAGCTCTGCCATAGCTATTGCTGTTGCTTTTATGAGTTAAATCTGTTTCTCAATGTATCTTTCCTAGTAATGTTTGTTACTATTGGCAGTTTGTGCAGAAAGTAAATGTAGCAGAAATCATGATAGGCTGTACTTGTAACACACCAGCCAAGAGCTTCCTTCTTTTTGACTTCGGAATTAACTTCCATATTTTGGCTTGATTTAGTTTTCATCTTACCACATGATTGTCTTACTTCTGGTTTTTTTTCTTTTTTTTTCATAGTTTGTTCCGTTTCCGTAAAAAATATAATTATGCTGGTTTGCTTCAACTAGGTAACTGGTTGGGTAGTTGCATACCAAGATAATCTAATTGGGCTTGGAGTTGATGAAACTCTGGCTCAAGTTTGTTCCGAGAGTGGTTCTATGGATCCCCTTATGAATTCATATGTTGAGAGAATGCAAGCTACAACAAAGGTAACTAACTATGCCACTACCCTTTAATCAATACTGCTGGTATCTGGTAAATTTGTAATTCAGCTTATATAACTTCTCTTACTCATTTAATACGTGCTATTTTCATTTTTTTTTCTAGAAATGGTACTTAAATATCCTGGGGGCCGATAAAGTACAGCCACCAAAGAAAACGGAAGATGGAAGGCTGTATACTCCAGCTGCAGTTGATTTGTTCAGGATTCTTGGGGAGCAAGTGCAAATTGTTAGGGAAAATAGCACTGATCTCATGCTATACAGAATTGCTCTGGCTGTTATTCAGGCAAAGTTCATCTAAATATTTATAGAAATAGTTAACTTAAATTATCATAAGGTACTAGGGGATATGTGCATTAGTATAATTGCTTCATTTGAAAAAAAAAAAAAAAAGTGTATTGCGAATATTCATGGTGATAGTATTGTGAATGTAGTCCTTTCCCTCGTAGTTCTTTCACTCTTTTTCTTGGTTATGTTTCCTATTATATCTATAAATTGAAGTATACAAACGTGAGTCTTTTGCGAAATGGCTTTTGACTTATAGTCTTCATGTTCCTTTAACTTGCTTTGTTTCTTTAGGTATTTATTGATTTTCAAGCTGCTGAACGGGAGAGACTCGCAGAACCTCCTTCTGAAATTGGTCTAGAACCTTTATGTGCAATGGTTTGTGAAATTTTAATACATAGATTGTGATAACCTTTAATTGTTTGGAAATTTTATTAAACATATCCTTGTTGAGGCCGTTTCATTGGGGTATATTAATATGGTATACAGATAAACAATAATTTACGTTGCTATGACCTTGCAATGGAGTTGAGCAACAGTATCATAGAAGTTCTTCCTCAAAACTATGCTGAGCAGGTAATGCTGATTTGATTCAATTTCATATTTTTTTTCACCCTTCTTCTATTTTTCATTTTTCCAAATTGTTATTTTGATTGGAGGTTTTTAGTTTCCTCCAATTATATTTTTTTAGGATTTATTGTAAATGAACTGCGTGTTTTCCAATAAGATTTCTTCATTACGTAAGTGGGTTTTTTTTTTTTTTTTTTTTTTTTTTCACACCTTTTCTATTGCGTCTTGGTTTCTTATGGAAAAAACAAATCTGTTTTTGCCAAGAATGTATCCTTGTTTGTGATTTTGGGTTACCTAGGTTGTGATAGACCATCATGGTTAACCCTGGTTCCTTCAACATTTCAATAGTGTAGAGAAGCTTTTGTGTTTTAATTTTTTTTTTGGCTGATATTGTTGATTATTTATGTTATGCTTTTGCTGATATTGACAGTTACAAACTGATTTTCATTTTTTAATGGCAAACTGCATAGCAGAAAGTCACATATCTACTGTCATGCAAATTTATTGTGTTATTAAGTGTGTGCCCACAGTGGAAGATCTTTTCCACCTAACTATTCTGTCTGAGAATGTGTCCTCATTGGTTGATAGTATTGACCAAGACAACTTTCCCCATCATATCTCTGCCCATGGTTGAGGTGGTAAAAAGATAAGGTCGGGGTAATTCGTGAAATTTGAAGAACAAATGAAAAGGAACCTCTTTACCGTGCAGATAACAAAAAATGAATATATAAATATATAAAAGAAAATTGAAATTATGTAAATACCATAACTTTTTACTCCATTAAGTCTGAAAAATAAGGTTTCTCTTATGAGTGGAATTCCAACATATGTATCAGCATGGGTAAGTAATGTCAACTAATTTGGTGAAAAATATTCTAGTAGTTTTTTCAATATCACCTAATACAATAACCTAATACTTGCGGTAAAATTGATTTTCCTTTGTCACTTCTGTAGGTTAATTTTGAAGACTCTTGCAAAGGTTTCTTAGATGTTGCAAAGGTATCTAAAATTAAATTTTGTATATGTTTTAAGCTTTGTTTTTTCCAGTATGTTTCTTGTGATATGATTTATAACTTGTAGCTAGTGATCTTTGTATTTTAGAAAAACGATATTGTTTGGAAGTTTGTGTGTTTGAATAGGGTTTATACAGCTCATATCTGGACATTCATCTATTGTAGGAAGCTGTGCTTCTAACTGTTACTGTTATCTTTGAAGATCCTGGGGTGCAAGAGTTAGTCGTCAAGCTTTATCATAACGGTAAAATAACATTCTTAACTACTTAACTACTAATATCATATATATTTCAGATAGTAGTCTTTTTCCTGATTGCTGCTAGTTGCATGAATTGTTGATAAACATTAATTTATGTGCTTTTCTTGGCTGACATTTCCCAAGTTTTGGGACTATGATGACGTGCTCAAGAGCCATTTCCTTGCTATGTCAAAGATTTTGCAATTTAAAAGAATGGCTCGACTTTCTACATTGCTATATAATTGCACAGTAAATGTTTTGAGATTAGTGATAGTGTGTGTAGCAATCCTTCTCCATTTGACTGCTATTACGTGGATGTTTTATGTCATTTTCTGGAGTGCTTCTACAATTAAAATTTAGTACAGCAATCAAATCAATGGTATAAAAATTTGAATTAGGTTAACCCAATCCGATTTGTTTAACTGTCTAGTTCTAACTCATTACTCTTTAGTGAGGTTTTAATCTTTGGAAATGCAAAATGGAGCATATTTATGATATCAAGTTTATGCTACCTTATATTATGTTCGAATGAAATAACTAATAATATGGATTATTAAATATTTGCTACCAAATACACGATCAGTATATAGCAGTTGGACTGGAATCTCTTTCAGTCCAGAAATTGAATACCATATCTTGACAATTGAATTACTTTAGATTGAAAACCAATTGTTAATTTGAGGAAGAGATGAAATAGACTTGGCTTTTTGAATTTACTGAATTGTTAGCTTACTGACTTGGGTTTCAAATTGTGTTCATGGCATATATAGAAGAAAAGCTTAACCTGAACTCAGTTATGACTTTCACTAGTGAGTTGGGTTTATGACCGTAAGTATGATTGTGTGACACTTTTTTGGCAAACTATTATGAATTAACCAGAAGCTTATTCCTCTGTTCTTAATAATTATTTCTCTAAAATGATAATAGATTAATAATTTATTAATGAGATCTGGTTTTGAAAATATGTTCATTTAAAAAAAAAATGTTACCTTTTTTCTCTAGAAAAATTCTGCTAAACTTTTTTGCTTTTTTTTTTTTTTTTTAAACATAAAAAAGAAAAAAAAATGTTTTTTTTTCCTTCCTTCACTTTTTTATCTTTTCTGTGATTAAAAAAAAAAAAAAAAACTATTTTTGAATTAGTCCTAATAAATATTGATAATACAAATACCTAATGTAGTATGAATACAAAAACAAATATCAAATGTAAATGTGGGGGAACTAAAACCCAGGACTTTCTGATGAAACTAGCTTTGATGCCCTGAAAATATATGAAATCTAACATATTATATGAAAAAAAAAAATTAAAAAACAAAAACAAACAAAAAATTTCTTTGTTCAAAAGATTGAAAACATTTCACTATTTGATTACTTGTTCCATGAAACCATATTGGAGATTGCTACATTAGTAAAATATCGTAGGAAACCTTAATTAATAGAAATTAAAAAAAAAATTAAAAAAAGAGTAAACTACTTATATATATAAATACACACACACACTAACAATTGTATCACAATATTCTTACACATATTCCAAAAGTATATTATACTAGTGGAATGTATCTTGGTGTATAATATAATTACATTTTTTATAGTATGGAATATCTAATGTATGTTTCAAAATTATATTGTGTTACCGGATAATCTTCCCTATATTTTAATACCTTATATTTCCTTTGAGTTGATGTCTATGTTTTGTTTATTCTATTTATTTTCTTACCTTTTTTTTTTTTTTTGTTTTTTTTTTCCTTTTTTCAGAATGGTCTGAGGGTCAAGTTACTGAGTACCTAGTTGCAACATTTGGTGATTATTTTACAGATGTAAAGATGTAAGTTATCTTTATTTTAAACTTGATTAACTTTAGCTCCCACACAAAAGAGAAAATGGTACAAACTAATATTTTATGGTTAAGCCTTCTCTCTCTCTCTCTCTCTCTCTCTCTCTTTTTTTAATGGTGATTTGTCTATTCATAATAGAGTGCGAGCATGAAATATTGCTTTTCCAATTTACTTACCAGTAATTTTTTTTTGAGAGAACTTACCAATACTCTTGGTACATGTAAGCTCACTCTGTGCTGCTATCAGGTTTGCTGGGATATGTTTGTATTTATTATAGCCTTAAGAACTTTGGAATGTGAGAGTTTTTCTTTGTGGTTTTGTGAGGGTGAGATTTCATAGATTTTAGCTTTGCACTTTCTATCATTGTAATGACTGTACAGGAAATAGGTCTAATATAACTATATTATTTATTTGTTAATTTTGTCAAACTTAATTTGACATCAATCAGTGGGATTGCCTATTAATTTTCCTTAATATAAAGTATCCTAATCTGATTAAAAAAGTAGGTTCTTCTGTGTGGTCATAGGTAGAGTTTGGCATATATTTGTGTTCATCTCGTTCTTGTTTATTTATTCCGTTCATTGTGATTGGTTTGTCATAGAATTGATTTAACTATTACAACTTTTGAGTCTCTGGACTTTTCCAGGTGCAGAAGAGCTTTGTGCTCTGATGATATTATGGCTTCATTAGGTGGAATAGTAATCTTACTTATTTGCTGTTGCTTTCAATAATCTGTAACTAAGGTACATTGAAGAAAGATCATTTAGGAGATTTGTTGAAGCATGTGTGGAGGAAACCGTGGTTGTTTACGTTGATCATCTTCTGACACAGGTTTTATCTTTTTGCTATCTGAAACTAAAGTGAGGATAATGCTTTATCATTTTAGTTGGACATTCTTTTGCATAATTTATGATTTCTTTAGTTTTCATATTTGCTTATTTGTTGATATGGTGATTGTGATTGAAGAAAAACTACATCAAGGAAGACACCATTGAACGAATGAGGCTAGATGAAGAGCTTATTCTGGATTTCTTTAGGGAGTATATACCTGCTAATGTAAGTTTTAGCCTTGATTTAACATGTGGAAGTGATTGCCATTGACGATGTACTGCCAATCAAAAGTAGATTATATATATATATATATATATATATTTTAACAATCAGATTCTTGTGGTCCATTTTTAACTGATTTTTCTCAGGTTCTTGCAGAAAGTTGAAAATAGAATCAGGATTTTGGGTGATTTAAGAGAGCTTGCTTCAGCAGAGAGTGTCGATACCTTTACACTCATATATACAAATATTCTTGAACATCAACCTGACTGCCCGGTAAACATCATAAGCAATATGTTGTCACTGAATTAATCTTTTGATCATAAGTTTTCTCGGTTAGTTTTAATACGACTGTGAACACATGTTTTATTAGTTCTCTATGTGGTGGTAAGCTATATAATGCTAAATGTTTTATCAATTCTCTATGTGGTGGTAAGCTATAAAATGCTAGGTTGTCTCTTTTGTGAAACATTTGTATATTGTTTTTATATCTAGCAAATTTCTGAAGGTTTCTCATTCTTTTCCATTGCAATTAAGGTTATCTGATTTCCTCCAATTGCAGCCTGAGGTTGTTGAGAAGCTTGTTGGATTACGAGAGGGTATACCTCGGAAAGATGCAAAAGAGGTATGTGCATCACTCAAAATTTCAATTACCTCAAGGTACTAACTTGAAGATTTTGTTTTGAGACCCTAAGAAAATATAACTTACTGCTTTTTTACTTTGTTTTTGACTCTGAAAAAATTTATAATTTGGATATTGTGGTGCATGCTAATTTGAATCAAACATTATCACACAACATAGTATAATCCATCGTTACTATTACTTGTGATGGTCTCAGATTGCTTCAATCCAAACAAATCAATCACCAGAAAGTTTTCATTATAAATAAGATTAGTCCTTGGTTTCTAATTTCTTTGAAGCATCTTTATATTTATTGTCATTAGTTTGGATTGATTTTCATAAAGGAAATGATATTCTTTAAGTAATCGACTTAGTCATCCAATTTAATCCTTGTTAAAATAGGTTGTACAAGATTGCAAGGAAATCTATGAGAATTCTCTCGTAAATGGACAACCACCAAAGACTGGTTTTGTTTTCCCTAGGGTGAAGTGCTTGGCAGCTTCCCATAAATCTATCTGGCGAAAGTTGCATTAAACTGCAAAGCTAATCACTGGCGGTGCCTAATCCGATTACATGTGTGATAAAACCTTAAGAAAAAGATCAAGACAACCGAATCAATATGTGGGGGTCGAAGAAGGCCATGGAGGGAGATTTGACATATATTTTTTTTAATATGAGATTTAACACTCGCATGAAGAAGCTGCAATTACTTACCTATAGCCTTTCTTCAATCACTTTCTGTAGTTTTGAAACTGCTCCAACTAATTTTTATTACCATTCACAGCTCCTACTCTGCTGCGACCTCTGCCACCACCTTTGCTGCTTTTCATAAGAGAGATTACATTGCAGGACGATCAATCATAGCTTATGTAAATTTAAAGAAGTAACTGCTCTTGTTAATTTACAAACATGGATACATACAAGTTTAATTATGCTTTCATTATAAAATCACCAACCTATATTGTCCAACTATTACAAACCATCAGTAACAGTCTTTTCTCAAAAAAGACAATTATGTAATAAAACACGAGTGCACATAGTTTTTGGAAATTATGTAATAAAACATGAGTGCATATAGTTAAAGTGGGGAGGCTTACAGACAAGGGAAGAGAATACAATGCTTGTCCATGCGAAGCCAAAACAGACAACCATTCAATAGTTTTAAACATACAATGTACACATGCACATTTGTTGCAAAAAGGTGTTATTATTTAAGCTACAGGTCAAACTTCAAAGGGACGATCGATTGGCAGAGCATTGTTAAATATGTTAATGCCTCTGCTAACGATCTGACCACATTATCAGTGGTATTGAGCTACAAACCAATAAATGCTGCTGCAAAACTAGTTTCATAAAACTTTGAAATTAATAATTACGATACCAGATTTGTATATATTTGGGCAGGGAGCTCCATCCCTAAATAGTTAAACTGCTATTGTATTTGATTACCAATAACCAATCTTTTATCATCTAGTCCTAGAAGTAAAATCCTTCCAATAGCCGATCTTCAACTTCAAGTTAAAACTCATCCCTAAAGCCTCTATAAGCAAAACATAATGGTTTGTTTTGTTTCTTCACTTAACTGTAAATGAATGGGTGTTTATGAAAGGGAAATTACAATGTATCCGCAATCTGACTTCTAAGTTTTAACTTTAAATTAAAGTCATTCGTAAAGCCTACATAAACAACATAAATTACGTACACCCACAATTTATCATCTTCCCACATTCAAGAATATGTTAACAACATTAAAATCTTATCCACCTTTTTCTCTATTATAAAAAAAATTGCACCGACATTTCATCATTACAAATTTGGCTAAACAAACCAAATATGTCATCCTTGGATACAAGAGCATTATTACACTACATTACTTTGGGTAACTGCTAATTTTGGAGGAGATGCAAACTCCAGCTCAACTAAGATGTAACACTATAGCCCTTTGCGGAAACCAGAAACATGTGCACTTCATAATACCCACATAAACTTAATAAAAAACTAAAGCAAGTCATAGCCATCCACTTCTAAAACATGGAATCACGGATTGCCTATATAGTAAACATAAAGTTGTAATATAATCCATCTTATTCAACTTAATATAAGATTCGACAACAAGAAAATTCCAACCTTCACAAGCCAATATCATCTATTCATTATAAACTGCAAATGACTATAAAACTAGCCAAATCAACAAACCATCAACTTACAAAAGATGCCATTTGCCATCTCAAAGCTTCAACAATCAATTCCTACCAAGTGGGAGCGATCTGCACGAATAAGTCTCCTTAAATTCTGACTTCCTCGACGATGTAAATATCGAAGCATACACCGACTTATTGGCATTAGGTGGCGCAATATCAACCGCCTTAAACCTCTTCACAGCGCCATTGCCATTACCACTCAAATCCTTCACATTCTCCACCTTACCACCGTTACCCTCCAATTTACTCAAACCCTTCACATTCTCCACATCATTGCTTTCGCCAACCCCGCGCTTCATCCCACTAACTTTCTCCTCCTCTCTCCCAATACTCACTTCACCATTCTTCACTCTCTTCGCCTTCTTATCCTTAACTTTCACCTTCTCTCCATCCATCCTCTCTCTCAGCGCCGCCACCTCCTCTTCACTCCCATTGACCACAATCCTATCTGATTCACTAAACTCCTGATGACAAACCAAGCAGGAAGACGACTTCACCTCCTTCAATGCCTTTGCACTAAACACATGCCCACAACTCCTCAACGCAAAAAACTTATACTTGCCATTGAATTCAAGCCCCGTTATCGGGCACTGAAACCTCACATTGTCCTCCTCCTCTCCGGGCAGCTTCGAAAGCTTGACATTCACCATATCCTTCAAGCCCCTTATGTGACCAAACCCTTTGGGCAAAGTTTTACCCAACAGAGCTTGAACAACGGCTTCTTTGTTGAAAATATTACCCAGTTTGTCAACCACACAAGGCTCCCTCAAAGGCTCGCTGGACAAGGCGCAATTCAACCACTTTGAGAGCCTGACCTCATTTGGGTCGATCTTGTCCGGCTTCTTCTCGGCGTACATGTTCAGATAACAGTCTCTCGACTCGGCTCCCGTGGCGCCGCCATCGCCACCGCCACCCAGAACCCGCTGGCGCAAACAGAGTGTGGAGAGAGGGGCAATTTGGGGATTGTCGAAAAGTGGGGTGGAATCATGAAGGATTCGACCATTGAGAGTGAAGTAGGAGGACAAAGCTTGGTGTCTCGAAAGGAGGCAGCTTTTCAGGTCGCCAAGAGTTTGCCATTGGGTGGGGTCCATGATTAGGGTTTTCTTCGAATTCGTCGGCGAATTCACGAAGATTTGGCTTCTGCCGGCCCGCATGTTGAAGAAGGATTGAGAGAGATTTGATGGGTTAGGGTTTTTCGTAATTTGGGAATTTTGGGGAAGAAGAAGATAGATTGATTGATTGAGAGAGATTTGATGGGTTAGGGTTTTTCGTAATTTGGGGATTTCGAGGAAGAAGAAGATTGATCGATGGATTGATATATAGATTATTAATTATCGGCTGAACCGACCTTATCAAAATTAAATTACTACCGGCTCAACACAGACGGTCACATACGTTTTTGTCAAAATCAGCAGGTTTAAAATTGAATTAAAAGGGAATGGCAAAATGGACCCCGTCTAGACCCGCATGATGAGGTTCGGGTCTTTTTATACCCTTAAAAGAATCGGACTCAGAAACCGCATAGTAACGGGTAGGACATGGGTCTACTCACGGGTCTGCATTGGACCGGCAAAATACCCGTTTTTTATATACGCTCAACCCGTTTTCTTTTTTGCATTTTCATGTCGAAATCTCCAATGTAATAATAAACACCACCTGTTTGATGAGAGTCCTCAATGAAGATGCAGTTGCTGTTGAAACTACAACGGCAGTTGCTGCGAACTATCAATACCCAGAAATGCGAACATCGTTTAGTCTCTACGTACTCCACATTTCCACCTAACCGGACACCACAACAGCTGCACGAGCTGTGTAAAGTTGTTTCAAGCACAATGGGTGGTCTAGATGAGTTAGAAGTAAGTCTTAATCGATTTGATGTTGCTTTAACTTCATCACTTGTTACCCAAGTCATAGATTCCTGCAAACACGAAGCACCCACTAGAAGATTGTTGCGTTTTTTCTTGTGGTCTAGTAAGAATTTGAATATTAGTTTGGAAGATAAGGATTATAATTATGCTATATGTGCTTTTGCTGAAATGAAGGATCTTACAGCTGTGAATATATTGATTTCGAATCTTAGGAAAGAGAATCGCGTATTGGAGAGGCAATGTTTTTGCGTTTTAGCTGAGGCATTAGTTAAACTAGGGAGAGAAGATGATGCGTTGGGTATTTTCAAAAACTTGGATAAGTTCAAGTGTGCGCAAGATCGTGTTACGGTCACTGCCATTGTCAATGCCCTTTGTGCTAGGGGACATGCTAAGAGAGCAGCAGGGGTTGTTTATCACCATAGGGATAAGATATCTGGTGTAGAGCATTGTATCTATAGAAGTCTTCTTCATGGGTGGTCCATGCAAGAGAATATGAAGGAAGCAAGAAAAGTTATCAAAGAGATGAAGTCAGTTGGGATTATGCCTAATTTATTTTGCTATAACACGTTCCTTAGGGGCTTGTGTGAGAGAAACCTTAAACGCAATCCTTCCGGTTTGGTACCTGAAGCTTTGAATGTGATGATGGAAATGAGGTCCCACAAGATTTCTCCAACGTCCATTAGTTATAATATATTGCTTTCTTGTTTAGGCAGGACTAGAAGAGTGAAGGAATCCTGTCAAGTTCTTGAGTTGATGAAAAAGTCTGGTTGTGCTCCTGATTGGGTCACCTATTATCTTGTTACAAGAGTATTATATTTGACTGGCAGGTTTGGCAAAGGTAATAAGATGGTTGATGAGATGATTGAAGAGGGGTTGGTACCAGATCGCAAATTTTACTATGACTTGATTGGTATTCTCTGTGGAGTTGAGAGAGTAAACTTTGCGCTTGAGCTTTTTGAGCACATGAAAAGAAGTTCATTGGGTGGTTATGGACCAGTTTATGATGTGCTTATACCCAAGTTTTGCAGAGGTGGAGATTTCGAGAAGGGTAAAGAGCTATGGGATGAGGCCAGAGCTATGGATGTCACTTTAAACTGCTCAAGGGATGTGTTAGATCCATCTATTACTGAGGTGTTTAAGCCAACAGGGAAGGTGAGTGAAGTATACCTTGACCGCACCACAACCAAGATTGAAGCACAACTTCAGAAACCTGGTAAAGAATATAATAAAAGAGAGAAAAGCAAGAAGAAAAAGAACTGAGAGGATTCTTCTCAAAAGTAATGGGTAACTCATGTTTTACTCTCTGCAAGTTAGACGTATTTTGTTCTTACAGTCTTTTTCATTGTTAGTTTACATAATGTTGTTAATCCATACATGGGACTATATGTTCCAAATCAGTTAATAAAACATCATAAACTATATTTGTGTAGAGATAACCTAGGACTTGTCCTGAACTATGCTAACTTTTTCATGTTCATTCATTAAGGCAATTGCAGTTAATTGTCATAGGTGACTTCCCTTAAATCTTATTCATTCTTGTTGATAATTTGTGTGCACATCAACAACTTACGCTGTGATCTAGTATATGTTTTCTTCAATTTCGTAAAAACTAGTTGGTCCTCTTTCCAACATCATTCAGCCACTCAACAATAATTGTTGCTTGACGAATGTAGATTCGCCTAAATTGACCTCGTAATTTTATTATCATCTTTTTTCCATTATTGTGTTGGATGATAGAATGAATACTTAAAGCTGATAATGCTCAACCAATTCCTATTGGCAGCTCTCTGCTACACTACCTCTTTCCCAATTGGTAGCAAAGAGGAGCGGAAGAGGTATCATTTTTCTTTTATGCTGTGAAGTGCATGGTTTCTTTCGCCTCAATTTCTTTATTTACTACATGGATCTCTTTGATTTTTTACTGACATAATTAATTCCCACAAAACTTAATGTTAAATTCTAAATATTTCTATATATGTTTTCCTTTTTGACAGGGGGAAAGCTTTTATAATCCATATATTCCTGGGATTATTGAGAAATTGAGTGAGAAAGGGTTAGTTGAAGAAATTCATGGTGCTTGTGCGATCTTCATTGAAGGGGTTAACATACCTCTATTGTGAAGAGTGATGGTGGTTACAACTATGCTTCAACTGATCTAACAGCTCTTTGGTTAGTTTTTTGGTTTATTTTCTTTTTATATTCTATTTTGGGACTAAAACTTTTCTCAGTTGATGAACAGTAAATTTTTATTAATCACTTTGTGTTCAGCAGTTTTATTTTTCTTTTGTAGCAGTTGATCTGTTTTGTTGATGAGAAATATTTAAAGATTAAGAGAAATATAATAAAAGTACGGAGTAGTATCCAGAGTGAGATTGATTAAATAACTAGAAATTTATTTCGACACTTTTACTCCGAAGCATTCGTAACTATGCGAGTTTTTAGTATTTTATTTGTCGTCGATTGTTATCTTTATACAATCGGCTTAAATAACCTTGTCAAGTATGTGCTAATAACATAATTGATATACCTTGCTGACTGGTTTACAATTATTGTATTAGTAATAGCTCTATTTCCTTTTCTTTTATTTCGTAGCAGTCTTACGGGGAACTTAAAACAATAAGCTGTCTATGATTAGGAAGATATATAAATTGATTGACAGACTAATTTTTTCTATTTTAAATTATGGTCCTTGGAGTGGAATGGAAACTTGGACTTGAAAAATTTGAAAAACAACAATAATTGGTAAGTTTGCATGGTCACCCCATCCAAGTTGTCGAAGCAGATGCAGGTTTGCTAAGTTCTCTGACAGTTTTCAGTGACTTGAGATCTGTGAAGTTGAGTACGTATTTTCTGATAAGAAATGAAGACTTTATTTATAATTTTTTTTAAAAAAAAGGAAAAAAGTACAAACGTAAACCAGCAGTACGTCAAACACAAACAAAAACCAAAAAATAAAAGAAAGGAACATTTAATCAACACACAGCCACCTTCCAGTCAAACATAATAAAAAATAAAGAGAGATATTTAAAATCATTACTAGAAGAAGCCCAAAGAGAAACCAAATAATACGCTTTATCCCCTAAAAAAATTCTCCTCCTCTTCAATTTCATCAAAGATTCTTCTGTTTCTCTCTTCCCATATAACTCACAAAATGATGAAAACTCCACAGTACCAGATAGTACTAACCTCCTTGCCTCTTCTAAGAACTTTAAAAACTTCCAAAAGGAAATAACATAAAGATTTAGAAGCTGTCCACTTTAAACTAACTAAAGAAAACAACTACTTCCATAAGTTTTCAACAGCCGAACAATGAAGAAATTGATGAGCCAGGCTCTCCACACAACTTTACACATTACACATCGATATGGAGAAAGACAAATATTAGGAAATCTTTTTTGGAGAACATCACAAGTACTTAGTTTCCCATGAGCAATAAGCCAAACCAAGAACTTGATTGTATTTGGAACCTTTGACTTTCAAATAAGATTAGCAAAATCAAACATTGGAAGAGAATTGTCTTGAACCACTTATCAAAAAAAGACTTTCTTGAAAAGATGTCATTGGCACTCAACCTCCACTCCCTTCGATCTTCTATCCCCAAATTGAGGGAAACAACCTCCAGAGCGGAAATAAGAGAAGAAAATTCCTCAATCTCCCTATCATTCAAATTCCTCCTAAAGTCCAAAAGGCCATTCTCTATGACTAGAAGAACAATCCATTCTACTTAAAATCAAAGCACTTTGAGAAGAAGCGAGCTTATATAATCTTGGAAACTTTAGGCGAAGAGGCAACAGATCCAACCAACAATCCTCCCAAAACCGAACTCGAGAACCGTCTCCAACTACAATCTTCAAATTACCCGAGTACTCATGACACTCAATTTACTAACTTTGACGCTACTGTTTCTGTGATGTCGCTGGTTTGGTCACAGGAATTGCAGCAAAAATGTTTGCATAGAGATCACACTGTTGCCACTGGGTTATCTGTTTTCCTGTGCATGCTGGATCTTACCTAAATGTTGTATTTGAAGAGTTTACTTATTAGTTTGTTTGTTTTAGGAATAGGTCATTCTTATTTACTCAGTTGCACTTATATATGATCGATTAACATTCATTTGGTTGCAACTATTTTGTTGGAATAAAAATAGGGAATAATGAAATCACTAGGATTGATTGCACTGCTCGAAATGTGTGGGTATTGCCTTTATGAAGTAACACTTTTGACATGGTGTTCTGTGTATGTATTCAATTTAGTTGAATTTCCACTTTAACTACTACTATATTCTATTGCTCAGTCTTTTATTACTTTCTTATGCTAATGGACTATGGTGAGTTGAATTTAGGTCCTTAGGGACTATTTGTTTTCTGCCACTTAAGTCTTAATTTCATTTAACACTTAAATTATGTGACTTTGGATGTTTATTTTTTAACTTAAGTTTAGTATTTATATAAAATATCTTAATAGAGAAGAGTAAAATTTTATGACTTATTACTAAATGAAGAAGTCCTTAATAATAAAAAATAACATAAAATTAACCTTTCTTAATTAAGTTATAACTAAAACTTATCCATTATCCCAAAAAAAAAAAAAAATCCTAATTTTATACAAATCCTAACCCTACAACTTCAATCAGAGGAAGCGTAGCTGGCCCCTGGATGATGTTCAGCCTCCTCCCTGTGTCTGGTGGTAGGAGGCTGCCAGCTGGCCTCCTATTGTTTGACAGGAGGAGGCCACACCTTGTCCCATTTGATAGGGAGGAGGCTGTGGACTCCTCTTTGTGTGTAGAGGCTGCCATTGGGCTCCATTCTGTTAAAGGACCTCCACATTGTTGCAAGCGGCTGGCGGCCTCCTGCTTCTGGGGATGAAGGAGGTTGTGACCTCCAATCAAAATTTTCTAAATATTTTATCTTTTTTCAATTTTATATTGCAGGCTGCCAAATGTGCTGTTTGGCTTTCAGCTAATGGTAGTACATGCCCTAAAACTAGCCATGTTGGTTTTGGCCTTATTCTTGTGGAAGATGGAAAGCAGTTTTGGACACGTAGCAGTGAAGTGGTTTGGTTTGTTGATTTACTTGATGAAGCCAATGGTTGCGATCAAGCAGCACTAATTGAACGTGGTATTATACTGAATGATCCAATTTCTTTTTGTTGTTAGAAATTTGTTCTAGAAACTAGATTATGGTCATTTCTTCTTATTTAGTTCTTCTGTTTGGTTTACCTACCAAAACTTTTAAGTGTGTAACCTTTCTTTCTATTTTGATCAGTTATGGGTGTAGAGTGGACTGAAGATGAGCTTGAGTAAACTGCTGAGGCAGTGGGTTATGGTGCTGTTAAGGAAGCTATCAATACTCTTAATGGGGAGCAACAGTAAGTGGTTATCTTTTTCTTTTTCTACTTGCATTGTTCTTTCAATTTCTACTTGCTTTTGGCATGTCTTTTGTCCTGCATTGGTATCAAATGGAAGTTGATTTATCCTTCAATCATCGTTACTGTAATAGTCATTACTACCGAGATGCTACTAACTAGTGGAACTATTGTTTGCTTTTGATCATGATATGAAGTGTTTTAATTGCATCCATATGGAAGTTTGATCTAAAATATTGTGTTCTTCTCCAGTCTTGTACATGTTCCCACCCACCCCCCCCCCCCCCCCCCACCCAAAAAAAATGGGGAATACTCCGGACATCTATGTGATTCCACCTGCATAACACCTGAAACTTAATGAAGCTGGACTCATGTCTCATACCTTTAAAGCCTGTGGTGTTTAATAACTCAAATACTCTGAAGTTTTGGATTTTCTTGTACCAAAATATGGTGGTAACTGCATTTAAATTGACTGCTCCTATACTTCTTATTGTCATTCACAAGCATTTTGTGGTTGGATGATAAATCAAGCAACCTAGGGAAGTCAATGTATTATTCGTGTTGTTTTACTAACTGAATTATTCTGTTATAGTGAAAGAGGCTTAAGCTTGTTATGTCCTGTTCTGTTCTTATATATATAAATATTTGTTTGTTACAGACTGGGTCATTAGTGTTGGATCATGCAGATGAGATTGTGTTAGGGCTTCATTTGCTACAACTTTCAGTAGTAAGTCCGCCTCTCCCTCACATCTTCTTGATCACGGTTGATGTGCTGGTTAATAAGCACTCATGTAGTTGTATAGAAATAATGCATGTGTTTTAATTGACATTCATATGCTTTCCTTCCTTGATCTTGACTTCTCAGGTTGTGGAGGAAACCTGTTCTAATCTGCTGCCAAATGTGTTGTGTGAATACCTTCCTCATTTTTTTCATTCCTACACTTTTAATAATATAGTGACACATCAACATAAAAAATAATAGATAGTCAAAATTGTTACACTTTTTTTCTTATGAATCACTCAAATTTATACTCTTTTATAAAAAAAGTCTAGCAAAAAACTAGCAGGAAATCTTTGCTCATTTATCAAACTTGTCTTATGAAAAATCTAACTAGAACTTAGTAGAGAATCACTCGTTTAGTAAATGTCCCTAAAAGTGATCATAAACCGATTTCCAAAGAGTAACATTAAATAGGATCTATTAATGGTATATATGGTATGACTTTTTAAATAGAGTTTTTACAAATAGATCTTAGAGAATATAGCTTGTGTTTTACAGTAAGGTTAATGTTGTCTGTTGTATAACTTTAAAATGATAGATGGTTTGAAAAATATATGAAGGTATTCGAAATATAAAATAGAGTTTTATATTTAGATAAGATATGTTAAAATTTATTAAATAAAATAAGAGTATTTAAGATAATTTATATCTTTTAAACAAGTTCAAAATGAACTTATTAAGAAGTTCAAAATTTGAGATTCTCTATTAAGAAAAGCTCTTTTCAAGTTAATGCCAAACAATCAAAATGGATTTAAAAAAGCTTCAAACATTAAAAAAAACTATAGAGAAACCATACTAAATACACTTTTAAGTCTGCCTAGTGGCACAGATAATACAGGTTAGTATCAATTAGCGCTGGTAAATTCAAATTATTTCATTTTTATTAATTTCTGTAATCATACTTGGCAAAACAAAAACAAAACAATTCCATTCTTGCTGTTAGTGATTTCGCCATTAATTTGACATAATCAGCCAACCCTTTTTCCACAAACACATGCATATATAAACATCTTTCAATCTCCTCTTCAGTTCTTCTTCATGTTTCTTTATTCAACTGCTTTTGCGTGGGGTGCAGATGAGGCAATAATGATATACAATGCCGTGGAAGATACACATATGTTAATCAACTATTGGCTTTTAAAAAGAAATATGAGATTTTTGTGTCTATAATTCCAAAAGAATAATCACTCCTCAGTTGAGGTCAAGTAAAAACGCTTTTCTCTTATATAATCAATCACTTCATCAGGAGTCAGATATTTAATGGACAACCGTCTTGAAATGCATTCCCTAAAATGCAAGAAAGAAATACATAAGCCTCCTCTGCAAGCAACAAGTATGGTATTTCAATAATAGACATTACACACCTTATTCTTGTTGAACTAATTTGATTTGGTATGAGCTCATCCACGACCTTGATGTTGTTCTGAAAATGAAAAAGTTGAACAAGTTAAACAAGTTAAGATCATAAGTCAGACAGCAAAAAGCCACTAAAAGATCTCTTCCTAATGCAGGGGTTTTGAATTCAGAATAATGAAACATTCAACACTGAGAAATGTAGAATGGTATTACATACAAATATCCGGTATACAAACGACTTATGACTTCTTTTCGGGTTTCACCAGGAATAGTCCCATTAATTAACAAGTTACGTTCAAAATTTGAGATGTGGTCAAGGACTCAAGTGCCTGATAACTAATGCGTCCATACTACATCAAACCATCATATGGAAATTGAAATGCTTATCGACAAGCACATCAAATAATACAGTAGAATATCCAAAAGTCTAATTGATAAAAAATATAAAAAATTAAAAAGAATATCAAAAAGTCTACGTACTCTGTTTTCATTCAAAATTTCATTGTCGGAAATAATTTTGTCAACATCTTGTCCTTCTCTGCGTATGCAAACCACACCATAATCTCTGCATATACTCCTTACCTTAAAATAAAACAAAATAAATATATAAAACAATACGAGACCTATGATTAAAAATTACCATATGAAGTAAAAGGAATTCATTCTTTGTGTCTTAATCCTATCTATGTGAGAAAAAGGTGGTTAACCGGCATCTAAACTGTTAAATGATGTATCGTCCAACTCAATAAATAAATAAATAAAATAACATAACAAAAAAAAAAATACAAACAAATAACTTTGCATTAAACCAAAATCAGTCAATCTATTTGAAGTGGAGGATGCTTTCATATTTCAGTAATAGAATCACCGTCTTTTTAAGCAACAAGCACCTGATAAAAGAACTAGAACAAATAAATACCTGCTCAGGAATCCAGAATCCCGGAATGCCAAAAGATTGGAGTAAATCTGAACCGCAGACAAGCATGACCTTGAGGGACTCTAAGGAAAACAAAAACTAGTATTACATCAGATTAATGAATAAAATCATATAAACATGTTTCGGATGGAAACACACTGAATGATATTTCATTATCCTATAAAATAAAATAAAATAATTATCCATGATAACATTAGAAATGCAGATTAAATTGAGTACCATCTTTTCAAGCCACTAATATAGTTGGTGATCTCTGTGTTGTGAGCAGTCAGTCCACACAAATTTTGATATTGTATTTAATTACCATTCCCAAGATTCTTATAACTAAGGTTAGAACAAGTAAATAATTATCACAACTGACCAAGGGTAAAAGGAGAGTGTGTTTCAGCATCAGCACCAGTAACATAATTCATAAAATTCAAAGCGAAATCATAAAGCATTTCCAACAAATAACACAGTTTAGACAACTGTGCAATTTATGTGTGTGCTTGCATGCGTATGCATCTTTATTTGTTCACATGTACACAACAACAAGTACAATTGTACAAAGTTCAAATAATTTTGAGAATGCTTGCTGTCATCCAATTCAATAGGTTCAATGCAACAAAGAAAGAAATAGCTGCCTTACCCCTTGAAATCAGCCCCTCCTCACTAAAAAATTTCTTGATCCGAGACAAAACAGCTAAAGTCCGCTGAAAGCTATTCTGATTTGCCTGGGACACAATTCCCAAGCCACGATACTAGTGTTATAACTACTTGCCATGATAAGAAGAGAGACAAATGAATAAATTGACGAGCATGCAGTAAATCCACACATAACAAAGTAATGCAGAATGAATATTAGCTATATATCAGGAATTAGCACAAAGAAGTGAACGAGAGAGAATAAAGCACCTCCCATGGATCAACCATAATGAAATCAGAACTTTTGCAAGCTAGGTTACACAACTGTATCCGATGTTCAGCAGATATAAGGCCCTGTATAAACATAGAAGTCAGTGCTTTTTAACCATTTTCATATATGACTGCAGAAATGAAGTGACACCTTAATTACTCATTTTCAGCAGAGAATGTTTATCTTTGTAACTAAAGCCGATAATAGCGAAGGTGGAACAGATTTAAGCTAGCTTATACATTTACACATTGCAAAACTATTACTCATGGTAATGAATAATATTTATTTAAGTAACCATTTTCATATATGACTGCAGAAATGAAGTGACACCTTAATTACTCATTTTCAGCAGAGAATGTTTATCTTTGTAACTAAAGCCGACAATAGCGAAGGTGGAACAGATTTAAGCTAGCTTATACATTTACACATTGAAAAACTATTACTCATGGTAATGAATAATATTTATTTAAGTATCAACACTATGTTGCTTGAAGCAAATAAACCACTGCATAGAAGAATAAACTATGAGTCATATCTGTAAATATCTCCAGTAAAATTTAGACACTGTTAACAAAGTAGCATTGCTAATCCTCCTATACAATCTTCATTATAGATGGCATCTGTCACCACTTGCATTGCCTGCATATCAATATATTACCAGAAAAGACCACATACCTTTTTCTTGTACGCATCATTAACAGGTGACATATAGCCTCCAACAACACAATAACCCTCTGCACTTAGTGCATCTCTTGCCAGCTCTAGCCATAATAGTGGAATTGAACAAATTCAAAATTAATACATTTTAGTCAAAAAAACGAAAAAAGAAAAACAGAAAAAGCCAATTTTAACAATTAAGAAATAAAGTTACAGACTTGAAGTTATTCAGCAACTAAATCTCTCAGTGGTGAAAGATATGCGTGATCCATTAAGAAATGTACTTCATCATGGTGAAAAGATATGCATGAGCCATTTGGTTTATGTGAAAATCCAAAATTAAGAGCACAGTCCTACAAAGTTGTTATAGTTGACATACCCTGTTACGCTACTAGTAATTATTAAGCTTACTCATCAAAACTGTTTTACATGCACTCCTTCAATGAAACTTAATGAATGAGTAGCTATAATCTTAATCTGTAAATATTTTTAAATGTTTCAAATACAAGAGTAGTACTCAATTAATTGAAACTAAATAAGCAATTACTCACTTCATATAATAATTGACCGTGATCTGTAATATAAATTCATTAAAAACATTGAGCTTTATTTCTTTCTCATTTGCCTCCACCAAGGATAAAATAAAAACACATGCACACACACAGAGAATACAAAATCAGCAGCATAAAACCAAAGTTATACATTACCAACCCAAGGTAATATTCAGACACAACAGAAACCATTTGCATTGCCGTATCATATCATATTACAATAGTCAGAATTCATCACAATTGCCACAAAAACAGAGAGAGTATAAGTAAAAACCCAAAAGAGTATAGTAAAAAAAACTCACCAAACACACGTAAGTGCATAAAAGTGGGAGGATTGAAACTTCCAGTCGCCACTAAAACAACATACACCTTGTCTCTGATTACAAACAAAAATTACCATTACTCCACTATATTAACAAAACCATTAAAAGATTGCAATATTTCATCAAGACAATACTCACTTGTTTACTGATTCTAGAGAGAGCTTATCCAGAGGCAACGGAATTTCCATGGCACCTAAACAAAACAGTTTATACAATGATTAATAAAGTAAATAAGAACCTCCATTCCTAATCAACCTATTCCACTGCAGCCGCCTAATGCTTCTTTTTCGTCTGTATTACTAATCCACCCTCCATTATAATAGAACCCAAATCACTATCTTCCCAAAACTGGGCTAAATCTCACCATTCTCTTCTACAATGCTTTACATATACGTGCAAAATATATCCTAAAATCAGTTCTTAGCATGGTAATCAAGCACTAGACTATCTCCTAAATAATACAAACTATACATTGCACACACTCACCACAACCGTTAAAAACCTAACCAAATTGTTGAACATTTCACATGAACAAAATTCAGACATGCCCAGATAGTCAAAAGAGTTATACAATAACATCCATCTCTCTCAGGCATTTCATCAAACACCTTTCTTCCACACAATTATCATACAATTCCTCCACCACCACCACACATCTAAAACCAAATTCTAAACAAAGCATAGAGTATACAAGGCTATCCGTGTATAAGTGTGTGCTCAGATGTGGAAGAGAGAAGACAGAGACATACCTTGCAGAGAGTGTAACGTATTGGCGGGGGCTCCTCCTTGGCTGAGACAAAACCTGACTCTGCGTGGAGAACACGGGAGCGGGCCGGGCCGGGCCTTAGATTTCGAGCTCCAACTGGGTTTTGGGCCTTAGATTTTGAGGTCTAACTAGGTTTTGGGTTTTTTTTAGGGGGGGGCGGCTAAGTTTTGAGACAAGTTTCGTTATTATTATTAATTAAAATAGTCATATATGTTTTTCATATACGGTACAATATATAATAATTTGAACATTTTAATAAATATGTATAATATATTTTTACTCAAATATTTTCAAGTTAAGAATATTAAATATTTATTATAAATTATTAAAATTAATTAAAAAATTTAATACTATATTATATTATGTTAAAAGTTAAATTCAATAAAAGAGGTGCAGTTGTATTGCATACTTTTAACTTAACTTTTATACTAAAAATTCTAAAATTTTAGAAGCTATAAAGGGATGTACTGGCAATATATGGGGTCTACATTTAAAATAATAATAATAATAGTAAGTTTACATACAATTTGTAAAGGGTGCAATTATCTTACTCAACTTTTACAATATTTCAATCTCAAAGACAAACTTGGCTGGCTCATCAGTTGAACTAATTGGCCTTGAAAGTTAAGATCAGCCTTCTGAAATTGAGGTTTGAAGTGTCAAGGGCATTCCCAAACATACCCATATGTAGCAACAAATTTTCTAGAAACCGTTTTCCAATCTACAAAAGCATAAGACAGTGCTTTTTCTACATATAGGTGTTCCAATGGGTTCTGTGACAGTTTGTAGTCATAGGATGGCATACATATTACATATAATTAATTTCAATCCATTGATCTTCATTGACATGTCTCATTTGATGATTTTGAACATAAAATTAATGTACCAATGACATATTAAAACGTGCTTTTATATTTTTGAAACTAGCTTTACAAATTTAGGAATTAAAAAGGAAAACATTACTCCAACTCATAATTTTAATAAAAAAGTTGTAAAGAGAGAACTATATGCTATTGGATCACCTCAATTTCTACCGTCTGTAAGTGTTTAATAATTGAAAACACTTCTACCCAAAAAACATTAAAAAAAAAAAAATTGTGAAAAGACATTTTGTCTATTGAATTAATATGAAATAAAAAATAATAATAAAAACAAAAAACACCCTCGGTCTCTGATTACTACTAGCAATCACCAAACTTAACAATGAGTTTGGTAGGCATGTGATAACAGACGAAACTCGGCCCATCAAATGCAAAAGACTAGCCCTAACTTGTGGACAAGACTCACCGCCCACTCTTCACTATAAATGAGATCACATTAAATGACGTTTATATTGGAAATTGAAGCAGATTATGACAAAAGGGAGGGGGGTGTTGGGTCATCTGCTCTTTAATTTTGGAATAAAACTTGTGTGGTTAATAGATTACTTTGGAAAGATGATGGTGCCTCCTCATTTGGGAATATTCGTGGTTCACCATCACTGCTTCCAACGCCTGGCTCAAACTAAATATGAAAGGAAGGCAACTAAGTTATCAACCACCATGTTTTTTTGACCTACTTTTTTCATGTTCCAACAAACTTTTCCATGCTTTTGGCTTAAGCTACTACTCCTTCTTTCTTTTATTTATTTTTTAATGGAAAGACAGAAAAGTCTCACTGAAGATTTTGACTTTTAAACGAGAAATTCAATCTTTTTTTGTTGTGATTAGAAACAAAGGGGCAACCTTCACGTTCATTTATTGGATGGTAATAATGGTCTAGTCAATTTTGGGTAATTCTTCTTTATGATTTTCTCTGAAAAACCAAATTACATTATTAGGAAACTAGTTATAGATTCTTTTAAATTACGAATTTCTTACAAATCTTTTCTACTATCTGATATAAAAATATTATTTCTATGATTTGTTAAAGATCTTCCTTATATCTATAAGGTTTAGGATGTATCGAATTCAACTAATCAATCTATAGATTTCTGACTTGATGCTGGAGGTTTCTATTAAATTATATATATATATAATTTCTAACAAATCTTTTCTACAATTTGATATAAAACATTATTTCTATGATTTGTCAAAGATCTTCCTTATATCTATAAGGTTTAGGATGTATGAAATTCAACTAATCAATCTATAGATTTCTGACGTGATGCTGGAGATTTCTATCACATTATATATATATATATATAGAGAGAGAGATATAGATATATTACTTTTATAATGAGAATCTTCTAACTTTTATAATGAGAATTTCTAACTCTAAAAAGTTATGATAAATCAATCAAATTCATCCATTATATTCTCTCTCTTAAAATAAATTATTTTTCTTATTTAATTCAAATACAATTGATGAATTTGATTTGTTCATCATAACTTTTTAAAATTAGGAAGTCCTCATTATAAAAGCACATATATATGTATATATATAGTGTTTTTAAAATAAGGACTCCAAGTAAGGATTAATCAAATAAATTCATCTATTGTATTTGAATTAAATATGAGATAGAATTTGTTTTAGAAGAGAAAATATAATAGATAAATTTAATTGATTGATCCTTACTTTTTAAAGTAAGAGAGTCATCATTTTAAAAGTATTATATATATATATTTTATTTATATTTATATTTATATATATTCAATTTGTTTTATGGTATGATGGTTGGCAGCAAATAAACAAAAGAGAGTAATATCCTCATTGCACACGTGAAATGTATACAAGGTGCAAATGTCTACATCTGGGGTAGGGTTGTCCTTCGGGCACAATATTTGATGACAAAAGGACACTGTAGGCATGGTCATTCATCAATGGACTCATCCCATTACAAGTTGTGGGCAATAATGTTCAATTTTTGTAGATTGGCATGCACCATGCCTAAATAATATCACAATTTTCTATGAATTTAACTTTTTTTTTCACTAGTGTGATCCCTTTTTTTACATGATCACATCAAAAATTTAATAAGAACTCATATCAGTGGGATGTTGTAATTAATTTTATACATCCCTCCGTTTATGAAGATTTAAGAGCTGTTTTTCTGAATATAAAAAATAATAATAAATAAAGTTCTTTTTCTTGACTTGAATGCATAAAGATTAATAAATGAAACATTGTTCCTGATCAGTTCCTACATTGTGGGAAGGGATATATACGAGCTCTAGCATGATATGAAAACTAAACTATAAAATAGGGGCTGCCTATCATTTGTATATTTTATCTATGGATTTGACAGAAATTTTTAAAGCTGCCATTACCAAGGATTGCATGGCTTATTGTTCCGGCATACGTGGTCATCAAACGTCATAAACAACTATAATTCTTTTTATGTAATAAAAATGTTAGATATTTGTAAGGATAAACTGAATAATCTCTATAACAAAATAGACTATCCATAATAGAATATCTATATCAGGGCACTAAAGGCTCGATATGGATACCATTTTTTAATTAAAAAATTATATTGAATTATTCATATCAAGCATTAAAAACTTGGTATGGATAAAATTTTTTTATTATTAAAAAAAAATGTAAATCAATTATCCATATCGGACTCTAATAGCTCAATATAGATAATATTTATTTTATTTTTAAAAAAATTAAATTTGATTATCCATACCGCTACCAGGCATTAATGGCCCAGTATGGATAATCATCTTTTTAATTTTAAAAAATTCATTTAATATCCATATCGGGCTATAATGGGCCCGACATGTATAATAATTGAGTATCCATACCAAGCCCATTATGATCAAGTATGGATAATAATTTTTCAAAAAAAAAATAATAAAAAATAATTTATTATCCATATCGCAAGCACGACCGACTCGATATGAATAATCTGAACATTTGCCTACCTGCCACCCCCTCTCCCCTCCTCATTTCACCATTTTCTTTCTCTCTTTATCTTTTTCTCTCACATCATCTTTCTCTCAAACCTTAGCCATCCCATTCCCACCATTTGGCTAGCCGTTTGTAATTATCATCGATCCGCCATCGATTAGTCTTCTCTATCTTTCTTCTTCTTCTTCTTCTCATATTCTTCTCATTTTCTTCTTCTTCTTCTTCATCTTCTTCTAACTACACGATAATCGAACTTATTCGGGGTCGCACGACCACCGGCATGGTAGTCTGGCCATCCTTTTTTTTTTCTTTTCTTCTCATTTTTTCACTTCTTTTCTTCTCTTACAATTGCCGTCGAGGACTGTCGTCGTCCAACGCCATTATATTCGTCGATCTACTACTCTTTCACCGCTTGACACCGTCATCTTTGTCGATTTACTCCTTTTCCATCGTTTCTTTGTCAAGAAGGTATGAAATTTATAATTTTATTTTTTTTATGTTTCAATTTATGATTTTTTTTGTTTTATGAATTTTGTTAGATATCATATATGTATTATTATTGTTATGATTTTAGATTCTTTTGACATTAACATAATATTGTTGTTAGGATAATCTTCTATTGTTGGTTTTGTGAAGTTTTTTCAATAGTTAAAGTTGTGATATTTTTTATGTTTTGTACATAAAAGATATGTGCATATGCTAGTTTGTATGGTTAAGAATGATAAATAATATGTAAGATGATTGTAATTTATGTAGATGTGGTGAATGTTTATGTGAATGTGATTGTTTTATTTTTATTCTAAGTTTTATATTTTTAATATAGTTTAACATTATGTTGTTGCATGTTTTGTTTTTTAGTGTTATATACTTTCAAATGGATAAGAAGTTGTTAAGATTTTTAAGGTTAATATCTTAAACTCAATCTATAAGGATATAAGATTTAAATATTCAATGTTTTTAACAACTTCTTCTATCATTTTTAAATTTTTAGAGTATCAAAAGAATATAGAGAGGGAGTCAAAAACTTTGTTGAGGTCATAAATAAATATTTAATAAATACTGACTTTATCCCTTACCTTTTTATAAAATGTCTTAATGAGAGTTATCATCACACTAAGATAGTGTATGAGCACTTAGTCATTAATGGGATGGATCCTCAGTATACAACTTGGTTCATGCATGGGGAACCCTTGAAAACTTCCACACCGTTGAAAACATTTTCAATACATTTAGAATGTATATGGATGCAAACCTTGAAAATCATTATAATGTTGAACCTGATGTTGAAGTAAGAGATAAAAACATCACGATAATGTGGAAGATATTGAAACTCCTTTGTATAAAGGTTGCTCCAAGTACACTAAATTATCAACTATTATAGCTACATATAGTCTATGTATATAAACGTAAAGCTACATATAGTCTATCCAATAAGGGATCAAATTTCTTAACATTATTCGAGACATGTTATCATCAGATAATATTTTACCAGAATTATTGTACTTATCGAAAAAGTTGTTGAAAGTGTTTGATTTATGGTATGAAAAAATTCATGCATGCATCAATGATTGTTGTCTATTTAGAAAAGAATTGGAACATCATGAAGAATGTTCAAAATGTGGCACTTCTAAATGGAAACTAAACAAAGTTACTAAAAATATTCATAAAGGAGTACTAGCCAAAGTACTTCAATACTTTCCAATCATACGGTGATTTAGGAAAATGTTTATATCAATTGAAATGGCTAACGACTTGAAATGACATTCTACCCATACAAGCCAAGATGGAATCATCCCGTTGATTCAGAAGCTTGGAAGACTATAGATAAGATGTGGTTATCTTTTGCTTCAGAGCCATATAATTTGAGGTTAAGTTTAACTGTAGATGGATTTAATCCTTATAGTAACCTAAGCACAACCTATAGTTGTCGGTTAGTGGTGTTAGTTACATACAATCTATTCTTATGGAAGTGTATGTTGAAAAAAAAAATTTAATGCTTGCACTATTATTTTCAAGAAAAAAAAAACAATCAGGAAATGATATTGATATATATTTGCAACCACTAATTGAAGATCTGAATGAGTTATAACACTCAAAAGCACAAGTGTATGATTCAACTACTAAGTCTACTTTCAACTTAAATGCTCTTTTAATATGGACCATAAATGATTTCTTGCTTATGGAAACTTAGCAGGATGTTACGTGAAAGGTGAATATGTTTATCCTGTATGTGGGTTGAACGTACATTCACAAAGATTGAAATATAGTAATAAAAATGTGTATATAGGTCATCATGATTTCTTCCAAAGAATCATGTTTTTCGAAAGAAGAAATTGTGGTTTAATGGAAAGAAGAAATGGATGATCCTCCGAAGATTCTTGATGGTAAACAAGTTTGAATTGCATGTGCGGAAGTTGAAAATGATTGGGAAAGAAAGTAAATGGAAAAAAGAAGAGAAAAATGTTATCCTATATAAATAAAAAAAAAAAAAAACCAATATTTTTTTATCTTCTGTATTGGGAGGTAAGATCTTTAATTCAAAAGAAAATTTAACTTATTCTATTGTCTTTAACCATGCCTTAAATTTAACATCATCATTTTTTGTAGGATTTGTGCTTGCGTCATAATTTAGATGTAATGCACATTGAAAAAAACATTAGTGAGAGTCTTGTTGGCACGTTATTGGACATCAATGGGAAAACCAATGATGGTGTCAATTCTAGTAGAGATTTGGAAGACGTTGGGATTATGCAAGACCTTCATGTGAAAGAGGATGGAGATAAACTGTATTTGCCTACAATACCACACACTCTATCAAATATAGAAAAACAACAATTTTATAAAGGTTGTTAAATTTAAAAATGCTAAACGATTATGTTTCATATATCTCTAATTGCATTTCATTGAATGAATGTAAGATAGTTGGACTTAAGTCCCATGACTATCATGTATTGATACAACATTTATTATCGATGGCAATACGGAGTATCCTGCTTAAAAGGCCAAGAATTATTATATTTCGATTGCGTTCATTTTTTTAAATAAAATTTGCTAAAGAGTGTTAGATAGAGATAAGTTAGATTCATTGGAAGATGAAGTTGCAGTTACTATGTATATGCTTGAACGTTATTTTCCTCTTTCTTTTTTTGACATAATGGTACATCTTACAATTCATCTAACAAGATAAACTCACTTATGTGGACCAGTTCAATATTGCTTTTGAAAGGTTATTCTTATATTATTCTTCATATATGAATTAAGATTAATAATATAAACACATTTCATTTACTTTTATATATTCATTTTATATATTTATAAATGTATTAAAACAATATGTAAGAAATCGTGCACGACTAGAGGGTTGTATAACAGAATATTATTTAGTCGATGAATGCATGTAATTTTGTAATAGCTATATACAACAAGTAGTAAATGTTGGTGAGAAGCACAATAAAAATGAAGATATTGTGTTTCAAAATGTAGTGGAATGACATCCTATATCTACATCGACATTAAAGACAATTTCTGTTGACAAGTTATAAATTGTCCATATGTATGTATTGTCGAATAATGCATTAGTGGAACCACATATTAAGTACGTGGTTTAAATGTAATCCTAACATAGTGTAAATATTGGTGTAAATTATTAACATTATACTTATTAGGTAACGTTTTATTAGCATGCACTTGGAAGAGTTTCAATAATTAGATCTCAATTTTTTAAGTAGACCTACTTTATTGCTAAAAGCCACATACTAGAGAATTTGCAACATGGTTCAGAAATAAGGTAAATTCACTATCCTATACATTCCATAATATGATGTCTTTGTTTTAATTTTTTGTCCTTGATAATCTAAATCATAATAGCCCAAAACAGGTCATAAATTAATCAAATAGCATTAATATGTCTTCAATTCTAAAATTGTTTGCACTTAGACCAAGTATGCAAGTCACATGATATTTAAGCTATGTTGAGAATAGGAAACGATACTACACAAACAATAGTGAGAAAACTACACAAGATAATGGTGTTTCCCTTTAAAGTAGAAACTATTTGTAATGAAAAAGATGACACTCAAGTTATCAAAAAGATGGTTTATTATGGAGTTTTAAGGGAAATAACTTTATTGGATTTCTTAGCATTTCATGTTCCATTGTTCAAATGTGATTGTATGGGTAGTGGAAGTGATGTTAGAGTTAAAGATGGGTTCACACTAATTGATTTTAGTCCACGTGTAAATAAATAGATCGAGATCCTTTTACTTTAGCCTCACAAGCAATACAAGTGTTTTATTCTAGGGAAAATGATACATCTAATTGGTATGTTGTCCTAAAAGCATCTCCAAGAGGTTTTCATGATTTAAAGAAGTTTTATGAGCATGTTTATATGATAACTACACCATTACATATATCTAAATTTGACTCTAGTATGGATACAAATGAGAATTATGCTTGGATAAATTGTAAAGAATTGGTTGTCAACATCTAATTTTAATTAGAGTAATCATATTTTAATGTTTTTTGCAATGTGTGTGTGTGTGTCTATATTGTTTATGTATATATATATATATTTGCGAAGAGATAGAATCTTTAAAGTAGTTGGATTTGTTGTGAAATTACCTTACTATTTAAATTACAGGTGAATTTAATTTTTGACAAATTTAAAAAATAGAGGAAACTCTGTTAAAATTTTCATAAAATGAATTGACTTTATATATATTATTTTATATATTGAGTTTGTTATTCATGTGTTGAATACTAGTATATATCATTTCTATAATATTTTCCAATGTCGACTAAAGGAACATCAACGGGTCAATCTTCAGATAACTCCAGTGGAAAGAAGAAAAGAAAAGAAAGAGATCCCAATTGTTTAGATTATGAAAAAATTGTCAAGGTCAAAGCTACAGGAATACAAATTAATGAAGTTGGACAACTAGTTGGAAAGAATTTGATGATCTATAGTTTAGGTTATGGAGCCCTTACAGCTTAGATGATACCTAACTAGGATAAGATACCACGAACATTAAAATATGTCCGATATGGGAGAATATAAAGGTATGTTTGTATTGTGATATTGGTTTCATTTATTTATAATATCAATGTTACATATTTATTTTTAAAAAACTTACAACTTTAGTTACGATTTGATACTGATGAATCAGTAAAAGCTCATACACTAAAAGTAATGAATGAGTGTTGGATACATTATAAAGCAAAATAACAAGATAAAATAGAGACGTTCCTGCTAGTCGTAATGCACAAAGAAGATATGAAATGTTAAAACCATCTAACGTTAGTGAACAACACTGAACTACATATTTCAATGATCGATTGTCTTCAAAATTTGATACAATTATGCATTCATATACTTAAAATTGGCATGTTAATGTATAATGGATTTTGATTAAATTTTACAATATTTCAGGCTACTAGTAAGCATTATTCTGAGTTGTCAAAGAAGAATTGTACACTACATACATCAAGTCGTAAATGAATGACATGATTATAAAAAGATTTGGTAAGAGTTAAATATATTGTTGTTTCTATATTGTTAGTTATCATCCATTTTTATCATTTCTTAAGGTCCAAAAAATATATTGTTGTTTCTTAAATATGTTGTTCTCTAAGAACTTTCCGAATAAAGATCGAAAAATATATATTTTGGTGTTTCTAAATATCAATGTTAGAGAGCAAAAAAGTAGCTGCAACTGAAGATCCCGAAGTTGATGGATTAAAATATGGATAGCCAGTCACATGCACACATATAGGAGTGTGGTTAATGAGAACGCTACTAAAAAAATTGTGTGACATGTTGATTTAAAAAATTATTGTGTTGATTATATTACATGTGTATAATTTTTTTAATGTAAATATTATGTGACGTCATATATAGGCATAAATGGGGACATTACATCAAGAATTCCAACCTCCAATTGGAGATGATGCTATCCCACAAGTTTTAGGTAAAGAGCATCGAGGTCGAGTTCGAGGAATGGGTCATGGTGTAACACTATCTATTGTACAAACATCTGTGGTTGGTAGACAAAACTTCGCACAATACCAGCAATATATCGACTATAAAATGTCAACTATGAAACAGACAATTACTAATTTGACTCATTTGCTCATGACTCAATTGCCAAACGTAGATCAAGTTTAAGTGTTGCCATGTATTCCTCCTACACAGCTGGTAAATAATTCAAAACTTTTAAAATTTGTTTACTTTCATTTTTTGATGCTTAGTATTTTTTTTTTCTCATATCTATGTTTTCTCACAAGTGAGTGTAATCATATTTTCATATTTTTTGTTATGTGTGTGTTTGTGTATGTATATATATATATATATATATATATATATTGTTTACGTATATATGTACGAAATGACGCTGTTTGGTTGAATCGATTGTAAAAGTATTATAGTGTATATAAATTGCCAGGGAATTAAATTTTTGACAAGTTCAAAAAACAGTGGAAAGTCTATCAAAATTTTTATAAAATTAATTGAGTTTATATGTATTATTTTATATATTGAGTTTATTATCTATATGTTGTCAAATATGGGTACTTAGTATTTTTTTTCCCAGTATCCATGTTTCCTCACAACAATATAATGCTATTTTTTTTTTTTCGTAAACACAATATTCAAGTAGTTTAAATCCGATGAGAGTTAGTAAAAATATTAAATTTTTTAACCTTTAGCGAAGGTAAATATTCATGAAATTTATATTATTTATTTTTTCAATTTAATTTGATTTATAAATGTAATTATTTAAATTTTTTTATATGAGTAATTATCTAAATTTTTGTGCATATGTAGTCCATATCTCAAGGTTCCTCAAGCCAAGCTGGTGGATCAAGTGGCAACCACTGCAAGTTATTAGATTGGATGAGTAGAGGAATAGTGGTGGTAGAAGCGAAAATTGACTCAAATGACCCCAATGCTAAAGTTCATCACCTCAAACTTGATCCAAATTATTGGCGAGTTTGTGTGAAGAATAACGGTTAATGTTTCGCTACCATGACCTACCAACGAACTGCTAACTTTATAAAATACATTAAATTCATTTATTGTTTGGCCAGTAAAATATATTATATATAAGGATTATATACTAATTTGTTACAATATATCACGATGTACGGTGACTTTAGATGATGTACATTAACTTTAGGTGATATATGTTAACATTAAATAATATAAATGCATTTTGGATGTATGTTAAAATTTGATTAATGATTTCATTATGTATGTTGTTACTTTTATTGTAATATTAAATTGTATAAATTTTAATTTAATTTTTTAAATTAAAATATTTTCCTTATTGGGCACTAGCCCGATATGAATAAAAATAACCATATTGGGGTGTCCAGTATAGATAGTTACCCATTCTAGGCTCCGACCTGGTATGGATAAAGGTGTTCATACTGGGTCGAAGTTGGGAATAGGTACTATTATCCATATTAGACGACCGCTCAGTATGGATTTTCATACCAACGGGTCAATCCATAGGTCAACCCATGACCTGTACCTTATCTATACCACCCAGTATCCATATCGGGCGGGTGCCTAATGTGGATACTATCAGTATCCATGCTGGGCCATTTGCTCGGTATGGATGACCTATTTTGTTGTAGTATGCTTCTAATTGATATTAAAGCTGGACCTATTTCATGGTGATGGAATGGATTTTTCCTATTAAAATGGTTAGTAAGATTAAAATGGAGTGAAATGCAGTAAGTCCATGATAAAATTCTGGTAATGTACCTAAGAGAATATCAGTGGTGCACTTTAATGAAGCTACAGTTGATTTAGTGGTATGCGTTTCATACCAACTTTACTTTAGATTTTGAGTTGTGTTTCTCTCCTAATTACTATACTTTTAGAACTTCTCAAAAGTTTAAGAAAATAAAATGTTATAACTTAATTTAAGCTTTTGGCAAGTTATATACATGAGCATTCACCAAGGACAAACCTAAAAATTGATATGAGATGAGGCACCTTAAGAAAACAATATTTAACCATAATTATAATTGATACCATATATATTTTTTATTTTTGAATTTTATCCAATAAAAAAAATTTATATCTAATAAAAGATATAGCATCTATCATGTTTTTCATTCACGAATCTACTATTCAATTATTCATTCATTAATTTTGTATTTGATTATCTAGTCAAAACTATGTATATTTATATAAAATAGAAAATTAATTAATAAACTAAGACATGCGACTCAAAGTTAAAGAAATCATTCATTATATATTTTGTTAATTATGAAAATGATGATTTAGTTCTCAAAGTTGTATAGTATAAAATAACTCAAAATATATATAGTCATATATACAACGTTGAGTTTTGATGCAACAAGTTTACATTATAAGTGCATAATATTAATACTGTAAATTCAATTTAATAGGATTAAGAACTTGATCAAGCTAAAAATATTATAAATAAAAAATATTCAAAAGAATAATGGTAATTTATAATGAAAATAATAATTAAAAAAAAAATTAAAAAAATTGGGGAAGGTGGAATTTAATTGGGATCGATTTAAGTTTTGTTGAGAGTTGCGGTTACTAATCAAATTAAGCTTGTAAATATAATTAAAAATAAGTATTGCAAAAATGATAATAAGTAGAAGAGATTAAAAAAAAAAAGATAAAAGCGAAGAAAGAATTAAGAAAAATAGATCATATTAAATTTATTTATAAATTAAATATATAATATTTGAAATTTTAAAATGTTTTTGAAAAAGTTTAGGTAGGGCATGTGCCCAACCTAGACCTTTTCTAGGTTCACCCCTGACGTTCATATTTAATTCTCACTAATAAAATTCCAAGAATTCCCAGGTTCTAGAGCCTGTTTAATTGTTTGATAATTTATGAAGAATATAATACCAATTGTTCTAGTGGAACTATTCACAATTAAAATCGTTTGTACCTTAGCCAACAGACTTCTTTCATCGCTTTGCCTATTATAATTAGTTATTAAATAAAAGTTAAAAGTGATCTGAACATAATTAAATCTTTTTTTTTTTTTTTAGGATACAAATTGATCCAAAAGACTATCGGAACCAATCGAAATAGAAATATTATAACATGGCTTGAGAACAACTCTCAATTGAAAGGGATCCACGTATATAAAGATGATAGAAAGACTCACACGAGGGTGAAAGGTTAACCCACACTTAATGGTGGGAAACTATTATTATTAGTATTATATGATTATTATTATTATTATTATTATTATAATATTTGGATTTGAGGGAATGGTATCAAACTCATGCCACACTCAAGTGGAGGCATTGGGGCTACTGGCGTCTGACCAATAGCACCAACAACCAAAGACAAATCTCTCATGTTTGTCAATAAGGTTATTGGTTCAATCATATTCTCTCTCTTAATCTCAAAGTTGTATATACATGAAAATCCGACTTTTGATTTTATCATGAATTAAGATATGCATGAAACCTCTTGTACACAATTGGATCCTCCATACCACACACTCAATTAAAAAAACATACGTTAACGCACTACTCATAAGCGAATAGTTGCTATATCTCTCAGAGCAGAATTAGTTTGCCCTCTATAAGGCATTGATTTTTTTCAAGCCTAAATCGCTTCAAAATTCATCAAAAATCTTTTGATAATTTATTAAGAACTTCTCTCTACTGATAGCTTATTGATAAAAACAAAAATAATTACGTTTTCAATTTGTAACAACTGAAGTACAAAACCAGTAATATTATTACTTTTTCAGGATGTTAGTATATATGTCTTTTGCAACGGAAAAACATTTAAATCATTATAATGGAAAGTCTAAAAATAGACAAGCGAATCAGGGCATGCACAAGTACTCGAGTATGTAGCTAATTGATAATAATTAGCTGGGAGTACTTGTAGTTCAACTAATCATGGGCCACCATTAGCTCCCCAAGAAACTGGTTTACATTAATCAAAATTTCACTGATCAGTTTTGATTACCAAAATTAGCGTTGGCAGGCTAGAACAGAATCCCAATGCAACCACCCACATGATTGATGCATGCACGCATGCACACACGCACACACACACAATCTCCCACAAGAAAGAAGACGAAGAAGGAAGAAAGCAGAAGAAGAAGAAATAATGGCTCAATTTTGATTGCAACTTATCAAGTTTTTACTTTTTAGGACCAAAAATGGTTCAACTTCTCAATTTTCAGGTTCTCATCTTCTTCATTTCCTTACTTGTTTATAGGTTCTTAATTTCGATTACAATGTAGCAATATGTTCAATTAGTTTTACACATATATAGCTTGAAATTTGGAACAAGCTTTGATCTCTGGAATGAAGTAAATCACATATATGATTATTTAATTTTACTGTTAAAGAGAAATTTCTAACCCTTCCTTCTGTATATAAGCTAAAACTATTTTCTAACGTATTAATATTTTCTCTTTAATTCCAATTTGGAATTTGAAGGTACATGTTTTTCTCCTTAACAAACCATAATTATCTGAATTCGCCTTCAATAGGACCCGGTTAAACAGCATATACTTATTTTATTTTATTAATAGGAAATCTCTTATGTCTGTTTTCACATATAAAACTAAAGTAAATCCTGGTGTTTATATTTTTATTAGTTCTTTAAATTTCAATTAAAACTTAGCAATACTTTTATATAGAACTTAGAAATTTGAATGTGATTTTGAACAAGTGATATTCTCTGAACTCAACTTCAATACGATCAGAGCAAAACCAGAATTTATATAAAATTCCATATTGTAATGGAGAATCTGTGATTTCATTTAGTTCTAGTAATTTTTTATGATATGGACAAAGTTCACTTCTATATAATTATTAGATGTACATAATTTTGTTTGACAAATTTTGTTTATTAATGTAGGGCGTCAGTTTATGGACTTCTTGCCGTGGGCATGGTAGATATGAAGTGAAGAGGCAGAGAAATTGCTTACGGAAAATTCGTGCATCATGTAGCTTGAATTCAGGTTTCAATTTCCTTCTATCAAAATCATATACAAAACTAGCTAACATCGACTAAAACAATTAAATTTTTTTATCTAAATATGCATCCCTATTATTTTCAGGCCATGCCTTTTTCGCTAAACCCTAAACCCGTATGTGTATTAACAACTAGTTTGTTCCATCCAGACCATCTCCTATTAGTAATTAGTTGTTAAAGGAACCATACACCAACAAAGTAGTTTTCTGTACATGTATTTAACCTTTTTAGTTTATTTCAGATTATTTTTTGTCAATCGTCTTGACTTTAAATTTGTTAGTTACCAACAGATCCAAAAGTTATAGTTCAACTATAGTATTTAAAAATGTTAAAGTTGAAGTTATTATTAATGGAGGCACATGTGGAGGTGTGGCCATTTCATGAATGGAGGCACATGTGGAAGGTGAAGCCATGAATAAAGGCACATGGGAAGTGTGTATCTAGTTATCTTAGTGGAGCAAATAATGTGATGTAGTAGCTTTGTATTTAAAATTAAAACGAAGCAAGTTACACCTCCACATCTTTGCCTATAAATAGGCATGGCATTAGTTCATTTCATTCATCCCATTTCCAAAACTTTCAAGTTCATTTGAGTTCTTCTCCTAAGTTTTCTCCTAAATTTTAGAGAGAAGTTGTATTGTAGTTGTTAATCTAATAAAATTATTCTAGTCTTGGTCCGTGGATGTTTCCCTCACATTGAAGGTTTTATCACATAAATTTCGTGTACACTATTTTTATTTTATTTTATTACTTCCATTTTTTTTTAATATTATTCTCGATTTCAAGTTTACATGATTTAAAATAATATCAGGTCATCATAACAGTAATATTAGAGTCATAGGTTCTTTAAAAAATTCTGGATATGCTATGTGGTTGCAACATTATCTTATCTTTCACATTAAAAAAGAATTATTCCTGGTTACTAGAAATAAGTGTGGTGGTGTGAAAGTGCATGTCTAGGAAAGATTTTAGTTAAGAAAAGACTTGGTATTTAAGTATGTTTATTGTGACCCACCTATCTTTCCTAGAAACTGACTTGGAGTACTATTCATGGATATGTACACTATTCTAAAATATGGGGTATTATTGACGACTCTGCTTAATGAATATCTTGTGAGTATTTCATAAAGATGATAGCAAAATTTGAAATTAAGAGGTTCAATGGAAGTAACTTTTCATTGTTGAAAACGAAGTTGAAAGCTATCTTGAGGAAAGATAATTGTTTACAAGCAATAAAAGAAAGGCTAACCGAGATCACTGATAATGCTAAGTGGAACGAGATAAATGACAACGCAATTGCTGATCTCCATCTGGCCTTAGCAGATAGTGTATTATCAAGTGTGGCAGAGAATAAGACGACTAAGAAGATATGAGATACTTTGACAAAATTATACGAGTCCAAGTCACTACACAGAAGATTTTCTTAAAAAAGAAGCTTGATAATCTTCAAATGGTGTAATCTAACAGTAGCCGACCACATCAACATCTTAAATACTCTATTTTCTCAACTTTCAGTGTTGGGTCATATAATAGGGGCAAATGAACGTGCAAAAATTCTACTTCAAAGTCTACCCGATTTATATGATCAACTTGTCATCAACCTGATAAATAATATACTCACAAACTATCTAAATTTCAATGATATTGTAGCTACTATCTTAGAAGAAGAAAGCAAACGGAAGAACAAGGAAGGCAAATTGGCAAGTAGTACACAAGCAAAGGCTTTGTCAACAACAAGAGAGAGATCAATGAAACTTGACCCCAGTAAGAGTATCAATCATGGTAGATCAAAATCAAGAAGTAAAAAGAATATTAGATGCTACAACTGTAGTAAGAAAGGGCATGTCAAAACTGAGTGTTGGCACAATAAGAAGAATAAAGCTCTTAAGTTATCAAACTCACGGGAATATGAAGCAAGTACCTCAAATGATGGTGACATCTTATACAGTGAAGCAACCACTGTTGTGGAAAGTAGATCACGGTTTGCTGATGTCTGAATTCTAGATTCAGCAGCCACTTAGCACATAACCTTTTATGAAGAATAGCTCCATACATATGAACCTATCTTAGGAGAATCTGTATTTACAGGTGATGATCATGCTTTGAAGATCGCCTGTATCAACACAATCAAGATAAAGATGAACGATCGTACAACTCTCACTATTTACGAGGTACGACACATGAAAGGTTTGAAGAAAACTCTATTTTCTACAAGATAATTGTATGATCTTAGATGTAAGACCTATATAGAAAATAAGGTCTAGAAAATTGTCAAAGGTGCGCTAGTTGTCTTGAAAGGAGAAAATATTACTGCGAATCTATACATGTTTAAAGGAAAAACATTACTATAAGTTAATTCATATGATACATCAATCAACCATGGGAAAAAGTTAACGATGATGTGACATCGCAAATCAAGCCATATATCTGAACAAGGTTTGAAGATTCTCTCCGAACGCAAATTGTTTCCTCAACTCAAAAAAGTAAATCTACCTTTTTATGAGCATTGTGTGATAAATAAGCAGCGTAGATTGAAGTTCAGCAATTCTACTGCTATAAGCAAATGCATTCTAAACTTAAATTTATTCTGATGTTCGAAAATCACCGAATATATCTTTATGAGAAGCAAAATACCTTGTATTATTTATTCATGATTACTTCAGGAGAAGTTAGGTGTACCCCATCAAGAGAAAGTCAAATGTGTTTCCAATATTCAAGTCATTCAAATTGCAAATAGAACTTGAATTTGAGAAAAATATCAAGTGCTTGAGGACAGATAATGAAAGAGAATATATAGACAAGGAATTTCTTGCCTTTTGCAAGCAAGAAGGAATTAAAAAACAATTCACAATCCTATACACTCCTCAACAAAATGGGGTAGCAATGTAGATGAATAGAACTCTTACAAAAAGAATAAGAGCTATATTGAAAATTGCAAGTTTACCCAAGTCATTTTGGGTAGATGCAGCGAAGATTATCTATTATATGATAAATCGATGTTCATCCATAACAATTAAATTAAAAACTCCAATAGAGATATAGACTGGTAAATCCACTAATTATCCTACTTTACATTTGTTTAGATGTCCTGTGTATATAATGCATAATGCCTAAAAAGGAACAAGACTTGATCCAAAATCAAGGATATATATATTCTTAATGTATGCTGATAGAGTGAAATAGTATCGTCTGTAAAATCCCACTACCTACAAGGTTATCATCAGCAATGATATTATCTTTGCAGAAGATCAACTTAAAAGAAGTGGAGATGATAGCACTTCAAAAGAAAATTCAAAGACTACAATTGTACAAGTGAAAAATAATTCAAAACATGAAAATTTGGGTTCTTCTTAAGCAAAACCAGAGCACGAAGCACAAGAATTAATCAAGACTTAGGCTCTAGAAAATTTGACGGTTAACTCGAGAGGGGAGAGTGGGAGACCACCAATATAGCACTCAGAGTATGTTATGGAGAGCAATGTTGCATACTGTTTTTCCAAAAGATGATAGAAAGCCTTCAACTTTCCATAAAGCTATAAATAGCTCAAGTACACCTTACGAATGACAGCAATGCAAAAAGAAATTGAAGCTCTACACAGACACAAGACATAAGAACTTATACCTTTACCACAAGGTTAGAAAGCCATTAGAAATAGATGGGTCTTTAAGATCAAATGGGATAGCAATGACTAAATGGAACGATATCGTGCAAGATTGTGATGAAAGAATATGCTTAGAAAGAAGACATTGATTTCAATAAGATATTTTCCTCGGTGGTTTGACTTACAACAATAATGATGGTTCTAGCAATGTGACACACCTCCAAATAAAATAAAATAGTAGACTTAATGTTGTATTAAACTGTATAAAATGCAAAACCTACTAATTAAATTAGTTAGTATTTAACTGTATAAAATGGTTCCAACCAAGTTATACAATAAAGAAAATGCAAAACCTACTAATTAAATTAGTTAGTATTTATCAATGTTAATGTACACGTGTTAAACCCCGATGCAAGTGTTTTTCATTTCTTTTTCTTGTAGATGATAAAATAATATATAACTTACCTGGCATATATTGAACCACCTAACATCCACCTTTGTTCCTACTTAATTTTGTTACAACAAAAATTCTTACCACCTAAATTTGTTAATATTTACTAGTAAGTTAAGTAAATATGTTCATCCCATTATTTCAAAACTTACTACTCATTACTTGACCAACAACCCAACGAGCAGTAAATAATCGACTATTCGACGAGTAATCAGCGAGTGCACGACAAGCACTATTTTGGGGAGAAATTTATTGGTTTTGAAATCTAAGAGCATAAATTGATATTTCATTAAATATCAAGGCCCAAAACCAATTTATTGATATTTCATTAAAAATCACCCCACATTCTCACAGCTCACCTAATCCATTTCAAACAAAACCCTCGACCTCACATTCTCTCTTTATCGCCCTTTGCTTCTCTCATCTCTTTTCTCTCTCTAAAATCGCTGTCGTCGTCACTGTTGTGAGTCATCATCGTCGTCATTGCCTCTTTGACACCATCCACTACTGTTGTCACTAAAGCTAAAGCTAATCTCTTCAAAATCACTAAAGTTGACGTGGAGAGGTTTCAGTGGCAGTTGAGTAACGGCGAGGACGAGTAGTGGCAACCGATGACAAGTAAGCAAGCTAATTTGAGTTTGGTTAGTGGTTGGGATTTGGTCTTGATGTGGTGAACTGGTGATTGGATTTAGGGTTTGAGGTTAGGGTTTGGTGTTGTGATCGATGAGTGATTAGGGTTGATTGTTGAAGTTTGGTTGGAAGATTGTTGAACTGGTGACTAGTTTTTTTTAAGTTTGATAGTGAGTCTAGGGACCAAGTTTCATGGTGAATCTGTTAAGTGTGGTCGTTGGGGTTAGACTGAGATGGGAAGTGCTCAATCCAACCAGGTCCAACTCAATGAATACTCACCTCTAGCAAGTAAAACCATCGATCTAAAGTTCTTGGATTAGCAAAGTGCTGATCATCGAGAACCTGACGAGAACTCAGCAAAACTCGTCTAGTTTTTAAACAATGATTCATCCACCATACAATGTGAGCAGAATTAAGAAATTAATTAAGAACACTAAAACAAAACAAATTATCTATATCGAAATATTTATATCGAGCACTAAAGGCTCGGTATGGATATCATTATTTAATAAAATATATATACAGAATTATCCATATCGAGCTTTTAAAGCCGGTTATGGATAAAAATTTTTCATTATTTAAAAAATAAATAAATAAAGTCATTTATCCATAGTGGAAACTAATGGCTCAATATGAATAATATTTATTTTGTATTTTAAAAATTAAAAATTGCTTATTATAGCACGGTATGGATAAGAATTGAGTGGCCTGGTATGGATAATATTTATTTAATTTTTTAAAAAATTTAAATGTGATTATCCATATCGGTATTAATGGCCCGATATGAATAATCAAGTTTTTTAAATTTAAAAAAAAAAATTGTATCCATACCGGGCCTAGTTTGAATAATACATTATGGTCCAGTATGGATAATATATTTTAAAAAATAAAAAATAAAAAAAAATGATTATCTATATCATGCGCATGACCCGTCCGGTATGGATAATTTAGACTGTCCAAATCAACATCCCCCCTCCCTCTCATTTTTACCATTTTCTCTCTCTCTATCTCTTTCTCTTACATTTTGCCAACCATTCGTCGCTCCAGTAGCTGCGCCATTAGCCATCACTCCAATAGTCGCGCCATTAGTCGCCATCGTTGGTAAGTATTAGCCGCCTTCATTGGTAAGTCTTCTTCTTCTTCTTCTTCTTCTTCTTCTTCTGTTTGCACGACAAGCAGACTTATTTTGGTCGACCATCGTTTTTTTTTATTTCGTTTGTCTCATTTTTTTCACTTCTTTTCTTCTCTTTCAGTCGTCACACCATGTTCTTTCACCGTCTGGTGTCATCCTATTCATCGATCTACTCCTTTTTCGTCGTTTTCTTTGTCAATAAGGTAGTTTTATTTTTGATTTGGTTGTTTTATTTTTTATTGAATTTTTTGTGTATTTTATTTAATTTTGTAATATTTATTTTTTATGTTTATTTTATTTAATTTTTTTTAGTATATTTCATTGAGTTGTAGATATTTCAAAGCAAGAATTTATATTTTCATATGAATTTGCTCTATGTGTGTGTGTATATTGTTTGCGGAGAGACAAATTCTCTATTTCTATTGAATCTATTGTGAAATTACTCTAATTTACCTATGAATTACATTTTTGGGAAGTTTGAAAAATAAGAGAAATTCTGTCAAATTTTTCTTAAAATTGATCGAATTTATATATATTGTTTTATATATTGAGTTTGTTGCTCATGTATTTGTTACTAATATATATTATTTTCATAACATTTTTAGATATCGATTAAAGGTACATCTAGTGGTCTGTCTTTAAGTGGATCGAGTGGTAAGAAGAAAATAAAGAGAAAGGTCCCAAGCGATTATATTTATATTATTAATAACATTTTCGAATGATTATATATAAATAGATTTTTTTTATGTATGTTGTTGTATTATTTTTATTCTAATATAAAATTATATATATTTCCTAAAAAAAATATATGTATATATATTTTTTAATATGAAAATGAGTATCTATACTCATGTCGAGTATGGATACTGTTATCCATACCAAGTAGCCCAATATGAATAAACATATCCACTGATCGATTCGTGAGTTGACCCATTTTCGATGTGTATCTATACTAGAATATGCCCAGTATGGTTACCCATATGTATATTGAGCGGATGCCCGATATAGATATTGTCAACAATTATGCTGGTTCTATTCATATCAAGTAGAGCGCTCAGTATAAATAGTTAATCATACCGGCTATTGCTCGGTATGATACTCATTTTTGTTAAAGTGAGACTACTAACTTTTCTGTATAAAATGGTTCCAACCAAATTACATAATAATAATAAGAAACTAACCAAATTACATGTGTTTATCGACCAAACGCGGCGCACGTGGTAATCCTCGATGCAAGTATTTTTCATTTTTTCCCTTGTATGTACGATGATAAAATTACATAGCTTACCTGGCATATTTTGAGCCACCTACCCACCACCATTCTCGCAACCCGCTAGCTACACCAAACAAAACTCATGGCTCGCCTGTCTCTTATATAAACCAATACTCCAACCCAAACTCACACCAGACACTCCACTGCCTTGACTCTTTCTCTCTCTCTTTCTCAGACACACACACACACACACACACGCTTCTTACCACTCTTCTGTTTTGATAGAAACCAGTTGTTGTAGAACTTGTACAAGTTAGTGTGTCTTTGTTATTTCTTTTCTGAGTGATATTGAAGAGAATGGCTGGAAATGGAGTTTTTGCAGAGATTTTGGATGGAGAAGTGTTCAAGTACTATGCTGATGGAGAGTGGAAGAAGTCTTCTTCTGGGAAAAGTGTTTCGATTATCAACCCAACTACCCGTAAAACTCAGTACAAAGTTCAAGGTAACCAAAACATTGTAACTATATATGCAGTCTTTTGATTACATGTTTTTGTACGTCAAGTGTTTTTGTTTCAATTGCAGGAGAATTATACTCAATAGATGCCATGCAATAGATTTGACATAACAAAAATGGTCTTTTTGGCTCTCTTTTTATATAACTATCTAAATTCTGTCTGTATTTAACTCGAAAGTCTAGAAGTGTCCAGTATTATGATATTATAGTAATGTACTAACGTCATTGTATGATTGTGTTTATGGCTTTTTTTTGGATCACAGCTTGTACACAAGAGGAGGTGAACAAGGTGATGGAGACCGCGAAAACTGCACAGAAATCATGGGCCAAGACTCCACTCTGGAAGAGAGCAGAGCTTCTTCACAAGGCTGCAGCTATTCTGAAAGAGCACAAGGCTCCCATTGCAGAATGTCTGGTCAAAGAAATTGCAAAACCAGCCAAAGATGCAGTCACTGAGGTATATATATAGTCCTCATCATCTCTATACCTTTCTTGGCCTTAAATTTTAATTGGAAAATGGTTTTGATTTATGGTATATATTTTGAAGGTTGTGAGGTCTGGTGACTTGGTTTCCTACACTGCTGAAGAGGGCGTCAGGATCCTTGGAGAGGGAAAATTTTTGGTTTCTGATAGTTTTCCAGGGAATGAGAGGACCAAGTACTGTCTTACTTCCAAGGTATTGTTTTTTTTTTGTTTGATAAACTTTTCTTGCTTACCTTTTAACCATAGAATTGTGGGGTAGAGATTGCTTTTTATTTTTCATACAGGTTCTGTTTCAAAGAAACAGTATTAAAAGTAGATGATTGACTCATGATCATCTAATTGAATCACTTGGGAACAACTTGATTTGATGATATAAGCCTATAAACAATAATTTTACCAAATTCAAACTTTAGATTTGAAGCTTATTGAATCAAAGTGTTAATTTTCTAGACAGAATTGGACTAGTTGTGCAATGTTTTGTTTGATACCATGATCAATTGAAGATAAGAGACAAGGCCACTAAAATCCAATTGTCTATTTCAAAAAATAATAATAATAATTAAAAAAAAAAAAAAGAAAGAAAGAAAGAAATCCAATTGTCTGAATTCACCGAGTTATTTGATCCATAACTCTTTTGGTTACTCTCTTTTGTAATGTTCTGATCAGTTCTACCACTATAAGCATGATCTTCTTATCAACACTGAACCTGCCTTTTCACTTCTCAACATTGCCACCAAATCACTTCATTTTAGGCTCATTTTATCTCCTAAAGTTCTTGTGATCGTGCAATTTACAAGAATGTGTAAAACAAATAAGAAGTTTATATGAGAACTATAACGAAACATTTGCTGATGTACAATGTTATTGACTTGGCAAATCCTGTATCTAAATTTAATGAATTCTGACTTAATGAATTGTCATAAGATCAAAAATCTAGAGCAAAATACGGTGTTGAGAGATGTATGGTGGCGTATACCTATCCTATAACATGGTTTCCGATGAGTAGATGTTTATAAACTGCAGATCCCACTTGGGGTTGTTTTGGCCATCCCTCCATTCAACTATCCTGTCAATCTTGCTGTCTCGAAAATTGCCCCTGCACTAATAGCCGGAAACTCCCTCGTGCTCAAGCCTCCTACTCAGGTATGCAATTATACATTGGTAGATTTTGATACAAGTTGTTTGATGAGGTGGTGCATGGAATGTAAATATGCTTTGAAAACTTGTTTCAGGGTGCTGTTGCTGCCCTTCATATGGTGCATTGCTTTCACTTGGCTGGTTTTCCCAAAGGCCTTATAAATGTTATCACCGGCAAAGGCTCTGAGATAGGTGACTTCCTCACTATGCATCCTGGAGTGAACTGTATAAGGTAATGCCAAATGTAATGTTCATTGAATAGTCTTGTTTGGTGTTTGACTATTTGTTGATAACTTGAACTCTTCTTATAATGCTGATCAGCTTCACTGGTGGAGACACTGGAATTTCAATCTCAAAGAAGGCAGGAATGATCCCACTTCAGATGGAGTTGGGAGGAAAAGATGCCTGCATTGTGCTTGAGGATGCTGACCTTGATTTGGTCGCCGCAAACATAATCAAAGGAGGATTTTCTTACAGGTGACAAACACTTTCCAAACCTGCATCCATTTCTGAGTTCTAAGATTTTTTTTTTCACTCTTTTGACTTGGGGGAGGGGAAACTTAAGCTCAGGACTGAGAAGCATGGTTACTAACCAGACCATGTCTATGACAGTTTTCTAAGTTATAAGTTGGTTGTGAAGACTAAGTTTTTTATTTGTTTTTTCACCAACAGTGGTCAGAGATGCACAGCAGTTAAGGTTGTGTTGGTGATGGAATCCGTAGCAGACGCTCTGGTGGAGAAGGTGAAGGCAAAAGTTGCAAAACTAACAGTTGGGCCTCCTGAGAAGGACTGTGATATCACTCCAGTTGTGACAGAATCTTCAGCCAATTACATTGAAGGTCTTGTCATGGATGCCAAACAGAAAGGAGCAACATTTTGCCAGGTGTACAAAAGAGACGGCAACCTCATCTGGCCATTGTTGTTGGACAATGTTAGGCCTGATATGAGGATCGCTTGGGAGGAGCCATTTGGACCAGTTCTTCCTGTCATACGAATTGGTTCTATTGAAGAAGGAATTCACCACTGCAATGCCAGCAATTTTGGACTCCAGGTATCACAGCTCAATGTCACCTTTTATCTGGATTCCTTGTTTGTTGCATACGTTACACAAAAGGGTATTTTGTCTGACATTTGCCATTTACCTTCCACATTGCACCTAAGAGAACATATGAACCTATCAAATCCCGTTAACTTTATGCAATCAATCAACTGCATTGTGCTTCAATATTGTTGTATGCAAATGCAGGGTTGTCTCTTCACAAAGGATGTCAACAAAGCAATGTTGATAAGTGATGCAATGGAGACAGGAACAGTTCAGATCAACTCAGCCCCAGCTAGAGGGCCGGACCACTTCCCTTTCCAGGTGAACCACATACGGTCCTGGAACTCCATAACTCAAAACACTCCTAATTCTATCTCTTCAAACATTGCATGGATTCTAACCAAAACACATATATGTTTTCTATTTAACAGGGTTTCAAGGACAGTGGAATTGGCTCACAAGGTGTTACAAACAGCATCAACATGATGACTAAGGTCAAGACCACTGTCATCAACCTGCCAACTCCATCTTACACAATGGGCTAGATGCTAAAAAAAGTTTCAAACCCTTTTAAGAGACACTTTAATCAGAAGTATTAATGTTGTAGTGTAGAGTATCTGTAATATGAATCTTCTTTTGGTGTTTTTTAAGGACTGTTAGTGAATGATTGTTAAATAAAGGAATTATGTATCAACACAGATAGATATATAAATTCTGTGTTTAAGAGATTAATAATGTATTGTTAATTCATGTTAAGATCATTACAACAAAATTTAGTTCCATTAGTCATTAAATTTAGTTGGGGGCTCGAAAACAATCAATAAAATGAATACAATCGATTATATGCTGATTTTATTTTTAGCTAAAACTTCTGAATTGATTTTATTTTTGAGTGATACTGTAAAATTATAGTCACGTACTCATCAGAGTAAGGTCGTTCTACTGTCACAAGATTAATACGACTAACTGAGCTTATACTACTAAATTAATTGGGGTTTTGATAGACAACTTCAAGGATGTAAGTGTAAGAGACAAACCTCTATATCAATAACATCTTAAATTCCTATAATTATAATTATAATTAATTTTTTCAAAAAATTGACACTAAACAACCTAGAGATCTTTTGAAACCAATCGAAATCAATAATTACAATAACTGATCGTTACAAAATACAAGTGAAGTTAAGTAATTTTATCTTCGTAGATCCATCTATGCTCAGGTTTGGGTTTATTAAGAAAAAGATTGACATAGATATATAGTATATACTATACATATTAGCCGAAGCCCATAAGCTTATCATCATATGGGCTGAAAAATTTCCTGTTATTTACAGCCTTTTTTTTTTTATCTAACAACTTATCAAACTATTATCGAGATCATCTAAAATAAGACTCTAAGCATAACTCGGATTTATACTTCTAGAAGACGGGAGAAGGCCACCTATACAAGTAGTGCGAAAATCTACCTACACAAGTGGTAAAAGTTGAGATTAAACTTGCCACTTGAGATATAGCAGGTGGAAAATGACATTACCAGACACCAGGTCATTCCATTTTTCTCTTTTATTTCCATCTTTTATTTCTAACATGTTTTTGTAAAGGGAGAGTTGGAAGTTGCTCATTTAAAATTAAAAGAATGTTTTGATTAGAACATTTGCTGATTTGTCGAATATATATGATCACTTTTAGTTCAAACTTCTGAATTGATTTTATTTTTGAGTGATACGATAAAATTACAGTCACATACTGATCATAGCAAGGTCATTCTACTGTCACAAGATTAATATAACAACTAACTGAGCGTATACTATTAAAATTACTTGGGTCTTTTTTTTTTTGAAATAAAATTAATTGGGGTTTTGATACACAACTTCAACGGTTTAAGTGTAAAAAGCAAACTTCTATGACAACCACATCTTAAATTCCTATAATTATAGCTAAAATAAATATTTTGAAAAAATTGATACCAAACCGAACAAAAGTACATCAAAATCAATCGAAATCAATAATTACATTAATTTAGCATTATAAATTACAAATGAAGTTAAGTAATTTTATCTTCATAGATCCATCTATGCATAGGTTTTGGGTTTATTATATTAAAAAAAAAATGGAAGATTGGTTTAGTTACATGTTTAGTACATACTCTCTCTCTCTCTCTCTCTTTCTCTCTCTCTCTATATATATATATATAAATATATATTTATATATATATATATGTATTAGCCAAAGCCCATAAGTTTATCATTATATGGGCTGAAAAAGTTCCTCTTTTTTACAGGCATTTACTTCCAACGTGTTTTAGTGGAAGTAAAGTTAGAAGTTGCTCGTTTAAAATTAAAAGAATGTTTTGATTAGAACACAATTAATTATGTGTAGACTTGAGGCACTTAGTGACTCATATTAATCTATGCGGTAACTTTAATTAAATTAACAAGTCGTGTATAAATTTACGGCCTAATGGATATATATCAATAAAGTTGAAAGAAGCAAGAAGATAAAAAGCACTTAATTTTATCATAATTGGCTAATTGATCTGATCCTTAAACCAAAACCATTCCTTTTTGTTTTGTCTTCTAAACAAATGCTATTAATTATTAATTCATTCATTAATCAATTTTATAATGGGATGATGTGTTCATCTTCGTTTTCTTCTTCTACTACCTAACTCCCATTATTGGACTAAAGCTTCTCCCAATAGTCGAATCCCTACCTTTTTTATATTTTTTATTTATTTTTTTAACATGTTATTAATTATTTAATTAAGTAATTAAATACCTTGAAAAGAGTCTTAGTTGTAGCAGTGTCATGTAACATCATTTTCCTAGAATTGCACATTTGTTAATCAATTTTTATATAGAGTCAATTTGTGATGGTTCTTTCATATTTTATAATAATGTCAACATTTAGTTAATGCTTAACCCTCTAACTAAAAAGCTTTTCTTTTTTCTTTTTCAATTTCTTTTCTTAAAAAAATTCTAAAAAGGCTTTTAAAGTAGAAACTTTTGACCCTACTTTTATAAGATCATGATAAATCTCAAATACAACAACTATTTGTAAAACATACGTTCTCAAAAAAAAAAAAGTCTTTAATCTCATTCCCAATATAAACAAAACAAATCTAAACAAATATTAATTATTTTTTAAATATTGTACAAATTAACTATGTGAAATTTACCTTATTTATTTGTTGTTTATCATTAGAACATGTGTCTAAATCTAAATGCCCCCTTTTTTTTTTCTTAAATTCCAACTAGTTTATTCTTTTAAACTATTTGATCATATTAATTAAGTAATTAATTAAGTTGATTATGTGGTTAGGATAAAAGATTGAGATAATTATTAAATGGGGCTCACAAGTTGGGCACTTTATTGAATTCTTTCTTGTGCTAAGTGACACATCTAAAGATCATATATTAAAACTAATAATTCCTAGAGCTGACTGAAATATTAATAGTTTAAAGATGAAAAGCATGTTCCTCTTTTTTCTGCCATAAAAAGCATTAATGGTATGGAATTCTTATGTTTCTTATGTCTTTATTATATCAAATTAATATTCCCTAATTGTATATGTAGTAGGTTCATACTCACTCATTCATATAAAATACTTCGGTATTATTAAAAACTTTTTTTGATAATTTTTTGAAAAAATATATATATCGATTGATAAAATGATTAATAAAAAAATTAGAGAATCACAATTTTACAACTAATCCATTAAAAAATTTCATCACATAATTTCAAGAGACCACATAAATCAACAATAATATATAGATATATATAATTTTCTTTTTGCATTTGTCAGATCTGTATTTGCAATTGGATCAGCCAGAGACAATTAAAGCAAGGTGAATTTCTACAAAAACAGGCCCAACATGGAATATTATTTCAGGAAACGTGTTTTCGTTACGTCTAAGAAATGAAATGTCGAACACCAATTCTGATTCTTAGGTTAAATTTGAAGTTGGCATACAATTCTTGTTTTTTGATTGATTGACAAAATTGGGAATTCGAATGTTGGATAGAGAAGCTGTGCATTGCTTTATTAATTATAATCTCTGTATATTCAGATTAATTTGTAGCAATGTGTTTGGTTAAATTAAATATAAACAACCTTTTTTTTTAATCGATGTATATTATGGGTTTGTTTTATATTTTTTTAAAATTATTTTTCTACTTTACAAAATCTAAAACAAACTCAAATTGTTTTTAATATTGTATCTTTAAAAAAAAAAAAAAACAAAAAATCAATCCAGTTGTGTGTCCCCCGAAACCCAAGTTAATTGTAATAATTGAAAACTAGTTTCAAACTTAAAAGTAGTTAAAGTTGTTTTATACTTAAAAGAATGATATTTAGAAAAGACAATTTATTCTCAAACTTTATTAGACGTATTTTTTGACCTTATAAATATATATATATATATATATTTTAATCTGATATCAAACTAATGACTTATCTAATTCAATTACTATATGTGTGTCCCAATATTCACTCATAATATTAAAAAAAAAAAAAAAGACAACCTTGCACATGCTAATAAATACATATGGTGGAACTTGAACCTTACTATTGACAAGGATGGAGAGGTAGACACTAATTGAGCTTATTAGATCAAATATAATTTCTTATGTTAAACTTTTTGTCCATTTAAAAATAATACCAAATGTTATGAACCATATATATGTGCGCCTTTGCAAACTTAAGCATATGTAATAATCTGAATGGACTTGTTGATATCATTATTCAAATAACACTAGAGAATATATAAGCTCAGCTTGGAATTATATTATAACAAAAGTAGAATACAGTTCCTCAATAATAACCTTTTAAACAAACAAAAAACACTAGTATGCTTAAGGTTTTGATGGTTAAATTTAAGGATTTGCATAACTAAGCACATATAGCGTGTAGGGTTGTTATGGGTGGAGTTGTGGTGCAAACACTCGAAAAAGTAGTGGAGATGTGATTGGGACTTATACCTACAAGCTTTGGCTTCTTATCAAAGTGCTTTTATTTACTTAAAGTTATTTCTAGTCACACCATAATGCTCTTCTTTATCTATTTATCTATTTAAAAGTGCTTTTGAACTACGAAAGATAAATTAAAACGTTTTAAGAGTATTTTTTTTTTTTTTTGAATACATGAACTGTAACTGGGACAGGCCCAGGAGACATCCGGGACCAACCGAGATAGAACACTAGTGGCACGGCCCGAGAGACTACTCCCAATTGGGAGACCACTACCCACACGGAGATGGGAGGGAAGACCCACATTAGGGTGGGACAGCTACCCACACAATTGATGGGGACTAAATATTATTATATATTATTATTATTATTATTATTATATAGATTATTATAATATTAAATAGTATACATACAGGGGTGTCGAACCCTGCCCCCTTACAAAGGGAGGCAGGGCTGGCTGCTGGCGCTACCACTGCGCCAGCAGCCAGTTGACACGTTTTAAGAGTATTTGTTATCTATATTTAAGGAAAAATAAGTTTTCGAATATTTAAAAGTAAACATTCAAAAATATTTCTGCTATTTGAGTTCTTATTATCTATTGTCAAAAATATTTTAAAATAAATTAAAACGTTTTAGGAATGTTTGTTATCTATTATTTGAATATTTAATGAAAACCTTAAATTTTGGAGCTTAATGATTACTCAATATGGTATTAGAGAGTTAGAGCTAGTTTAGCTGTGAGATTTTTTACATATGGTATATATATGAATTCTTATCTGCATTTTGATGTAACCGTTACTTATAACATTATCTTAATGTGTGGTTTTGTAATGAATAAAGATGATTTTATTCGTTAACATTTATTTTTTAATCAGGAAGAAGGAAAAAGAAATTAATTAACGCGTCATAATTCAATTAGTTGTCTCCAGCCTAGCTCTCAAATCTGTTTTTATCTTTTCTCTTTTCTCTCTCTTTTATTATTTCATTATATTTGAAGAAAGAATATTTTTCATGTAACCCATCTTCAATGCAATCCAACATATGTTTTCAAATCATGTCTTGACAGAAATGAAGTAACGAAGCTAAAATCTGCTTTACCAGTTTGGTTAGGATCAACGTGTGTGAGAGAGAGAGCATCAGAGACTTTTCGAAAAGCATAAAAACGATGAGTCATGTCTAATGTCTTATCATTGTATGCTCAAGATAATCCGGTTCAATAAGGTTAGGATTTAACTGTAGGAAAAATTATCTACCTTAAGGGCCTGTGTGGTGGCCCGGATCGGAGTATTTATAATCCGATCCTGCTCCTTCTGGTAGCTGTTGGGGACTGGAGTTGGACAAAGTCCAACCCCAGCAAATCAGTGATTCAGTGAATATTATCCTAAAGTAGCAGGACTATTTAGTCCTGTTTTTTGTAAATAATTTTAAAATATTTAATATAAATATATTAATATAACTCACTTAAAAATAGGTTTATATAAATAAACTTATTAAATATTTAAATTATAATTTTAGTTTTAATTTGATAAAATATTTAAAATAAATTCAAATTATTTAAAATAAATTCAAATTATTTAAAATATAATATGATTTTATTCAATCCCGAACTATGTCAAACACAGGACTCAGAACATCAATATTTAACCCTATTACGTACTGTACCAAACATGTTACATTTATAATCTAATCATATTCATTTATATACAATTATATCTTTTAAAAATAGTTCAATCCATTCTCGTGTACTAAATACACTCTAATAAGATAGTTAATAAAATATACGTTATGTGATTAATGAAATATGATTATTTTGAACTTGCTGATTTAAACTCTCATAAGTTTCAGTATTTCTACAAATAAAATATTTTGTTCTGTTTTATATGTAGTTATAGTTGGAATCCACTCACTAAATTTTCATTTTCAAAATGCATATGGAATTGTTAAATCCATAAGAAATATCAACTATTGATTTACATATATGGACTTGCATGATATCCTGATTTCAAATTGACATTAACAAAAAATAATTAATTTGAGATTGTTCACACGCATAGTCAAAAGCGCGGAGACTTCTCACAAAAGGACGTTGAAAATTTGAGCAGTAATTTATGTTCTGATCGACTTTTATAAGAAGAAGAGGAAGACAGTGCCAAAGTGGTATCCGTACGCTACTTTTGATTCATTCTCAAGATAGTAATAACTTGTTTTATCACAAGAGGAGTGGGTTACTCGAGTGGTTAAGACCAGCCCCACTCAATTCAAGTGGTAATGAGTTCTACTCTTATAAAGCTCATAATATTTAGGCAATTTTTCCACATTTATATAAGTTGTTCTCTTCTCTTTTGAGAGTAGAATTTTAGACTGTACGTTAAAGTTATATCTCTGCTAATTTCAACAATAATCTCATCTAGTGTCAGAAGGGTAACAAAAAAAAAACCCATATTTTATCATGTCTTCCTTACGTAGATCTCAATACGATCCGTTTATACCGGCCAAATAAGTTTTGTAGTTATAACATACATTATTGGATAGCATCAAAAATTTCCTCTTCCAATCATTTTTGTGTAGCAATACTTAGTGCCTGTTTGGTGTGTGCAGGGAAAAGCTTATTTTTACTTCTTGAAGCCATAAGCCATTTTTACAATTGTTTGGATGGATTTAACAAAAGAGTTTTTTGTCTTTAGAAGCTCTTTTATCCAAAGTTACTTCACTCAGCTTCTCTTGAAAACTCTTCTTTAAAAATACGAAAAGCCAAAATTTGGTTAATGAATTTTTTATATCACCAGTTTTACCCTTCTATGACAAACAACAAAACAAAAATTCCACTTGTATCCTTCATCTCTTCTGCTCTAACAAATAACACCATCGAAAATTCATTTTCCTGACTCAAAAATTTATCTCTTCTCTTCTTTACTTTGACAAACAACATCACCCAAAATTACCCAATTCATCATCAAAACCACCCAAACAACAATCTCTTCATCACTGAACACCCACACCATCAAACCCAGCAACACCATCGACCCCAACAACACTATCAAACCCAGCAACACCATCAAACCCAGCAACACCATCAAACCCAACAAAATTCAAAACACCTAGGAAGAGGAGAGAGATAAATTAGAGAGAGAGAAGGATTTTGAAAGAAGACACGAAGGTACCTAGAATCCTGGACGCCGTCTGTGAAGTAGGAATGAAGAGAGAGAGCGTTGATCGGTAGGAGAAGGAAGGAACAGTGGGAGAATTAAGAAGAGAGAGACGAAAGAATAGAGAAAATTGAGAACAGAGAGAGAGCTTCTAATAAGGATGAAAAAATATTAATATCATTTTATTTGTTAAAAATAATATCAATATTAATATTTTTTTAAATATCCTTTATAAAGTTCATTTTTAAAATTGTTTTAATATTTTATTTATTGAAAATATTTTAATTTAAAGTTTAAGATAAATGTTACTATTTGTTTATTTTAATTAAGGTGTTTAAGATAAATATTATCATTTATTTATTTTAATTAAAGTGTGAGTATTATATTATAGGTAGAAGAAATTCTAATAAAATAATTTAAAAAACTACTATGGAAAGGGTAGAATGGTCATGTTATAATTTATAAAATCTTTCAAATGTTTCAACCAAACATTCCTAAAGCTCTTCTGAGTTGAAGAGTTTTTAATCCAAACAGCAATATAAAAGCTTTAACTTTTACTTCTCTTTTTCTATTGTCAAAAGTTAGAAATAAAAATGATCTCAAACGAGCTTTTATTCAATTGATTACTTGTGTATATAAGACCTAGTATGCAACGTTAGCTCGTCAAATTTATTTGTATTAGTATCTTATTCATATATCTAGCCATAAAACAGCATGTTAAGGACTTAAAATTAGGTGAAATAAAACAAAGTAGTTTCAATCATAGAAGGGGAATTTTTTTATATAGCATTAAAGAATTGAGGATTTGCTTAACTATAACAAAAAAACTTAAATGAATTTTAATAGTATAATTTCACTGTTCATAATAACAAATTTTCCTAATTTTAAAAGTTTGAAAGACTCTAGTGTTAGGGTTGTGTGTCCTAAGAGCTTGTAATTTGTAAACATTTAAATAAATAATAAATAAAATATATTTAATTTTATTCAATTTATGTGCATTTGTAAAATATTTGTTTAATAAAAATATCATGTAATATCCATGATTATTTATATAGTCTCAAACTAAGTATATAAATGTTATATATAAAAGAATTTAGTTTGAGATCAGTAATCTAAAAAATCCATAGAAAGTAAACAAAATCGGATACTTTGCCTGTGGTAATCTACAACTACAGGTCATTTCGTATTTGATATGATGATCTTATCTGAGATTGTTTATGTGAATACATGAAAATATAGGCACTTTATATAATAAATATTATATAGAATTGAACTACGATAAATGAATTTCTTATGAATATTCGTTAAATAAAGAAATTCATATTTATCAACTAGATGATTATATATGAATTGATCTTAATCATGAGTGTTTTATAAACTCATATTTGTTGAGTTATATCTTTTGATTTACATGGGTACGACTATTATAAATTTACGATCAATAAATTTCGTACTTTGAATATGTGATTTAGTAAGTGACAGCGAACATTCTATACAGTAGTGAAATCCACTTCTTCTTGTGAAAAGTAGATGAGTAGTTCTCTTAAGTGTTGATTCGGGTTTTGAACAATAAGAGTGCTCGACTTTCTGTTTACGAGTAAATGAAAAAATAAATTTATAAATTGTTATTGATATATTATTTATTAGATAATCAATAGTACTTAATGGAACAAGATATAATTGGAAATGTATAATAGATTTTAATGACTTGACTCTAATTATGAACTACTCGTGAAGGATTAAACTATATAAAATGATTAAATCGATAGACACTGAAAATTCAGATTGTGTAAAACATCTACAATTTTGAGAGTGCAACCTTAAGTTTTTAGTAGAGTAACTCTAAGATTAATAATAATGAATTATTAATTAAAAAGTTTAATTAATAATTTCGATATTATTGGAGTTCAAATTATAAGTCTATTTGGTCCTTTTGCTAGCTCACAACCACATAAAGAAACAAAAAGAAAAATATGATTGGATTGTCTAATTATAAGTGTACATACAAATTTTATGGACACATTCACGAATTATTTAAATAATTTGATTATTTTAATATATGTAATTATTTAATTAATAGTTAATTATTTATAGAGGTCATGTGTTCAATTCTAAATAGTGTCATTAAATTATTTATGATTTAGAATTATTTGATTTAATGAAAAATCATTTAGTTAATTAATGGAAGTAGTAATTTAATTTAATTAGAATTAGATTTCATATTAAATTAAAAGTAAAGAGTTCCAAGCCAATAAGAAATTTGATCTCATATGGGATAGGAACTAAATCTTTTAATTTAAAAAGAAAATTGGATTTCTTGTTAAATTGAAAAACCGTAGCTTATCATTATAGAAGGGTGTTTTATGTTGGTAACAACAGAAATTTAATTTTTGGCTGTTTGAACCAAAAATTTCCATTGATTAAAAACATCATATAACCATCTACATCTATAGAATCTTCAAAAATTGTGTCCACACACAGTTTCTTTTGTAGAGAGTCATAGTAAGGAAGATTGAGTGGTAAAGAATCTGCATATTAAAGAGATCAATTCAATCTATATGCAAAGTAAGATTCAATCTTATTATTTTAATTATTGAATTATTATTACAAACATCGATCGGAGCTGCTTTTGCTTGAAAAATTTTTTGAAACCCATGTTTTCGTATTCATATTAAAACTGATTTTTCTGTTCACGTAGAAATAACAATCACAATCTGTTGGTTCATGAAGACATAAAACTGAACACGTTCATGAACTCTGTTCACTTTCATGAGCATATGATGGTTCAACTTGGGTTAAATTGGTTTGATTGGGTTCGACTGAGAAACAAAGAGTCACTAACGGGATTAGGGATGGTAATGGACCAGATCGGATCGAGTTTGACTCTTACCATACTCGACTTAAAATTTTTTAGATGTGCCCCTGACCTAATTCATGCCCCAAACAGATTGCTACTTTCCATTTCAAACTCAAACTCAATTAAAGGGACATACCCAGAACCCGACATTTATATATAGGCGCATTCTAAGATACACTTGGTGTATGCATAGATTTGACAAGTTGAAGTTGTACCAAACCCAATTGAAGGGACTATCTAGCCTGAAAATCAAAGTTGCAATAAAATTGGAAAAGATGATAAATTGAAATATTTTTTATTTTTTTTATAAAGGATATTATTGTTTTTTCAGTTGAGTATATGCTAATAAAACTAAACTCAGTTCTTTAGTACTAATTAAACAATCGCTCAATTTTTTGATGCTAATTTATATGGTTTTCATATTCTAGGAGTCATTTTCAAGAATATAGGACAATTAAGGGAAGAATCATTACCGCAAGAATTGTAATGTGGTCGGTTCATAGAAAGAATTTTGAATAAACAAACATAATTTTCTAAATATGTACAATTCATCTTTTTGGTATATCTTGAATCAATGAAGTACATTCTATGGAGATACTGTGGTTAAAAAGAAAAAAAAAGTTACAAAAATTTGTTTCTAAAAATGGTTTTCAAAACCGAATTGGCAATATAGTTCTTTATCCGCCGATTAAAAAAAAAAAACTTTATAATTAACAAGATAACTTTTTTGAAATTGGCTTTCTCTTCGATATATCGGATTTAACCCTTTTTTTATTAAAAAATTTGTTTAAAACTTCCTTGTATCCATGTTATAATATTTTATTAAAAAAATAAAGTTATCATGACTTGTTAAAAAAAAAAGTGAAAATTGTTTAAAGAAGTATTAAAAAAGTACATAAAATACTTTTCGGAATTGCACTTGAGACAAATTTGTCAAAAGAGAATTTAAGTCATTTTTAAATACCTTTGTAAAAGCGCTTTTACGTGTAAGCGAAGCATTCCCAAATATCGTAATATGAGCTTTTATTTAACTTTACCTATCCTTTTGACACATAACTATAACGAATGGTTGAGATGTAATAATTTTTCACTTTCCTATTAGAAATGTTAATCACACGTTTCAAAAATTGTAGGAAAAAATTCAAATTAGGAGATGATACAAATCCTTTAGATACACCTTAATTATATATGCATACTAATCTTATATCATACGGGAAAATTTTATATCATGGATCTAAATTTAACCTTATTTAATACTAGTATAACTAATAATTACAAGTTTATATCAAATTAAAGAAAAAAAAAACATTTATATATAGATGCATTTTCAGATGCACCTAGTATATGCATACATTTGACAAAAAAATTAAATATGTGATTGCATTCTAAAATATATAATTATAATTTATTATATATAATTACAACTAGACATATGTAATTATAATTAGTAAATATGATTACATTTATTAATTCCAATCAATGTGATCACATTTACTAATTATAATCACATATATTTAGTTGTACTCACATATAATAAATTACAATCACATATTTTAAAATGTAATAACATTTTATTTTTTCAATTAAATGCATGCATACATCTGGTGCATACAACGCGATTCCTTATATATATAATATATATAGAAGATCTTCTTGGGTACACCTATGTATACATACATTTGACAAAAAAATATTTGTATTCTAAAATGTGTTATTGTAATTTATTATATATAATTACAATTAAATATGTGTAACTATAATCAATAAATGTGATCATATTTACTGATTGTAATCACACATGTTTAGTTGTAATCATATATAATAAATTATAATAACATATTTTAAAATGTAATCATGTATTTTTTTTTAATCATATGTATACATATCTCAAGTGTATGCTAGAATGTATATATATATTTTTTCTTCTCATTTGTCCTGAAATTTTTTTTAAGACCAATCCTAATTAGAGAATTATTTATATATTAATGGATATCAAATTTCCTATATTATTTTGTGCAGAAATTGATTTTGTAATATTATACGGTGAACAAACTCAATCAAAATTATTATATGCATGTACACAGTACATTTATAAACATGATGGGTCTTCAACTCATATCAGTAAATGATCAAAATCGATTCTATGCAAGCAGAAATCTTGAAGAAAATCTTAGACAATCTCTAGCCAATTTTGGTCCATGCATGTCACTGTGAGTTGTGTATATACACAAAGTAGAATGTCCCATGTGCTGACGATCCACAGAAACCTAAAACGACTACAAAAGTACAAATACATCATTTTCTAACGTAGAAATTTTCATTTTAAAATCAAAATATCAAAATAGATGAAGTCAACGCTAACACTATATATAGACCTTACATTCATCTTACCAAAATTAGTATTTAACTATATAAACTTGACGTACAAAGAAGACAAATTAATGTATAATTCGTGATTTGAACATAAAATTTATATAATTTAATTTATTGACGTCCGGAAACGGTCAACCAGAGATTCTGGGGTCCAGACGGCGAACTTGGTAATTAAAGGTTCTGGTCGTACTGATAGAGGGGTAATAAATATGCGATCAATGAAGTTTAAGGTTGGTGGTAATTAATTCAGGTGGAGGAATGTCGGTCTTGGTGGTTGGTCGGATTTAATAAGGTGATCAACAAGAAATTAAAGAGAGAGAGAGAGAAAGAGAGAACACAAGGGTTTTTTACGTGGTTCGGTGACTGCACCTACGTCCACGGTCACTCTGAGGTTATTCCGGCAGAGTGACAGTTCTCTAGTATGTTAAACTTGTTTGTACAGTAGAATGTTTCCCATCTTTATAGAGGAGGGGAGATGACAATATAAAATACAAAAGAAAGTTACACACATTACTGGTAACGGCTAGTTTCAACTAAAACTGACATTGCCATGCTGCATTAATTGTAAAGGTAATGATGATTTTCTTCCTGCACAGATCTGCATTTAATATACATGAAGAGACCTTTACTTCATTAAATGCTTCTGGGTAATTGTGTAAGCGGTTTCCGGTGGGAAATCATGAGGGTTGGTAATTCTGACAACTTGCTATACACGGTATCCCCTGGGTAAACCTTCTGGTCAGTCAGGTGATACACACTGGAGGAGAGTTGACATGGCCAAGAGGAGAGGTAAGGCGATCTGGGGGTCTATGCGAGCTCGCGAGCTCCCCGAGCTGAAGGTACGAGCAGGGGGCATCCTGGGAACTGTTGCTGGCTTGCAACTTGGGCGGCCTCACGAGCTGGGCTTATAATTGCTGGTCCCATCCTTGGGCCTCCTGGGCCCTGACTTCTATTTAAATTAAATAAGCATGTACTGGCCCATCTGGGCCGAACCAAAAAATGGGCATAACATAATTAAATTTCAAAATATCTGTATTATAATTTTTATAAACCATGGCATATGAATACATATATAATGATGAGTTGCACTTGGAGAGCATTAATTAGGGATTAATTATTAATAAATTGAAAGTAATACTAGTACATCAAATAATCCCGATAGTATTATGATCTGATGTCAATAATAATAATAATAATAATAATGTCTTCTTGGAAAGCTCTTATATCATGTTTATATATATATGGTTATATATATAATGTTTCTACCACCAGTGTCTCCTAATTTTAAAAAGTTAAGACGAATCAATTAAATTCATCTATTATATTCTCTATTTTAAAACAAATTCTTTCTTCTATTTAATTTAAATGCATCGGATGAATTTAATTAGTTCTTTCTAACTTTTTAAAGTTATGAGATACTGATGATAGAATTATTATGTGTGTGTGTGTGTTAAGGATCTTCACTCATGATTTGAGGAAACTTTATGTACTATATATATTGAATTAGGACCATCGATTTTTGAGGTTACATGAAATTAGAATTTACAAATGATTATGGAATTACTTTATTAATTTGTTCTTTATGATACACCAGAAAGAAATTAATGGAAAGTTTCTGATTATTTAAAAACAAAATTATTATTTTTTTAATTGTAAATTTGAGAATTGAAGAAAAATATGATTGAAACTTACGATACCATTGATATGGTTGTAAGGATATCATAATTGGTTGTCTTAACTTTAAGCAATTCTGTATAAACTTTTAAAACCATCATCTCCCTTTATTCTTTATTATTATTTTTTTTTATAAGAAAAATGTCGAGACCCATGAGGACTACCCATATTATTTTTAATATTCACTAGGAAAATTGAATCCTCAGCCTCATACGAGAAGAGAGGTACTCTACCTTCGTCTATTCTAATTAAAAGATAAAAAACTATTCTTGAAAATGACATTTTTTTAAGTATATTTTTTAAAGAAACCTCATTAATTTTAAAATTTATCATAAACCTATAACTTCAAAAATTGTCTAAAAACACCCTTTTAAAAGATCTCAAACACATTTTCTAAAGTTTTATCAAAATTAAGGAGTGCTCTCCTGCAAAGGAAGAAATTCTTCTATGCACCTAGTGCACTGTCACGTGGCGCACTTAACCGTTGAGAAGCCAATGTTTTTTTGCTATATGCTAGCTTTTCAGGTGTTGAAGACTTTCTCTTGCAAGAAGAGATTGAGGATAGCGTACTCATCCTTTTCGCATGTGATGACAACAACTTTTTTTGGTGACAATCTACGGTGTTGAAAAGAGAGAATAAGAGAGAGAAAGTATGTACGGAAAAGAGAGAGTAAGAGAGAGAAAGTGTGAGAGATGGTAAAAATGGTTTATGAGAACCTATATATTCTTCGATGTGAGTTCTTCAATCCATTTGGTATCCAATTAGATCTAGTTATTAGATGTTTATTTTTTTTAATTAATTAAAATAAAACTTGATGTAAAGATTTTGGTACTAAAGTGACCAAACTAACCTTCCTTTTGTTAAAGTTGACTAATTTTTTATCAACAAAATGACTAAAATGATCAATTTATGAAATATTAGGATGATGGGTATTCGAAACACATAAATGAATAAAAAGCTATATTTCACTAAAAATTAGCGACTAAATTGAAATTTTCCTTTAAAAGATTTAGATGGGAGACTAAATGATTCAATTTTTGAAATTGAAAAATCTTTTGTTTTTTTTCCTCCCCTGATCTTTCCCAAATAGCTAGTCAAATAGGCATTTAAAACCTGACCAAAACATCTGTAGTTCTCAACCAGTAACCAGCCTAGACAGCCGCATTTTTTATCCTCAAAACTGCTTTGACAACTAAGAACCAGTGTTTGATCTAGAACAGAAACCTGCAGAAGTTGAATCAAACTTAGCTACTGAGAGTTCTATCATACCAGAAAAAAAGACAAAAAAACTCAATGATTGAACAAACATCAAATTCTACTGAGATAAATTCAATCATGCCAATATCAAACCAAAAAAAAAAACCCTCGATTGAATATGTTCTTAATTCTCCTAGATCCTCACAGGTGCATTCAAAAAGGAAGAATCCTAATACATAACCTAAGCAAGTTCAAGAGTCTACTTCGAATATTGTTGTTGAAATAGCTAGCGAGTCTTCTATCAATGATCGACCGAATAGCTCACAGAAAAGGAACAAGGAATGCACTAAACATCCACTATACTCCATCTCAAAGTATGTGTCGTACTACAAATTCTCACATTTACGTAGATCCTTCCTTGTCGATCTAAACACTATCCCTATTCTTACCAAGTTATCTGAAGCATTATCTGATAGTAATTGGAGACAAGCCATGAAGACTGAGATGGAATGTTTATTAAAAATAAATAAATAAACTCACGAAAAAAAAAAAAAACTTAGGAGTTGGGTAGTTTGTCACAGGGAAAGAAGGTTGTTGGGTATAAGTTGGTGTTCACTATCGAGTATAATGTAGATGGTTCTCTTGAAAGATACAAAGCATGACTTATAGCAAAGGGTTACACACAAACACAAGGAATGGATTATCAAGAGACTTTTGTTCCTATTGCTAAAATGAATACAACAAGAATATTGTTATCTCTTGCTGCCAAGTTTGGTTGGTCTCTTCAGCAGTTATGCGACGAATGTTTTTCTTCATGGAGACCTAGAAGAAGATATATATATATATATGGAGATTCTACCTGGGCATGGAGGTGGATTTGTAGCAGAAAACGTTTGCAGGATGAAAAAAGCTTTGTATGGCCTTAAATTAGTTTAGGAGATTGGCAAAAGTACTTTAAAGACAGGGTATAAGCAGAGTTAGGGCGATCACATCTTATTCATTAAACATGTTGGTTCAAAGGGAGTCGCTGCATTGTTGGTTTATGTTGATGACATTATCATGACCGGAAGTGATGGAAAAGAAATAGAAGCAGTGAAATAGTGTATGAAGAGCAAGTTCGAAATTAAAGAACTAGGAAGACTGAAATAATATCTGGGAACAGAAGTGGCTCATTCAAGAGAGGGAATCTTTCTCTCACAAAATAAATATGTACTTGATCTGTTGAAAGAAACGGGACAGCTAGAGTTTAAAACAGTTCAGGTTCTGTAGAGCCAAATCACAAGCTTGAAAAGGCAACTGATGATATGGCAATCAATAGGGAGATGTATTAAAAGCTGGTTGGTAGACTTATTTACTTATCTCATACCCAATCAGACATTGCATATGTTGTTAATGTGGTACGTCAGTTTATGCACAACCCTAAATAAGTACATTTGCAAGCGATCTATTGATTACTTCACTATTTAAGGAAAAGGAATTTTATTCAAAAGGAATGTATGGCTGTTACTTGAATGTTATAGGGATGCGGATTATGCTGGATCAATAACAGGTAAGAGGTTTATTATAGGATACTTTACGTTTCTAGGGGTAATCTAATGATATGGAGGAGTAAAAAGTAGATTGTAGTTGCACATTCAAGCGCAGAAGCCGAGTTTTGAGCAATGGTGCAAGGGATATGTGAGTCGTTGAGGTTGAAGATCATATTTGATGATTTACAGATTAAATGTGTGGAACCTATGAGATTGTATTGTGACAATAAAAATTCGCTATTAGCATTGCACACGATTACAGTACAACATGATAGAACCAAGCATATTGAAGTGAATAAACACTTCATACAAAAGAAACTAGAGAGTGGCCTGATTTGTACACCATATGTTTCAACTATATGACAGCATATGTCATAACCAAAGGGCTGCCAACTAGAAGCTTTCAAAAAGTTATATTCAAGCGAGGAATGGTAGACGTTTATTCACCAACTTTTGGGGCAGTGTGGAAGATTCAAATGTAACAACAGATTGCATTGATCCTTAGAGTTAATTAGGAGTATGGTTAGGCGATTCCTTAACAGTAAGGATAGATCCTGAAGTCAGTTCTTTTTAAATTTTTTTATTATCTTATCTCTAGCATAGATAGAATGTATATATAAACATAAAGGAATTGACAAGCCTTCAAACATTTTCTTTACCTTTCAACCTAGCTATATGGTACATTTAACATTATTTTCTTCTTTTATGTTTTTCCATGTTATGCCTGAATTAGAATTATCATTCCCATTCAAATGTAAATCAAACCTGCTTGAATCTAGTGTTAGACGGAATTTAAATCTAAGACCTCTTACATAACTACAAAGCACTTATCAGCTAAATGAATTAATATCCATATCAACCTAAATTGAGATTGGATAAATATCAAACTCATATCAAAGAGGACTTCACTTTCAATTTCTGAACAATTTAAAAAAAATTTTGCCTCCGTCCAATTTTGAAACATTACATAATTCCATTTGGTATTCGCTTGGTTATCATTAAGGGATACAATGAACGTGGTTCCAAACAACTAAGATGGCATCTAGTCTACAAGATATGAGTAAACCCACTTATTATATTATATGATATCACTCATGAATTTCAACACATATTTTAGTACCACTTAGATCTTGTTTGTGATATTCTCACATATTCAACAATTAATTAACTAATTAAACCATTATTATCACACTTGCATTGTGTTGTTGGTCCTAGTTTTAGCCAGCAATCAAACATGAGAATAATTTCTAAAGATAAATTATGAAGTATAAAAACAAATAAACAAAATAAAAAGATTTTGTCACCTACATCATAATCCATGCATATGTCAATTGTGATACTGTGGAATTGATCATAGAGATTAGAGAGAGAGAGAGATGGATATTGATCATAGCCAGTTGTCATTATTATGTTTTTTTCTTTTTCAAGACATTAATGTAAGCTATACATGTAGAAATTGTGAAGGCATAAATCACAAATCAACGAGCAATAAACACGTGGATGAATACGATATTGAAGTATAAAAATTTTGATTACAATGACTAACGGGTTATACATACATATTATTGAGATTAAATTTATTTTTGCATTTGATCTAAATAAATCTGAATTGATTAAGATTTTTATAAACGAAATGAATCAAACATATATTGTTTTTGACATTAGAACTTTGCAATAACAATTTTTTATCCGAAGGATCAAATTGATTAAAAAATATATAATTTACATTGAGAAAAAAATGTTTTAGATAGGGAATGCACAATTTTAATTTTACAAAACTTCTTGTTTGGTTCCAAGGTATAATAGATAGACTGTAATTACTCAAGTTTGAAGCCATGATGATTATGCAGTTTCCTACTCAATAATCTATTATACCCACATTTGTTTGCTATTTTTTTTTTTTTTTTTGAACTATTAATTTACACCCAATTATTAGTTCATGAGTTTTGGTTAGTAATGCTCAATTTCTTCTTGATTTCCATCACTAAATATAATATAGAACAATACCAGCTTAACTTCAATTTTTCAAAGAAAATTTTGAAGTAATTTTTTTAAAGGAAAAAAAAAAAACTAGTAGTGCTTTCATGTTTTATTTATATAGTACTACTTTAGATTAAAATTAGAAATAACAAGATGAGTTAAATTTATCTTAATTTGTCTTCTGTTTTAAGTAATAATTAGTCTTCCACTATCCACCAAATTCACCACGTCAAGATGATTTGGTGGTAGAGTATCCTTATTCAGTCTGGTAATAATCCAAGTTCAAGTGACAATACTGTAAATGGTATTTTTAAAAAATAAGAGTTTGAGTATAGCATATATGAGTAATGAGGGGGAAAAAACCTCTATATTGTAGTCGATTATGACCTTACCAATGAGATAAGAAAGATTGAAACAAATAACAACTTTATAATCATTATTTCAAAACATAAGTGATCATACACTCATATAAAAAATTAAATTAATTTTTATATCTCTTGACTTGTGCTTATAAGAAGTAAGCAAACACATTAAAATGAGTCTTGAAACAAATGTTAAAATCATAAAAAATAAAAAATAAAAAAAAACTTAAATTTGTAATTTGAGATTTTCGTTTTGTCTCTTCTATAATTTTATTTTTTTAGAAACAATAATAAGCTTTTGTTTAAAAAAATAATTTATCATTTCGAAAAATTCAAAAATTCAAAATTTTTAGAGTGTGTTTGGATATATCTTTAAAATGATATTTTTGAACAGTATTTTCAAAAACAAAAAATATGTTTTTAAAAACCGTAATACATTTGGTAGTATTTTTTAAATTTCATTTCGAAAACAAAAAATAAAAAAGTTGTTTGGTACCATTTTGGAAAATGAAAAATTATTAAAAAAGTAAAAATAAAAACTTGCTCTCTCACCTCACCCTTCTTCATCACTCATGGGCCCCTCTTTCTTCACACATTGCTCTCTTTCTCACCTCATCCCTCTCTCTCTCTCTATCTTCTTCACACACACTTCTCTCTCACACCCCACTGCTCTCTCTCTTACCTCACCTCTCTCTTTCCATCCTCACCTTCGTCACCTCTTACCCTGTTTCACACCTTTGGTGTCGAAATCTCCTTTGTCGTCTTCTTCTTATATTAAAAACTGTTTTCTTTTTATGTCGTTGTCATCGTCTTCTTCTTCGATGACTCAAATTGTGACTGGTTTGAGACTCGGGTTGTAACCGTTTTCTTATCTATGGCGATTGGTTTGTGACTCAATTTTTTTTATTTTTTTTCCATTTTTTTGTGTTGAACCAGCCGTCATCTTCATGTTTGTCATGACTCGGATTGTGACTGGCTTGTGACCTCTTATGTCGTCGTCTTCTTTTTTTTCTTCTTTTTTTTAGTTTTTTGTTCAACAATTTAATCGTTTTATAAAACGATGGAAAATGGAAAAAAAAAAATCATTTTCCACTTTCGCATTATATTTTGAAAACATATTTTTCATTTCCAAAAGTATGTTTTCGAAAACGGTTGTCAAGCTTACTTTTGAGCAACTTAATTTTTTAATTTTGATAGAAAAATTAAGAGCCAAATGAGGTGGCTAAACATCGGGAGAATGTGGGTATACCAAACTGTACTCGCAATGTTCAATTGAAACACACCCACCTGATTTACCGCCACGTATAAACGGTCTACACATGTCGCTTTTTAAAGCCATGGTTGGTTTTGTAATTCTAGAAATTTTGTCTATTATGAAAATGCTGATGACTTATAATTAGCCGCGTGAGAAAATCACTAAAGGGTAGAATAGTCTATTCACATTGGCGTTGAAAGTGAACCTTGCTGAGATTGGCCAACCATACGAGACTTCAGTGGAAAATTGAGTGCATGCGAGACTCAAGAGCGTACAAATCACCACAAATAGCATCACTTTTATTGTTTTTCTTTTCCTTTTTCTTTCTTTCTTTCTTTTTTTTTTAAATGTAATTTGGAATTAACTTCAGACCAAAAAAGAAAAAAAATGTCAATTGGCTACTGACGCAGTGGTAGCGCCAGCAACCACCCATGCCTCTCTTTGTAAGGAGGCATGGGTTCGACACCCCTTGTAGTTGTATATTAATAATATATATATATAATATCTATTGTGTGGGTCGGCCCCCCACTCTAATGTGGGTTTCTCCTCCACCTCCGTATGGGTTCGACACCCCTTATTATTATTATTGATAATTAGTTTCCCATCAATTGTGTGGGTCGCCCCCCACTCTAATGTGGGTTTCTCCTCCACCTCCGTATGGGTCTCTCTTTGTAAGGCATGGGTTCGACACCCTTTGTAGTTGTATATTAATAATATAATAATAATATATAATAATAATTATATTATTGATAATTAGTTTCCCACCAATTGTGTGGGTCGTCCCCCCACTCTAATGTGGGTTTCTTCCACCTCCGTGTGGGTCTCTCCCCCATCTGTGTGGATGGTTCCCTTCTCAATGGGAGTAGCCCCCCGGGTCGTGCCACCAGTGTCACATCTAGGTTAAAGGTCGGATGCCCCCTTTTATCTCAAATACAGTTATTGTACTAAAAAAAAAAAAAAATGGTATCAACGTTCTCTTTTTATGAAGATATACTACGAATATTTTTAATATAATTATACTTTTTACATAGTTATAAGTGATCTAACATTAATGTTAAAAAAAAAAAAATTATTGCGACAATTTAAATTTACAATCCCAAATTTAATTCTACTATAGTGAAAAGAATTACATTTGGTGAAATTTATTACATATAATATTATTTTTATTTAAATTTATTAAATCAATTGTAGTATGAATAGTCAACAAGTAAAATGCTGAGGTTGCAATAACTTCAAAAAAAAAAAAGTGTGCATTTTGGGTGTAACTTGAAGAACCATAACTTGTACTCATAAAATCTTTGTTCCTGTATGCTTTATAATTACTATATAAGGTACAATAATAATAAATATGACTTAAATGTTATATCGTTCCTGGTGGCATTTGTTTATACAGGAAACCATTTTTAGATATTGTTTATTGGATCTGAATATCTTATTAGTTAGATAGCTAGGAGTACATTTGAAATTGTATTTAAAATGATATTTTTAAAATTATTTTTTTAAAATAAAAAACATGTTTTAAAAATGATAGTTTAAAAATACAATGTGTTTGGTAAGATTTCTTAAAAGTTACTTTCAAAAACAAAAAAAATGATGTAAATGTATTATTATTGTTTTTGAAAATAAGTAAAATAATGGTTTAGAAGAAAAAATTTGATTTGTTTTGGAAATAATTTTAAAAATAATGAAAAACATAAAAAAAAATGTTTTTCACTTTTTAGTTATCATTTCAAAAATGAGTTTTCCATTTTCAAAAACACGTTTTATAAAATAGCTAAATAAATACTTTTGACCCTTTTTTTTTTTTGAAAATGAAAAACCATTTTCAAAAACGAATCTGAACAACACCTTACCTATTAATTATATTTATTAATTGATTATAAGATGATTAATTAAGTCAATTCAATTGTTACAATTATTGGATAAAATTACACCATCAATAAGATGGTCAAATCCTCGTTTTATACGAAATTGTATATATGTAGAGATAGAGATATATATATATATATAGAGAGAGAGAGAGAGAGAGAGATTTTGCATTTGAATTGATTAGGAAAGAAAATTTTTTTGGAGAGAATATGCTATTATAAAATTAAAGATAGCACAAATTAGATTAAGATAATTGTTGCATATTCACTCTTACTTTAGCTCTAGAAGTTCCAAAGTGTTCAGGGCAATGCTTCCCCTCGGTAGGATTTGTATTAAAAGTCGATTTTGTTAGATGATACTATACCATAATTGATTGGCATCATAATAAAATAAATAAATAAATAAAGATTTTTTTTTTTTTTGACATATTACACACATAAATAACATAGTTGAGCTCTCTAGATAAGGTTTATTAGGTGTGACTTAACATAAAGGCTTCCAAAAGCAGGAGGATGACTCTTGAAGAGGGAGGAGAAGCCCATGCAGATAAGGGAAAAACTGTCATTTTGCTTGATGCCACAAGGGTTCGAACCCTGCACTTAACTCTTTTACTATAATGCAAAGGTAATGTTCTGAGACAGCACATTAAGTGCATTACGAAAGCTAATTTATGCTTACCCATTGGAATAAGTTTTGTGGGTTTGTAGCAGTAAATTTCTCACAATGTCAAAACAAAATTAGTGGCGTTTAATCAAAATTCGGATCTTTTCTTGTTATCAATTGATATCAATATCAGCATTTAAATTTTGAAGATTCGAATTTTAACAAAATCCAGATGCACATTACAGATAAAAATTACAACCTAAAAAGTAAATAAACATGTCGATCTTAGAATATGATCACAAAAGACCCCACAAAATATATACCTGAAGAAAACAAACAAACAAACACACCACACCAAATCCAACCCATAACGAAACAAAACAAAACAAAACAAGCACCCCCACAAGGCCCCATCCCCCCGTCTCTCGCTCTCTCTCTCTCTATTTAAGACCCAGTGCCATTAATGTGTAAAGAGAACTCCCAACAATCTCTCTCAAAAACCCCCCACAAAACATTCACTTGAAAATGCTCTCTCTTGCTTCTTTTTGAATACCCATCTCTGTTTTCGTGTTTTGAAGAAGAGAAGACAAGTAATATGCAACCTTGTAGTGGAGAAATGCAGGGATACCCATCTCAGATGACTAACGGCCATGATCAGTCGCAGATCCACCACAACGCGTCGGCTGCGGCGGGGTTTGATCCCTCCGCAGCCTCCGCCGCCCAGGACGACTTCCTCGAGCAAATGCTCTCCTCTATCCCTTCATGCTCCTGGACCGACCTCAAGTCTCCCTGGGTCGACCTCAACGGCCGCGACCTCTCCGACGAGACGCCGCCGCCCACCTCCCACCACTTCGACGACTCCATGATTCTAGCTTCCAAGTTGAGACAGCACCAGATCAGCGGCGGCGCCACTGGAGGATCCGCCGCCGCCGCCGCGGCTGCGAAGATGATGCTGCAGCAGCAGCAGCAGCAAATCCTGTTGGCCGCCAGAGGAGCCATGGGCCTGCCGTTAAGTGTCGGTAACGGCCCCGAAAACGACGTCGTCGATGGGTCGTCCTTCAAGTCTCCGTCAAATCTTCAGGTTTCTATATTTTTTATTTAATTTTGATTAATTATAAATTCTCTATTTTTTTAAAAATTTAATTCAATTAATTAGGGGGGAGATAATAATTCGGTTCAAGCTATATACAACGGGTTTGCTGGATCTTTAAACGGGTCCGGATCGAACCAGCTTCAACAATTCCACCACGGCTCGATGCAGCAACCGCAAAGCTTCGCTGCCCAGCCAGCTACGGCTGCAGCAGCGGTGAACCAGCAGGCACAGCCGCAGGCATGTGGGTCGAACGGCGGAGCACCGGCGGGTCAGCCCAGACAACGGGTCCGGGCTAGAAGAGGTCAAGCAACCGATCCGCATAGTATCGCCGAAAGAGTATGCATATATTTTTGTTCAATTTTAATTAACCACTCTAATTACTTTAATTAAGTAGTTTAGTTTAATTAGTTATCTTTAATCAGGTTTTTTTTTTTTAAATTATTTGATAATTTTTTTTGTCAGTTGAGAAGGGAGAGAATTGCAGAGAGAATGAAAGCTCTACAAGAACTGGTGCCTAATGCCAACAAGGTACATCACTAACCATTTATGATTTTATTAATTAGTTAATTAGTAATTAAATCATAATTGTGTTCTACATTAATTAATTAATTTTGATGTGTAATCGCCGGTCAGTGAGGACACGCGTCCACAGATCATCAATCTGGTTTCTCTTGTTTAATTGACAAATTTCATAATTCTTTAACAATTTTATTAATGTATTAATTAATTCTTAAATTTCAAAAAACAAAAATTCATTGAAGTTTTTTTTTTTAATCTTATAATTCTTTAACAAATTTAAGAATTATTAATGTATTAATTATTTCATACTTTGAAACTGAAGTTGGAACAAAGTTAGGCTCAGAATTGTATATTAAAATTATTTAATAATGTTATCTTTATCTTTATATTGACGAATAGTATATTAAAATGATATTTTAGGGAGATAATTAAGTTGTTATTTTATTTCAAAAAAAAAAAAAAGTTGTTATCTGGATTAAATAATTAACATGTATTTAATGGGCTAATGACTGACAGACAGACAAGGCTTCAATGCTAGATGAGATCATTGACTATGTGAAATTCCTCCAGCTGCAAGTGAAGGTTCTCTTCTCTCTCTCTTTTTCTTTTTCATTTTTTATTTTGTGAGAGTGTTTGATTTTTTTAATTTAATTTTAAAAAGAAAGAACTGGGAAGATTCCATTCCATGGTTGACATTTTTTGGAGATATGATTAGTTAATTAATTGAATAATCAATTAAATAATTAAATGGTTTTCTTTATGTAACTGAAATTCCTTAAGTGTTAGGTTTGATTTGGTATCATGCAGGTTCTGAGTATGAGTAGATTAGGCGGTGCTGCTGCTGTTGCTCCACTTGTTGCTGATATGTCTTCTGAGGTAACAAATAAGAAATTTCACTTTGTCAATAAAAGATTGTGTTTAATCGATTTCATGGTCGCATTACGTTTGATTCAGATGTGGTCGATCGAATTTAACTCGAACTGGCTATTGTATTACAACATATATGAATGCATTTGACAGAATGACGGAACCTTACTCGTTTTAAGGATAGGGGAGATTTGATTGATTAGTATATAGATCTAAATTATATTAAATTTCACATTATAACTCGATTATCACCTAAACTTTTATAGCCTTATCCGCATATATTACCTATATAATGTTAGTATTTCATTTTCTAATCTATTTAGATGTAACAGTATATAGCCATGTTCAAAATAGTCATTAGACATTAATATGAATTAGATAAGATATACAATATGAATTATTACACCCCACAAAACAACAAAAATATACATAATTTGTACTTGCATATTTTGATAATGTGAACTGTCCTATGACCTATGTGATGTGCTAGGCATGTAGCAAAACTGGAAACAAAAGAATGACGCATAACATGTGAAAAACAGCACTAGCAGAATCCTCCCAAAAAGCAAAAAAAAAAAAAAAAAAAAAAAAAAAAGAAAAAAGCAACCACCACACTCACTCACCCACACCCACCCACCCAGCCACCCCCAACCAAAAGTTCCCAAATCTCCCCCTCAATCACCACTAAACGACAAATCCAAAAGGAGCACGCGTGCCTACTTTCCCAGATTCCCCTCCCTCATAATGTCTAACAAGCCTCTTTTTAATTGTTATTCAATTTATTGGTATCTATATAATTAAGTTGAAAATAAATTTACAAAGGATTATTGGGATCAGATTATATTGATTTAAAATTTCAATTATTGTCAATTTTGAATTCATTTGCATAGAAATGAATGGATGGGATTTTTAGAAGGTGATATCAACAGTTATAAATTTAATTCAAAATTTTTAGCTAATATAAAGCCTTAACATAGGATTTTGTTAATATACAACAATTTTAGGACTGCATATTCAATTACCGGAGAGCTTATAACTATATACTATATTTGTAATCTTATTCAATAAGAAAAGCAGTCAAACTTATTATTATGAAATTTATAATAGTCTATACTATATTTGTGTCACATATGTTAATATTTTTCGATTAACGATGGATATTTGCGTATTTGTTTAATTTAATTAATAGGGAGGTGGTGTCAATGGTGGTGATTGTATTCAGGCCACCGCCAATGGTGGACGGAACACTAACGGGGCACAAACGACATCCACCAACGATAGCATGACAGTGACGGAGCACCAGGTAGCGAAGTTGATGGAGGAGGACATGGGCTCCGCCATGCAATACTTGCAAGGCAAGGGTCTGTGTCTAATGCCCATCTCCCTGGCCACGGCGATATCCACTGCCACGTGTCACTCCAGGAACCCTCTGATCAACAGCAATCAAAATAACAACAGCGGCAACCCGTTGATGCAATCCAACGGTGACGGTCCATCCTCTCCCAGCATGTCGGTGTTGACTGTCCAATCAGCCACCATGGGTAACGGCGTGACTGACGGGTCCGTTAAAGACGCTGCCTCCGTTTCCAAACCGTGATGATGGCGTTGACTGACTGTTCTTTTAGTCTATTTAGGGAGGACATTAAAAAGTGGGACCCCGTTCAAAGTCTACTAAAATAAGACGTCAACACGACGTCGTATTTTGGTAGACTTTGTGGCTATAAGCCTATAAAGCTGACTACAAAAATCCAAGTTGGACCAAATCCCATCTTCCTTTATGTTATTATTATTACGTTTTTTTTTAATTAATTTTTAATTTCCATTATGAGTTCTGTCTTTTTTTTTTTTAAATTAAATACTTTCTTGTCATATTATTATAATTAGTGTTAATTAAATAAATCCTTTTATAATAATTACAATTCAATATATCTATTTGCAGTTTAAGTGATAAACATCTTCTTTTTTCGATATTTGTAATAGGATTTGAACTATCATCTAGCTTATATATTAACAATCATAAGAAGTTTTCTTTTGGAATATATTTTCAAGTTGTGTATAGTGACTATTGGTGTTAGTGAATTTTTAAGCACTTAGCAAGTATATATCATGATTTAGTTTGAGTCATTTTCATTATAAGTGGTATCAAGAAAGAAAAGATAATAACATTTCAGGTGGGATCCAAAGATGATAACAATATAATTAAGGACCAAGATGGGTGTTTCTTTCCATGGAAAAAGGATGTGGCATGGCAGCTTTGATTGTTACTTTGAGGGCGGTTTTTGTTGGTTTATTAGACTTTATAGAGAATGTTAATTAAAAAAATGTGAAAGACAAAATTAAAAAAAAAAAAAAAAAAATCATGTGGATCAGAGTTTCAAGTCAACGGCGTGTCGTTTTGGAATCTCCATCTTATTTATTATGAAGTGGCATTGTAATATGTCACACTTATTTGGGTTTTGCGATTGATGAGGTTCCTCATAAAGGTGATAAAAATCCTATTTTTGAAGAAAAGAAAGAAAAATAAATTTTGGTGTAGATAAGAATTGGCCCAACTTTTTGAAATTGTGCTTTGAGCTTTGAATTTTTGTCTACTTGGTGGGTAGTCACCGAACTTGGATATATCTTTTTATATAAAATAATTGATCTTTTAATTTTAGTATGTTGATAACAAGTTAAAAATGTTTTTAAAAGCTGTTTTTTTCCTTACTTTTACTGTGAATATTTGTTGGTTTGATATATATATATATATATAGTCTTTTCCTTCTTAAGACTCAAAAAAATACTTAAAATCGATTGATTTTTAAAATGTAACGTTAAAACTTTTAGTAAATTTTTTTCATCTTTAAAAGCACTTTCCTCATAAGTTTTTTTTTTTTTTTTTTAAATAGCATTTAATTGAAATGAATAAAAAAAAATACAAGTGAAAGGATGCTATTTGTAATTAATTTTTTTCTTTTGAATTATAAAAATTTTATTTTGAGAAGCCATCACCAACTTATGAATTCTACTAAACTAACAAAACTTAATTTCTTTACTTCTAAAATAAGGGTAAAATACAATATATATACTTACAATTATCAAATAAAAAGCACTTTTCAGAAAGCCACTTTCAGACAAATTTAATTTTGTTTTGCTTTGTTGTTTTTACTTTTAAACATACTTATGTGGGGTCTTAAATTATGTCAAGAAATTTGACCAAATTTTGGACGTATGAAATGCAACTTGCTTAGTTGGTAGTCTAATCAATCCTCTTCATTACAAACAAACTATACTTTAATTTGTCCTCACTCTACCATGCCCAAAATATATTATTTCTTGACCACATACTGTAATAATTGTTATCATCATTTCTTCTAAGAAAAAAAAATGGCCTTTAAATGTCACATCTACATCAACACAAATTAAAACCTTATATTATTTCAAAATTAAATTAAACTAAAAGCATGGAATGGTGTTTTTTTCTGTTGTCGGACGCAAAGGAAAAACATGGATTTGTTTGATTTTGTTGTCATCAATTGATTGATTTAATTAATCAATAGTTGTAATTAAGTATGGTATTGTTATCGTTAGGTCAAATATCATTATGAGTCATGAGTCTAATCTCATTTTATTGGAAGAGCTTTGACCTTTACGATTGGAAACCTAAGTGGGATGCAACTAAGAACACAATTTGCGTGACTATAAATATGTTTTTTTTTTATTATTATTATTATTTTATGACAGATTTAAAATAGATAAACTCCTACAAAGTACACATGTTGGAGTGGTAAAGCAGCCTCTCACCCAAGCCTATGTGTTGGGTTCAAAGCACACCCGTCCCACTTAATTTGTGGGTGGTTTTCCATATTATGTGGGTTGTCTTCTTCCATTTTTGGGATTAGAAATTCAAGCTATACTTCAAAATTTAATCTTAACTGGTTCTAAGTAACAATGCTCTGATATGATGTCAGTAACTATAAAAATAAAAATAAAAAAGATAAACCCCTATTACTTTTAATAGGGTTTAAATGACGTGAATCTAATTAAAACTACATTAAATTTGGAACCAATAAACTTTCGAGAGATACCTCCTCTCAAACTTCTTGGGAATCTTTCTTTTTGTAGTAATTCTAATGAGCTTCCTAAATTACACATAGAGGAAAAGGAGATGAATCTATTGTGACTCTAACAAGCTTTACTTTTTCTTTACCACAAACAAAAAGGATGATAATGATCTGATTGATACACAATTATGTTACAACTAAAATGGATTAAAATGAATTTTTCAGAGATACTCTCTTAGAAACTCGACAGAGATCTTTTCAACTGGATTCTAATGAAATTTCTAAACTAGATGCGGATTCGTTTTCGTTTCAAGAGAAAAGCACGAGAAGATGGATGCATTGTCTCTAAATCTGAGTAGATCATGAACTTTAAGAGCTTTAATCTTTACCAGATCTAGCTGATGAAAACAAATTTAATATGTGAAAACATACAAGCACATGGGAGTAATATATCTCAAAAGACATGTAATCCACTACTTAACGTCAAATGCATTATAGAGCCACATTATTCAAATCCAGGACCAACTTAAAAAATTATTTCTGCCCATACTTGAACTCCAACTACGCAGTCAAACAACTGATTTATAATAATTTAAACTTCAAAGGTAAAAGGAGAGATCTCAATAAGAAACTTATTATGTTAGAGAATAAAAATAAGGCTTGGTTTCGGGCAACCAGATTGGGATGCGCTAGGAGATATCCAAGCTCATGTACCCCCTACCCCCGCTTGTTCCATGGGAAGTGGGATTAAACAATCCTGCTCTCTCTCTCTCTCTTTCCGGGTATTTGGAGGTCAAGAAAAGCATTAATCCAGGCCTTAAAAGATGACAATAAAGCAGCAATTGGAAAGGAACTCCTTTAGTAAGCCATTATGTTATGTCACTCTCTGCTTAAGGTCTTCCCTTTTTTTTGTTTTTTTTAAGCAACTCTGATAAAGGTCTTGTATTGATAGATTCAAGCACTCACTAAGATGCTGTGCAAGATAAGAGAAGGCATGCACACATAAAGCCTTCAATCATATTCTTATCAACATGAATGTAGTGATCATGTTGATCATGATTTTCCTGCCCCAGAGGGAAGAAGGGTCCTTCTCTTGTGGGCAAGGAGTGATGTGAACCCCTGACGTTGTGGTTTGTAGCCACGTACTCTAATCCTCTAAGCCAAAGGCTCCACCTCATCTCCAATGGATTTGTTCCCGAAAGTACCCTTAAAAAAATGGAACACTTCCTCTCCTCAACCATATCAGGTTAAGGTGTGAAAGCACCTTTCTCTCTAGAACAACTATTTGATCACATATGGTCTAACGCTCAATAAGATGAAGACTCAAATCAACCAACCACATAATGAGGCTATACAAGGCTTTACTATACTAAAAAAAAAGAAGGGAAAAAAAAATTACAATTTCTAATGCTGATAGTTTCACTCAACAAAAAAGGTACTGCAGCGCAGTAAATGCAACAGGTTGCAAACAAATTGTTCCAATAGATTGGCAAGGATGGTTTATATAGAGAAACACACATAAACACTTTTGAGTAGCTGAAGAAATACACAATAATTAAAATGACGCATAAAATTGGTGACCAGAGAATTTTGAATTGCAACATTAGGCTTGAAGTTTAAAGCAAAATTCAATCAGGCTGCACAACAAACATTTCAAACTCTAGAGGGAGAGAACAAGAAAAGATTAAAACATAATAGGCATTTTTAAAATCGTATAGTCATTCTCTCATCAAATGCACTTTAATATTTTTTTGGTTCTTATCGATAAACTCTCCTTCTACATGGGCTGCTTATTAATTCATCTGTAAAACAAGCTGTAAGCATCACCTTCACAATCATATTGTACTGAGAGTGTAATGTCACGCATCACATTACTTTACCTAGATAAGACTCCCAATAGCTTCTTAGATGCAAATTACAAAATTTGCATTTGAAAACCTATAGTCCCCTTTATACAAACAACCATAGTTTTAAAATTCGAATTGACGTGCCGCCTCAACTCTGAAGGCATCCGCTTGCACCAGAGATGTGGCTACCTCACCTGCAGGAGGTGCTCAAGTCAAGGCAACCCGGGCTGAGGCAGTGGTGAGGCGATCACCACGTTTGCCTTACCGAAAAAATGTTTTATTTTTTATTTTATTTATTTATATATATTTTTGTAAACCTAAAACTACATAACTAAAAGGGTAGTTGGCCTTTTCTAAAATAGAAAAACCGACTTCCCCCTTTTCTCTCTACTCTTTTCATCTCCTCCACTAAAATGCTAGAAACCCTAAAAATCTCCTTCACTAAAATCCTCTCCATCACTTAGCATATTTCTTCCTTCACTCAAGATTCATAACTTTATGTTATTTGTTAGACAAATGAATGGCTATATAACAAGAGGTTGAAGAACCAGAGTAGGAGCACAACACTAGTGATGAGAAAGATGACAGAGGAATTAGATATAATGATGACTCTTTAGAGGATGATATTAGAAATGATAAAGGAGGGATGAAACCTTGGCCCATATTTAAGGCCACTAGAAACAAATGATAGTTTATTGATATATAATGGTCATTAGGATAATATTTTTGTTGGTTTCGTTCTATTTTGTTTGATAGTTATGTTTCTAACATTGGTTATCACTATTTTGTTTATGTTATGGCTGATTTTCTATGTTAGTTTTTTTTTTTTTCCCCCAAATATTTTTGTCATTTCAAATCGAGACGGCCGCCTTGCCTTGCCAAGGCTTGATCGCCTCACCTCATTTTTCACATTTAAAACCTTGCAAACAACCATAATATATCAAACCAAAAGGGTGTATCTAGTTTTCCTAGAATGCAATTCAGAAGCAATAGAACAGCACAAACAAAGGATTCAGAACTAAGAAAGCTTCAGATTATCTACAAACCAAAGGAAAAGAATCAGAGTAGTTAATACTTTTCTAAAGTGCTATCAATTTTATTCTTCAAATATCTCATGTGACTCTAAAGTGACTACAAACAATATAATGAAAAGCTAGTATTATGAAAAAATGTACAAGTATTTTGACTTTTGAATAACAATAATTATAACCTACATAACTGAAAATATTCAAAACAGATGTTCATGAATCTACATTAGCACCTGGGGTACACATCCAGCACTTTTAAGTTCAAGTTTCAATACTCGTCATCTCATTTTGATGGGATTCAAAAAACCAAAAAGGAAAAAAGAAAGAAAGAAGAAGTAGGAAAAAGTTTCAACCTTGGAGTATGTATTATTACACACAACAGAAGACATAAGACCTTTATTATTATTATTATTATTATAGAACAAAAGACATAAGACTTGATAGACGAATAAATTAAAATAAGTTCCGGGAAAGTAGATAATTAACTCAAGTGATATAAGAAGAAACAATTTCACAACATATTGAGACAAAAGACATGAGTACTGATGGACTAGAACTTCAGATTTTCCTATTTCCATTTAGGTCTATTCTCAGGCTTTGCAGGCCTCAGCACCTTTGCATTTGTGCTCCTACAGACCATTCTCCACAACTTTCTGTTGTCAAAAGAGCAACCATTCCACCGTCTTTCTTTTCCCTTTCGGCCGAATGTTTGTTTAAAACTCATTCGTACTACTAGAAAGAAAAGAGTAGAAAAAGAAAATGGCTGCATTGCTACAATATAAGCATTGAAAAAAAGTGCTTCTTTATCTAAATGTCATTAGTCACTAGCGAGATCATCCGACCGTAGATCTAATCAAGAGAATTTACAAACAAAATATTTGAACTAGAAGGCAGTAAAGAGATTGAACTCAAGCATCGGAAGAATAGGAAGATGTCTCTGACATTTAAGTCCCAATCAGACACACATATACATGAGAAGTATCATCAAAGATTTCACTCCAATAACTTGGGAAGTCCATAACTAGTATGTGGTTGCTTTCATCTGCCTAAGATCTCAGGTTAGTCACCAAAAATCATATCAAAAGTAATACAAAAACATTGCAATAAGTACAGTACCATCAAGCTTGAACTTAATTTTATTATTCACTGAGTACATAATATACCTCTTATTATGTTCAGATACATTTTTTTTCTAGCTTTAACCGAAAATGGCAACAACTAACAACTTAAAGCAGTGAACAAATGCCCTAATCTTGCAGCAACTCTTAAGACTCTTAACTCTATCTTAGAATCTTACCTTGTTTCCCCATTTCAAGCTTTACACCCCCACTAGAACCGATAAAACTTAACCTAGCTAACATTATCCACTTCAAACAGTGCTAAGAAACTGTTTCCTCCCAACACTAAATGACTAGTAACATTTGAAAAGTTAAGTTTCTCCACCAGAATCCAAGTAACTACACAAATCAATCACATTTAGACAAAATAGTTAAAGCCATTAAGCTTCATAAATCCACTTTTCCACCATTTATACGCCAAAAGTAATGCTTAGATTCAATTAACACATACAACTTCATAATAGCTACCACTGTACAACTTGGAATTCAACAAAGCACCCGACAAAATAAACAACATCTAAACACTGCCCAGATAACCAAAAACCTCAAACACAAAATTAAAAATTTCAAAAAATGACAATCTAACTAGGAGAAGCAGAATCAGGCTTGAACGTATAAGGCTGCGGAAGTGACAACGGACCTCTCCTTGTCTGACCTCCATCATCCAATAGCCTCTGCACCCTCTTGTTCTTACAATACAGCCTATCAAAATGCTTCACCTAAACCACCCAAACAACTCCACAATCAATAACAAACCAATCAATATCACTACCAAGTAAATAAATATCGATTTCAATGAACACAACACAGTCCAAATTCACAAAAACATCGGTTAAAATATGGAAAACATGACCAGAATTCCAATATTTTAACCATATAGTTTGTACCAATATAGCCAAATTTTCCCACAAATCATCAAATTCACTTCCTTGAATTCACTACTTGAATCCCAACCTTTCTTCCCACTCAAACATAAAACTAAACACTCACTAACATATCAAACATAAAACTATAAAAACTAAAATTTTAGATAAGTTTCAACAACTAAACATTGCAAGAACATTAAAGCTTGAAACAAAAGCAGATATTTTGATTACCCAAGAAGCACGACAATGCTTGACAAAAGCTTCTCTGGATTGCTTGCACTCAACTGGGTACAAGAGTCCCACAGAAGCGATTTCCGTGGGCTTTTTGTTGGATTCTTTGTCCAAGCAAGCGTAGAACGCATCACGAGCTTTATAACAAGCTTCTCTGGCTTTCAACAGCACGTCTGTCTGAATCTTTTCTGAGTTTGTTGTTGCGTATGTTTCCATTGCCGCCATGTCGGTTCTCTGAAACCAAAACAAACGAAAAAATAAAATAAAAGTTGAGCTTTCGTTCACTTCAATTGGGGAAGAAGGCTACAAGATGGGCCGAGCTGGACTGGACCCGGCCCGCCCCATATGATATGTGTAAGGACTCAACTTCAAATGTTACAAATTCATTAAAAGGTTTGACTACTTTACTGGTCAATAACAATCATTGGAATCACTCTTATAACTAATTCAAGGTTGCTATTGATGCATACACTTACCAAACCTCTGAAGATTGTTGTTGATAAGTAATCTTACTTAACCAGTAAAGATGGTTAAACCCTAATTTAGGATATGAAAACTTTTTTCTAGCAAAATTGTATTTAAAAATTCAAATTGCACAAAATAGAAAAGTGTTGTTAATATTACGATTTTAAGTTTTTTTTTTTTCTAAATAAAGTATTATAAAAAAGATGATAAATTAACATAGTTTTTTGTAATATGATTGTGAAAAAGAAATACATTTATTTCTTATGAAATAACGATTAATTTTTTAATATAATTGGTGAATTAGTCCAAATGTTTTGTTTATCTTGATGGCTGTTTTTGAGTACAAATTTATATTCATCAGTTGTGAATACGTTAGAAAAATAAATACGATTACTCCTCATGTGATCTTAAAATAAATGATAACATAATTATTATAAACAGTGCTTGATTCAAGGAACCAAAAGCAAAAAGGAACAATCAAATCAAGATAACATATATGCAGAACAGTAGTTCCATTGTGATAGTGTATGGTACTTTTGACAGTGGATGGTACTACAATACAATTCTTACAATAATGGAGATAGTACTCCCCATTGATTTGGTAATCTCTGAAATATAAAAAATAAAAGCAAAGCCAGATTTTGCTGGCCACAATATGTACTAGTTATCATGCCAATATTACCGAGTGATCAGCTGCCTCAATCTCAGTCTGGCTTGGCTTCAATTCTTTTTGTTTGATTACTCTCTGCCAGTCAATAGGATTGTTAAACCCTGCAGTGCCAATAGTTTTGTTATATACTTTTAAATATATTTTAAGTAACAAAGTAAAAGCATGGTCATATTGTGTTGTAATTTAGCTTCGCACATGGTAATAATTGGCTCAAAAATGAATGAAAATGAATATTGATGCTGCTATTCGATCGGGTGAGAATCTTATTGGGTTAGGGGGAGTTGTACGAGATGCGTCACGTTTTGTTCTTCTTTGTTGGGAGCTCAAGTTTGTAGGGATTTTTCAGCTTCTTTGGGAGAGCTTCTGGCGATAAGAGAAGGGTTGCGGATTGCTTATGATGCTGGTTTCATGGTCTCAAAAATTGAATCAGATGCTCTGAATGCAATATGAGCTATCTAACAATGCAATCTCTTTTCTTCTAATTTTGTGATTATTGATGATATCAAGAATTTGTTTTTGTCACCTGTTAATGGTTCTTATCATCATATGTCCCGTTCGAGAAATCATGTGGTCCATTCTGTGATTTCTTCAACAGTTATTTTTCTTTTTGATCAGATTTGGGTTGACTGTTGTCCTTTATTTATTTTAAATGATGAAATAGTAGATATCTTGGAATAGATTTCTTTTTTCCCTTTAAAAAAAAAAGAAAGAAAAAGCAGCCTTATTACCATTTTTACTACATTCCCAAAATACAAGATAGGTTTAATGTAGGTGTGGCAATAATATTTCTCCCAACACCCATAATTTTTTTCAAAAATTTTTTAATACTAAATTAACCCTAAACTAAATTACTAATGAACCCACCTCTTCTTCCCTGTCCTCCCAAGATTTTACCAACCAATTATTTTTCTAACATCTTAATTTCATTGGATTTTGTGTGACACATCACATCACATCAATGAAATTATATTATTATAAACATATCTCTATATTTTTTTCAATTGACAAATGTACATCCTCTAATCTCTGCAAAACACTAACCCAATTAAGATTGGTTTTTGGGTTTCAGGCTCCAGCTGTACTAAAAATCCATGGAGTTTTTAGAATTGCGAATGGAAATGTAGTACACAATTCCATATAAAGAGTAAAGAAGGCTTAAAACATCAGTCAATAACACAGTAACCGCTTTAAAAGATTTTAAAGGAAATGGAAATAATAGTTATGTTGAACTTTTCGTAGAGAGAAATTTTTCATTAGAAGAAGAAATTTATTCAGAGAAATTTAAACGCCAATAGTTAATGGCTATTTTTGAGGTTTAATGGATGTTCAAAGCAAAACTATTAATTTTGAGTAATGTTACACTACTAAAAAAATTATCTAAATTTATTATTTAAATAATTTAGCAAGTTTATGTGTAATTATCATATCATCAATATATCATCCTAAAATTAATGTGGTAGCTACAAATCAACTTGTCATATTATTTGAACAAAATTTTGGACAAATTTTTTGGATGTATAGCATTATTCATTAATTCTATATTTTGATATTGGGTGTTTAAAATAAGAATAATGCTAGTTTCAAAAAGAAAAAAAAAAAAAAAAAAAAAAAAAAAAAAAAAGTATTGATACATTATCAAAAAATTTATCCAAATTTATTGCCCAAAAAATATGATAAATTTATGTATAATTATCATATTATTAATACATTATGCAAAATTAATGTTATTACTACAAATCAGTTTATCATATCATTTTAACAAAATTTTTGGACAAATATTTGAAAAATATAGTATTATTCTTATAATAAATAGGCGTGGGAACAATTTGTTTGGGTGGTAGTAGGCTCACCCTTAATGAAGAGGTAATTAGAAATTTACTACTATAAAAATTTTGTGTTCAAATTAAGGAAAGGGCAAATTTTGTCATACAAGTGGTGTTTAGGTTTATATATTTATATGAGGTTATGTCAACTTATAAATTGATTGCATGGCATACTTCAATGAACAACAATTTTGTGAAAGTGAGGTTTTTTAATCCTCTAATAAGTTTGGATTCTTTCCAAGTTAAATTTTTTGTTAGCCTTTTTTTTTTTTTAAATAGTTATTGAGTTTGAATGAAACACCTATCTACAAGTGGGAGAGAAGAAAAACTAATGAATTCTAACCATGTAATGTTAATGTTTAGATGTTAGTTAGATTAGAAAAAACTTGGTTGTAAACTAGACTAGAAGAGAATGTGAACTTCTTATTCATTTATAATTTAAATCATTAGTGTACTTTCCTTTTTTACTTCTACGATACAGGTTCTCATTCAATCATGTACATTTACTAGTATATTTGAGAGAATTTTCTCTCCTTATAGTGTGGAAGTCAATGTTTGGAATATATTTTTTAGTAATATGTATAATGTTTAATTTCGATAAATCTCGATAAATTTATAACCATTTGTGTGTTTTAAATTTTATATGTATATGGTTTTGACTTTTGAGTAATGTTGAGAGGTATTGAGAGGAAGAAATTTTTTTCATAAAATTGTCTTACGGTTAATATAGTGGGACAAACGAATAAAAAATATAAAAAAAATAATAATAGTAATTAATTGATTCGTTTCACTCAATTAGTTGTGAGAAAATTTAATGAAAAGAGGGATTAAAGAGTTGAGACTAATTCCTCCCAAAAATTCCTACCATTGCCCTTTAACATTCCCCAAAAGTCAAAACCCACTCATGGAACATAAATAAAATAGCTAAAGAATTAAGTAGTTGGGAGAAATTTAATGAGCTGTAGATGAATAAAAGGGCAATTGATGACATTAGTCCTTTGGGAAGGTACCATTTTTATGCCACCAATATTTGTATCCATTGACAGCCAACAATTTCCCTACTTTTTCTCCAACCAATCCTCCATCACTGGCACAAAATTATATTGCCCATCAATGTCACTCTTGTAGTTGACAGATTTTCCAACAATAAATAATACATTAAAGATCAGTCATTTTCCATTCAGTTTTGAAAATTTATATCAAACTGATTTTAAAAGTTCAGGACAGATATAATTGAATGACCAAATGCATAAATCTTTTTTTTCATTCAAATTCTATCTAAAAAATTTATGATGCATAGCTTCTCTTTGGATTTTATATATTTGAGAGTTACATTATTATAAAATTCGATCATTTAAAAAGTAAGAATTATTTGTCATTCTTTTTTAATTAAAAAAAATAACAAAGAATTTTTACTTTTCTATGAGTCATAAATATTAGAATCTTGGTAAAATTTATAGGCAATGATTCTCTATTAATATTGACATAGTGCTAATCTTTTCATAAGAAAAATTCAAATTTGAGTGATATAAGAGAAAAAATAATAATAATAATTTTAATCATCTATTATTTTTTATGATGATATATCAATAAATTATCAAAAGTTTAGCTAAAAAAAGGTTGATAAAGAATTTTTACTCAACATCTATACCTTTCTTTACCTAAAATATAATTCATGATCAACCACACTACCACCAAAAACTCAACCTCAACCAACCCACTATTCAATTTCAAAGACAATGTTTGTGGCATTGAGGGTGTACAGTGTACGCACACCATACAATTAAAGGGTCGTATATGGTACAAGTAGCCTGAATCACACATTTACAGCTATAGTGGGGCATTAATCAGCAAATATTATACATTTCCATCCCCATGCCCCCCACCCCCCCAAAAAAAAGCAATAAGAAGAAAACAAAATATTCACCAAAATTAGTAGCTAATAAATGAGGAAGTTGATCATACACCATCACCAATATTTCTTCACACTCAAAAAAGAAGAAGAGGAAGAAGCAAGTGGTGGTGGATTGTGCCTGTAAAATAAGTTTTAATGGAGCACCCGCAAAAGGAGAAGCAGGGAGGGAGGGGGATGTATGTTGCCATTGAAGTCTCTCCTTTTGTATCACTTTTTGCTGTAGTGTTGGTAAATCATCCGCACAATTTGGTACTGGTTTTAGTTGGTTGTGGGGCACTTGACTAATGGAGCTTGTCTCTACACTAGTTGATGTTTTTCTTTTTTCTCACACACTCTCTCTTTCACTGTATATCTCCATATATATAGCTTTTTCAAGATTTTGGATTTAGTTAATGTTAGGAATTATGGTTGTCTTATGATGTAGAACTAGAATTAGAATTTAAATGATGTTAGACAATAGTTATTTGGAACATAAATTATGTTTGAGGTCACAAACTTGAGAAATATTGTATACGTATGTAATTATGAGAAGGAAATATTGTGTTTTGGAGTTATAATCTTCTTAAATATGAGCTAGATATGTTTTTTTTTAAAAAAGTTATCACCAATTAAGTATTAGGGCTATTAACTTTTAATGAAATTAATTACTATTTATATGATACAAATAACTATATCGAATGAATTAGAGATTAATCATTACTTATTCAACCGAGATAACTGATCTCATAAACTCTTGCCACTAATGTGAATCACTGGATAAATAACTACTTGCTAGGAGACGAGGGGCGGGGAAAAAAAATTATAAATCATCATATTGACTTATGATGGCATAATTAGTATTGACTTTACATTGACTATGTTGTGAGCATTGGCAAACTAAAGGAGCACCACTCCCTTTTTTGTTTGGTTGATATCGTTTAAATACTGCAGCGTTCAAATTTTAAACAAATTTGGTGTATGTTCTATAATGAGAATCGTTCCGATAAAATTAACAGTAAAAGGGTTATTTAATTCAAATGAATTTATATATATATATATATTTTTTTTTGCTTCTAAAATGAGGACTTCCTAACTTTAAAAAGTTAGAAAAAATTAATCAAATTCATTCATTGCATTCTCTCTCTTAAAACAAATTTTATCTCCTATTTAATTCAAATATAATAAATGAATTTAATTGATTTTCTTTAATTTTTTAAAGTTAAGGAATCTTCATTTTAAAAACACTATATATATTTTATATTAATTACAATATATATATATATATATTCAAATACATATATTCACACACACATAAACATATGTTCAAATAATAAATACATGAATTCAGAATATATTTTTACATCAAGTTTTACAAATTAAAATACAAGTGGAAATGTTTAAAATTTTAAAATTAATTGAAACAAGAATGTGTAAATTTCTTTATAGGAGAGGAATCGATCTTGCTATAACCACTAAATAAGATATTAAAATGACTCTCAAATGATTTGGCGTGATGGCCAAACCCACCCGAACGCTTCTCACAAACAAAGTTGGGTCAAGTATTCATGTCCACAAGTAGTAGACAATTACCATCTAAACCGTATGTACATGGGCAAATTACTCATAAGCCCTTCAGTTAGAAAGTAGTTTTCTCACTTAGTGTGAGTCCCTCTCTGCCTACTATTAGCGAGTAGTGCCAAATAAAGTATTAAGTTTCTAGCAATACCTTAAAATATTTATCAACGGATACCAGCAATTATAAATGTATCAGTAATATTATATATATATATAAATGATGTAGATTTGTAAGTCTACTTAAGTAAACTACATGACTGCTGTTTTCAGTGTCATTGTATATATGAATTGATACAATGACTTGATATATGAATTGATTTGTGCGGGGGTAATGAGGAATGAACAAGCACTCTCTTTGACTTTTTATTTTCCTCCTATCCTTTCACTCCTATTAGGTAAATTATCAATCATATAATTTCAAAAGGAAAATATCTTCACTGAAACTCTTTCGCGATTGATATGGTGTGATAGACCAATGAAAAGAACGAGAAAAAATTAAAAGATCAATGGGAAGAATGAGAGAAAATAAAATAACACTATTTAATTGGTTTGTCGTATCATATGAGCTGTATGATATTTCCATTAAAGATTTTCTCGCTTAATAGAGTGCATGTCCAAACAAGGAAAAAAAAAACAAGGAGAGTAAATAGAGATATTATATCTGATAATACTCGATGTACTTATATCTTTAAGAGATTGATATTTAAAACATTTCCAACAATTTTTGATATTTTGAAAATATTAATTCTCAATTTTTTATTATTTCATTCAAACTTTTAATAAATTTAGATTTTGATATTTTTATTGAAACAATAATTATCTGCATAAATTTAGATAATTAGTACAGATTCTTTATTGATAAAAATTTGAAAGTTTAGTGTTTAATACCCCATTTAAAATAATAGGATAATGCTAACTGATGTCTTTAAAGCATATATTAATATTCACAAACAATTAATGAATATAAAGAAACGAAAATGAAAAAAATGAATAAATGAATTCATTGTCTATCCAAAATAATAATAATAATAATAGTAATAAAAATAATTCATTGATTATATGTGTAAGCCTCATTAGAATATTTTAAGGTTTGTCTGTGTTTTTATGACATAAGTTAACACGATCTACAACAAATAAAATCTAGATGTTGGCTGTGTTTTATATACATTTCTCTTTCAAAAAATAAAAACTAAAACTTATAATATTAGAAAACACAACTACACAAGTCAACAACAATTTTATGAAATCAACTACTGCAATGTACAAATTCTTATTAATAATATACTTTATCTACTGGTATTGAAAATAAAGCATAAACGTTTTATCTTTTCAACTCACCAAATTAAGAAATGATTTTTTTCAAATATCACTTTTGCTCTTGAACCCTAATTATAACTTGAAAATAAAATATTTATTAAAAATTATATATATGAGAAAGTAATGAAAGTCTAGTGTTATATCCCTAAAATTATAGATTCAAATTGCTTCTCCTCAATTATTATAGTATTTAAACACATGCATATTCACTATTTTGCTTTCACAAAGGTATTTAAAATGATAATTTAATTTGTTAATATTATTTTAGCTTCTGTATGTATAAATATGAATATTTTGCTCTTAAATTCAATAAATATGATTATAAATTTATTTTGTTAGCTTTACTTAAATTTGTCATAAAATTTCCTCACAGAGAGATTACTAATTAAAATTCAAAACATTGCTTTAATTTCAAAGTACGATTTAGATACATCCTCTGTCTTAATAGCTTAAACTAAATACATAATTTCAATTTTATTTTATAAATTAACTGTTCAAACTAATTTTACAATACATTATGACATACATATAGTAACTTTTGGTGCAGATTTTTTTTTTTTTTTCAGAAAAAAAGACATTACGAGTACTTGTAACTATTGGGATCAGACTCTATCGTATGGCTCGGATTGCTACTCTTTTACTCTCTACCCCTAACAAGGCATGAGAGGATAACTCAAATTAAATAGAAAAACTGTCCATAAACTGAAAGAATTTATTAGAAATTTGCCCACACACATATGGACTAGAAGAAAATTGCTCACTTTTTGTAGGCAATGATACCCGAACTTTGTTATTTGCTTGGAAAGAAACAGGTTGAGTAGGAGTGATGCCACTGCAGCAATTCACTTGAGAGTTTTAGATGCAGAATTTTACATATTGATCCATGCACTGTTTCGAGATCTCGAATGTTAATTGATGGGATTCCTCGCAAACAATAAAATGCAGAATCTTACACTCCCATGTAATTTTCATATACATAGAATGAGACACATTCATATTATTATGCAACATTACATCATCAATCCACTCCACTTGAACTTGGTGCATGTATATCACAGTATATGCCCAATCAACTTTATATATGTTGATGTGATGCCTTCAATTGAAAAACAAATAAATTTCTCAATTTGTGAAACAATTACATCGACTTTTTCCAAGGCTAGAGACAAACTAAATCAAACAATTTTTCCAAGCTAGTCAAAAGCTTAATAAGATAATTAACCTAATCAAGGCCTTTTGTTTTCTAGTTCATCCTTGTCAATTTTGCTTGAAGCAAAAAAGTCTTAACACCATCAATGGTTTGTGCTAATTTCTTTCACTTTGATGAGATCATTTTGTTTTCTCTTCTTACTTTGTGTTTGCTTATCTACATACGTTACTGTGACACTATGTGCAATAATCACTCGATGCCCATTGTGAATGAACACAATTTCATTTCCTTTTTCATTGAGAGATTTATTGTTTAATCATATAAAAAGTAAAAATAAAATAAATATGAAAAAATGGGTTATTATTATTTGATCCCTGTAATTAAAAATAATATCAACAACACCCCTAGTTTTGAATATGTTACCCATAAAAACCCAACCGTTAATTGGTTAATGATTTCTATCCATAAGTTGACAGATCCGTTAGGGTGTAAGGATAGACATGTCAATGTATTTAATGGGACAATTGGATTAAAATTAATTGTAATTTATTTATTTGCATTGAAAATTGTAATTTATTTAAATGTATAATAAATAAATAAAATTAATTAATTTTCCACTCTCCCTCTCAAGATCAACCATCTCTCTCCATCTCTCAACTCACCTAAAAACACCCAAACCCTTAACCATCAACCCTTTACCTGCATGCAACGAGATCTTGCAACCAGATCCAATAGAGTGGAAGATATGAAGGTGATCGGTGGTCTCCTTGGCAGATAAAGATCTTCATTGTACATGCAAATAACAAAAACCTAGGGGAAAAAAAAAAACTATTTAGATCTTCACTATTGAAGATCTAATACCAAATGACAAATACTAAGTTGGGATGAACGGACAATACTTTCCATTTTATGGGGTTTTAAGATTTTTTCCAAAAAAGGGTTTTTGTATATCTATCCTTTAAATAATTTTCATTAGTCTTAATCAATAAATAAAATAAATGTATCCTATAAACTTCTTATTCAATTTATATTAATTTTTAAAAAATAATATGTAATTGATTGGCTTTATAGTATTAGACAATCAAATAAACAAAACTTATTCTCCAAGATTTTGATTGATAAAAATTGAATAATTCAGAGCGTGGTGGGTTGCCATAATGGTGACAATTATCCTTATCTTACTTCTAATAGCAAGTGTAAGGTTTAAATGCTCAGGGTCACATTTGTGGCAATTCCCCTTATACTTTTTCTCTTTGTAAGTTGGTCTCTTTGTTTTTGGAAGCTGATTTCTAGGTTCGTGCCACAAAACGTATCACTGTTGGTTCGGATTGTATCCTAGACTAATCTCAATCATAAAAGAAAAAAAAAAAGAATTTTTTTCTTATCTTTTCTTTGTCATATAATTGAAGCACTAAACGATGATTAGTTTTTTTATAAGTCTATGATTTCTATCATAGCTTGAAGAAAAGACAAAACCTACATAATTAAGTTAATATGCGCATGCATCTGTGTTAATATGCGGATGCACACCCATAAATGCATGTTGCATCTTTTTATTCCCAGGGCATTGGTAAAATAAGACTTTATTATTTCCTTTAATTATAAATTTGTTACCAAGTATCAATAAAATCTTTCATGAAATGTTTAGTTAATATATTATATTAATGTTTGTATGATTTTTCAATAATAACATAACATACGATATTTCTCTTTTATAAAAATAAAATATTGGTTTTTTTACTTATTTATAAAAATATTTTTATTTTAAAAAATTATGTCACATACCACACCAATATTAACATAATACATCGACTAAACGGTTTATGAAAAGTTTTCTTTTACACACCATTGATGAACTATGGTGAGCATATAATGTTTTAATTACCCGAGAAAAAAAAATTAAATTAATTGATATTCTCATAGATTTAGCAGCACATTTGTCGGCATGGTTAAAGCTGCCTGGATGGAAGTGAAGTGCCTGACATATTCTCTTCCTTGAAATAATATTAAAAATCTTTATTAGCCCCAGGATCAGCCCACTTTGACTTACTAGTGTACATTGTGTTTTTTTTTTTTTTTTTTAGTACAACAACTGTACCTTGTGTTTTGGTTATTATCAGTATTGTTTTTACAATGATTTTTGGTTATTATTATTACTATTATTTTTACCATGAAGCATTTAAAAGCATAATAAACAATTAGGGTTTGGCTTAACTTACCAATGTGAAAATGTTAGCAAGATACATTTGTGTAGTTGACGGGCAAAATTTATACAATTTTTAATATCTATAGTTAATTACTATCAAATCTAAAAGTTTAAATTGATAGAAACTGATTTATATATAATATTCAAGACTTGGGGTTAACATATGACACGTTATTTATAGATGACAGATATTGGACACATATTAAATATCTCCTATTGTATAATATATGTAATGAAAATATTTTAAATAAAGAGAAGAGAAAGGATTTAAACTAGTGATCTCGAAGCTTTGATATTATATTAGACCATAAGATATAAAAGCTTAAGTTAATAGGAAACAACCCAACTATAATATTCAAAATTTGAGGTTGACACGTGATTCTACAAAGATTAAATTATATTTGCAGATGGCTGGTAGCTACAGTGGCAACCTAGCCTATGGAGTTTGGCACATCAGTTAAACATTTATGTTTTGATCTGCACTTAGGACTTTGAAAGCGAGCACAATTTTTCCATACAACGTGGGTCTCTTCTCCCGATTCTGAGAACTCAATTTTGGATCACACCTCAAAAATCAAAGAACCTGATAATGAGTGTTCGATAAGGTATACAATATATATAATACTTGTGTAATAATAACTAAAAAATATTAAATTATATTTTCACTTTACTATATGACATAACTTATGATTGTAATGGAGTTTTATTCATTTTTTTTCCTTAATATCTTAACTTAATTTTGCTTTAAAATGTGGCCTATCAATTTGTAAAAGAGAATGTCCCATAATAGTATTTACCTTCTTATTTGAGCACTTAAGCGATATTATTGATAATCATCTTAAATAAGCAAATTTGTTTTTGAGGTTAATTTTATTCCCTTTTATACTATATCAAATTATCATGGTGCCAATATATATATGAGTCATCTACAATATATTTGAATAGCGATACACCTGGATTGATTCTAATCTAAAATTAATAATTGGAGTACTTTGACGAGGCAATGAGTAGTGAATTCTTAGTTACTTGGAAAGTACTCAACAAGTACTCAGTTTGACTATCGATCAACTATCAAACTTGGTCGAACTTGTTAAAAAAATACTTAAAATTTTCCATCAACACTTAAGAACTAATACAATGAAATATAAGCTTCTAGTGTCTATAAATTCGTGTCCTTAATAAATTTATTTAAAAAATAAAAAAATTAAAAAAAAAATTTAAATTAGAAAAAAATAAAAACTTATTAGAGCGTTGACGTTGACGACACGATAGATCAATGAGCAGGAGAGAAGCACTGAGAAGGTCATGAGCGATAGTAGCTTACCACTATGCTATTGTTCAAACCACTTACATTGACTTTTAAGATCATAGAAAAATCAGCATCAACCAATTTCTATGATATATCAAAATCAAACAACACTCAATGAACTACCATGATATATTGAAATCATCTATAGATGGATAGTAGTTTAAGTATAACCCCTTCATATTTGTTGTATGCGTTCAAGTCTCACTATACATATACACCTATCAATATAGGAAGTTTTCTCTATTTATTATAAAAATAAACATTCCTACAAGAGCATAATTTCAAGTGCACATATCCTAATATTATGAGAGTATTTACGAAAGAACCATATGTAATGGTTAATGCCAATATATTTTCAATTATGTAATTAAATATAATTAATAAATAATTAAGTATTCACTTTGATCGATAATAAATTAAGTATTAAAACCATTAAAAGCACATCATCTCTCAATAGAGATATTGTGCAAATCCTCATATACTATAATGGCGAAGTTTAACTCTAATTAAATCTATTCTATAAATTTTGTATGTAGTTTTCTCTTCTATAATAGAAATAGTTATCTACATATTATGAAAATAGATTAAACATCAGTATTGCACAAACTGTAATTTATATCCCAATTATATAAATAATGATAAATCTTGACATATTAAAATAAAATTTTGACCGTTGCTGTTAGCTTAAATGAAAATTTCATGCAAAAAGAAATTAAATATCGCCACTCTAAATAAAAATAGATAAATGATAAGGTCTACCTAGCGTAAGTCTCCCTCGTAGATCACAGACACTGGGACCCGCTAAGATGAGGATCGTACGGCCGAGATTTCTCCTTACGTGTCGAAACACCACTCCCTACGTGGCACCTCCGTCCAATCCCATCTCAACACGCCATTCACTATCCTCTTTTTTCACTTCTCTGCAACTTGAAGAAAAAAAAAAAACATAAAGTCATGTGTGCAGTTCGATGGATGGTGGTTTAGTTAAAATAATAATAATAATAATAATAATAATAGGGGTGGTTTGGTTTTGTTCTTGTTTTGTGACTTTTGTCCTTTTTTGCATCATCGAACACCAATCGAACCATTCGTGACAACCCCTTCTTTTTATTTGCTCTCGTACCTTCTCTCTCTCTCCCTCTCTCTCGTTGTATTTATGTAAGAGTCAAAGGGCGATGAAGAAAGGTAAGGTCTGGAATATATATTAGAGGAGAGGTCACTTGGACATGGAAGAACCCACTTCACTACATATGTCATGCATACAAAGCTTAGAGCTTTCTTTCTCTGGGCAAAAACACCATTAAAACAGAAGAAAGAAGATGGCAACTTTAGATAAGGTGTTACGGTTTTGGATTGGATGTCTTTTCTTGGTTGCTGATTGCAAGATAACACTTCAAACCCTAATTCTAGTTTTTGTTTTACGTGGTGTTGTTGGAACCAAGTTTTCTCCTTCTTCAATATTTTTGTGAGTTTCTGGTTTCAGATCTGAGTGAGAGAAATGAATCATCTGATGGGGTGGTTTTTTAATGATGAGAAGAAAGAAAGAGAGAGAGAGAGAGACTGACAGGAGAGAGTGAGCACACGCAGGCAAATTTGTATGAGAAAGTATACACTTTTTTACTTGTGTGTGCTCACTTCTCCTCTGTCAGCTCCAGCTAATTTTTTTTTTTCCTTTATCTTCCATGTCTCTTCCCTCTCTCTCTCTCTCTCTCTCTCTCTCTATTGACGCAACACAAGCACTTCGATGTGATTCTCCAGATGTCTCTCTAGCAATATACCTCTTCCTGTCCCCCCTTCTCTCTCACTGTTACATGACACTTGATAGCTTGACAAATCATCCCCATATGTGTATATCCTTTTTGATACTTATCTTTAAAATTTTATGTAAATGAGTCTGATCAGGTGTTAACTTTTTGAAGCTATATAGTTAATTAATATATATGTATGTGTGTAAAAGAGCTAGCTTCTAATAAGTGATAAGCATTCAAAAATGGATAAGAATTCTCATTACAGGTATGATTTCTTTTGCAAAAAATTGGTAGCCAGATCGATAGGGCTCTTTACTTTTTATTGTATTATCATTATTACTGCACTTTGTCTGTGTCTATTTAATTCTTTTTTTATTTAATACTCAAATTCACTTTCTTTACTTTGATCTTTTACAAGATTTTGTTGCCAAATATGCCTACTAATGAGTAGTAATGATGTTATAATATTGTTTTTTTCTTTTGAGAGATATAATATTATTATAATACCAATTTGTGATAGAGCTTGAAAGCGTGACTTTTCATGGTCCTCTCTAAATCTATCTATCTATCTATCTATCTATCCACATCTATGTCTCTTTGTAGAGGACGAATGTGGCTTATTGAAGGTACGCTTTGCTTACTGTTCACTTCTTAACGGATAACTGTTTTTATTTTTATTATTTCTTTTCTTGCTTTTGGAGTTTTCATTGTCTTCTTCCTCGGTTTCTGCTTTGAAAAACATACAAACAAGAGAAACCAAAACAACCCTTTTGTTCATGTTGCTGTTTTGAACATATCCCCAGTTAAAACTTGATGTTTTGGTTAATTGGTTTCTTGTCTTGCCTCTCTATTCTCCCTCTCAATCAGTCCCTGATTTTGTGTTTTTGATTTTTAAATTTTTTGACTTATATGCTGATAAGTATTTAATTACATGTATCTGATCACATTCCTTGAACTCTCCGGATTGTGGATTTGGTTTCATGAAACTTGTTTGTAAAGGAAAGAATTGAAAAAATAATAATAAATTTCATGTCTTTTAATATGAGTCATGATTCATTGCTCGTATATTTGATATTATCTTCCAAAAATGAAGCTGATTGTTGCAACCCCTCTTTTCGTAGTTTTGGTGTTTGTGTTCTGTGTGTTTGGAATTTGGTGTAAATGCAGTTGCTTTGTAGGGAGCAAAGGGTACCCTTTTGAGACTAGATCAGTTGGAATGGAACCAAAAATGGCAAGATTTGATTGTTTCCGCTTTTGGGAAGATATGCACGATTTTGAAGTTTGCGAAAGAGGAAATATTTTTCTCCAGGTTAGTAAAATCAATTCCCTTAACTGACGTTACTCACCTATTTTTTCTGGATTTTTTTTGTATTTTGTTTCCTCTTTTATTCACGATCTTTTCTTCTTTTCAAATTTTTCCAGTTGTTATTTCAAGTAGTAAATAAAGTTTTGATCTTTCTTTCGCAGGCACTTATTGTTGTTTGGTTTTGGGAGGCAACAAAAAGCTGCTTCTGTTTCCAGCAGGTTAATCATTCAGGTAATCAACCAACCAACTTATTTGCAGTATCTTTCATGCCAGTGTTTGTTTGTGTTGTGCTTTACACCACTATTTCTTCTGATTTTATGTGACTTCTTGTTTTCATTTTTTGGTGGCCTGTCTTAAATTTTTCAAAATAATTTGTTTTTGTTTGATGGGGATGTATATTGTGGGGCTATTCCAATGTGTGGATTAAGTTGTTGTAATGTCTTATCAGTTGTTTTTTAAGGAAGATTTATGCTTATTAAATAAGGTTTACAATAACTAACTTAGCATTAAAAGTAGTAGGATATAAGAGGAGTTATTTAATTTGTTTCAGATTTTGTGTTCTATTTCGACTTTAATTAATCAAGTGTTTTGCATTCATGTTCCTGAGAAACTCATCCTTCATGTGCCGTTTAGAGATGCGAAGTAACTATCAATACAAAGTTTATAATAGTCAATGGAATAGATCACATCGAAAAATAATTTTCAGACTAATGGTGTGGTTTTCAGTTATCAGTAATTGGTGAAGGGACATAGGTCTTGCCCTTGTCTCATGTTTTGACTACATGGTGATTGGCTTGTATTAGGGATGGCTTTAATTGTATTCAAATTTAGGTGACATGTCACGGTTTTTTTTTTTAATTTTGTTTGATTGAAGTTAATGTTATTGAGTTATATGCCTGGTTTATGTGATTCTCTTTCATGTTCAACTGCCACATGAGTGGTTGTATGTTTATCTTATAAAGTCTTAAAGCATTGATAAATTGTTGATGTGATCTGTCGATTGTCCATTATCTAACAAAAGATTCTTCATATTGATCTATGGTCTTCCTATCTTTATTTCTTAATTTTCTTAACGGAATATTTTTATTTTTATGTAAAATTCAACATTTAATTTAGTTCGGTTCAAGAATGCATCCTGTACTCTTATTTGCTCTAAATTTGATGTGGTGTAGAGAATCATTAGAATTCCCATTGTGTTTTTTTTTTTTCCTCGGTTGATATATAAGGCCAAATCAACCGATGACATAAATAAGTAGATGCCAACTAGATTCATGTTTGGTACTCATATATTCTGATGTTGGAAAACATTATAAGTATTTGGAGAAATATTTAATCATAAGGGTTTAACCATGATACTTTTGTAATTAATATATTTCATGTGTTCAAAGACTGATAGTTTATTTTTCCACTCAGCTCAAATTGTTTTACAATTATTGCTTGCACAAAGAGCAGTTCGTAAGCTAATTTGTATGCATGTGATCATCAGAATTAATGTAAATATCCCATCTTGTAAGAGTGAATTAAACATAAAAAAGATCATAAAATATTCAATTAATTGTTCATTTTGTCATACCAGCATGTAAAATTTGTAGGAAGAATATTTTGTCTTCAACCCATGAAATCAGGATATTTTGAATACATAGCCCTAGAACGCCTTTATTTCTGCTTTTATTTGGAAGCTTAGGAATTTGTAATACCTAGTATAGCAAAGTTGTGGTAGACAATATTCATTCAGGAGGTTATGACAACTGTAGCGGTAGAATTTGTGGCACTGACACGATTAGTTACCCATAAATGGAACTGATCGCTTTGACATTGCCTAATTAAGAAGCTACACTAATGACAGAGCTGTTGATAATTAATTTCTTACAATACACTTCTACTAATGTAACACTTTAAAAAATGAATATGAATCTGTTGAAATTGTGACTCTGAAATTCTTACAGTCGTTGAAATATTTCATTCATAACCTGAATGACAAATTCCTCCTTGAAGTGAAATGTTTCTCAATTTAATGTTTTTCTCTAATTATGAAATATCAGGTTCGTATAATTCAATATCATTTGCCCTTGAATCTATTGCATGTATAATTTTTGGTTCTTTGCCGTCTTGAGTAAATGATAAGCTTTAAAATTTTCTCATTAATGTTCATGTATTATAGTTATTACATCATAATTCAGTAGTAAAAGAACTATATAAAAAAAAAAATAAAAAAATTAATGGTCTACGAGGGTATAGCCTAATAGGGTGGATCTTGTGTGAGCAAGAGATCTAGTGATGAAATTACTGCTCAAACCAGCCTTGGAGGATGATTCAACTTAATTTCGGTTGTGTATGGGATGAGGCTAGGCTAGGCTGCATGGCATGCTAAAAGTAGAAAAGTAAGAAAAGATTTAATTGCCGCATTAGAGATATTGTAGTAGATGTTGAGTGAACAGAAGCTTATGTACTTGGTATATATATTCGTAGAAGATTTATGATTTCAAGAGCTAAATATTTAAGTTTCATTGTGAACTATTTTTTACTTGTCTACAAATGTTGGGACCAAGTTATGTTAAAAAAAAAAATGTTGGGACCAGGTACATGCCTTACTAGGATTTCACAGGATAATATTTGTGATTATTTGTTGAGTTGTACTAGTTTGTCTTGTTTTCTAAATACATAAATGATTACCATTAATTAAACCAATTTCAATATTATGAAAAGAATAGGTCTTGAGTAAGACTGTATTTATGTAGCAAAGCACAAACAGTAATTGACAACACAAACAACCACAGGATTATGCAGTGATTTTCTGTAATTATCATAAATTTAAATGGCCTTGTCATATGGCCGTTGGAATGGCTCCAAGACAATGAAGGCATTATCTATATATTAGAGAAGTTTCCTAGTTTCATCAAATATACTAAAAATTAAAATGCCTTATCAAGTGTCCCTTAGGTTGTGTTTCCATTACAAAATAGGCTGCTACTTTGATGAAATGAGAGGAAATCCACACTACTTCATTTTGTAATGATTCAGCAACTTCAAGGTTGAGTTACATTTAAAATGCGGTTTTTGTTCAATGTAGTTCTCTCTTGGTAGGAATAGAATTGTTGGTCCCTTTTGATAGAAACTAATGTAAGATCTGTTTATCATTTGCGCGTCACCATTTCAAATACTAGTTTCAGCCCTTGCTTATACTACTCCTATGCAACCAGTGACAATGCTCCAGAAATTGCAAGCTCTCTTGGTGCACGTTCATTCAACGAATATATTCAGTTAAAGCCATAACGTTGGTGCTAATCATCTTCAGGCCTGTGAGGTGATAAAACTGCTGTTGATTTACTCTAGAATATTGTTGGTAGATCGTCTAGTTCATCCTCAGTTAAATATGTTAATAAATCATACGTAATGTGGCTTATCTATATTTTCTATAAGTCCAATTTTGATGTTTTATTTTATTAATCTTTTTGGAAATTTGACTCAAGAATCAAGATACACTGTAGAATCTGTTTACATCTAGTGCATTATCATATGGTATTTTTTTGATAATTAAACTGTGCGGCAAACTTTGTAGGCTAGCATCACTTCTACCATAACAAAGCTAGATTAAACTTTGTCCAATATAGCATCTAGAATCATTTGTCATAAGCCACAATAAGGGGATCTTACCTTAATTAAAGACAAAAAAGAATGAGAAGTCACTAACATTAAACTTATTGCAAAGGTCACTTTCAAACAGAATCTACTATAAACATGATTATCAACTATCTTATATCTGCATGATCATAATTAATATATTATATCAGTTGTTGGGGGGCAAGTTTGTCCTCAAACTTGATGATTGTTTGTCTGCTGTCAAAACTATTTGACCTCGCATTTCAAGTACAAATCTAGTCTTGTGTTAACTCATTATCACTAGTTTTCCGTTTAATCGAGAGAGGTTTGGTTGTTCACTCCATCAAAGTTTTAGCCCTCCTACAAAAAATTGGATATTACTTTCTTTGATCATTATTCTTTTCTGTAAAGGGTTTCCAGGACAAATTTTGATACATTATAGTGAATAAATTTTTGTTGTTATCATTATTGAGAATTAAACTTGAATTTTCATGACGTGAGTCTGAATTGTTTTATATGGAACTAAGTGTTAAATATTTACCACTTTAAGAGTATAATGATGTACGTATTTGAAGTTATTATTCTATCAAAGTAAAGGTAGAATCTCTTGTTTTTCTTCTTTGAATCATAAGATGGAGTAGTACGGAAATTTTTTTAGTTTAAAGCTTATATTCACACACGCTTACAAACTATCTTGGTCATGTGGTTTCGAATATATAGTGAAATCAAATCAAATAACTTAGAAGTAGTTTATGGATGACAATGAATTTTATTTGAAGGTGTGATTGCTAATTCTCTATAGGGAGATGAGTTTGTATAATGCTACATACACCAAATGGATTGAAGTATTTTCTTCTACTACCTGTGCAAACTTGTTCGAATTATTCTATTTATTTACGCATAGAGAAAATTGTTACGTTTCGGGTATGCTTTTTAACTGACAGCTTCACCTCTTAAGTTGTTTCATAGTTTTATCTGCTTGGGCATTCTTATGTATATATTGTCTTTCAAGTAGTATAAAACAGCAGTTGTTGTATTAACTTTCTTTAGAGTGATAGATGGGAAGCTTCAGATGAGTTCAAATCAATTTTAGCAATTTTTATGCATATAGTGACTGTCAACTAAGTTCTGTATAACCATGACTTATTTTATGCGTGACTCCTTAAATTGCAACATATGCTTGCATATGGTACTGCCACTTATATTTTAGAGATTGTAAGCTGTGAATCCATTTCTTGGAACATTCAAACGAGTTTCATTTATCCACTATTTTTAATTCGTATTCTTTTCCTGAGTTTAAATGCAGTAGAGTTGCTTCTTTTCTGGTCATATTTTTCTATTTCTAAGTCAACATAATGGGTTGGGTAGATCAGCGTCAGTTGTTGACATGTCTCCAGTGAATTATGTAGACGCTTTTTGTTAGAGAACATGCCTACTTAGTTTCTTTAATTTCATAACTAATTCTGATGCAGGAGCTGTTAGATTTCACATTGATAATGCTGGTTTAATTAATTCACCACACTCTACTATAATTAGCAGTATATGAAAAAATAATTCTAAATGTTAGGCTTTTAGTGGATTATTGTAATTAGCACCATAAGCATGTGTCTATTTGGACTAAAATTATTTATGTGTGTTTTAAATTGCTTCATCTTGCGCCAGGACACAGCAGATGCTGCATTTAAATCTTATGTTTTTCTTTTTCTCCGCAATGGTACCCCGTCTGTTTACCTATTCCTTCTGTTTAGAACTGTCTTTTGTTTTTAAGATGCAATAGCAATAGTTTTAACTTGAAAATCACCTTAGATTTGTACTTCACTCAACATATGTACTTGCTATGTTTTTCCTCCACACATTGTGCTTCTATGTTTGGCTTCAACCAATACTGTATCCTAACTGTGACCCCAAAACCTGATCTTTCCATAAATGTTTCATCCTTTTCCTAGGGAGACCAAAACCCTTTTCTGGTGTATGAGTTAGCTCTTACACTATGGTAATGTCTACTCATACTAATAAGGCATTCATTACTGGTTTGTCAATATTAAGTTCTTAGGTTGGTAGAGGGGTTATGTACTAATTTGCTCCTATCTTGCATTACTTGGGTGGCTTGTCAATATTGATATTTTAGGATATTTCTGAGCTTTGCCAAGGTATTTCATGCTTTTTACGGAAATCCGCTTCTGCTAGAATATGGAATTACAAGGTGTATATAGCTTGAAACTTACTTGCATACATTAATTGTTCATTATTCAATAGCTTTTCGTAGGTTTTATGTAGTTTTATATTATGAACTGGTTTTAGGCAACTACATCCAATTGTTTCTGAACTTGTTTTAGGTAACTTAACGCAATTGTGAACCATTAGATTGATTCTATGATATTAGCACAGGTTTTATACTGTTTTACTGGTCCTTCTAAGACTAGATATTCAGCCTATTGGTTGATGCTGCGATATCAGTTTGTCCAATTTCGCTATAGAGCACTATTAATATTGATGTTTGAGTTTAGTTTGCTTTCTTCTAGCATTTGCTGCTCTAGTTGATATTTGTTGGGTGATGCTTTTTATGTATGTTGGGAAAAATATTGTACAATTAGTCCATTTTTGTGTAGCTTACAAGTGGGCATGCATATTCTTGTTATAAAATAGAGCATGTCCTATGTGACTTTTGTGGAGCTCTTTCAAATTAGGAATAGAGGTTTTGCCCTTTTATCTTCAGTTCAAGTTTGTAATTTCCATGTTAACTAGCTCCATACAGATATTGCTATACTGCTGAAAATGTTTGTTTTAGTTGTCCATCTTATCGAGACTCGGAGAGAAGAGATGTGTCTTGCGTATATTCGGCCTTTTATAATGCCTTATTTCAAATACATTATCATTAAGCCTTGTAATCTTAAGAGAGTAGGTATAGATGAAACTTATTATGATTTGGCAGTTCATCAATGAGTTCCTCTTGTTAATGGCAATTAAAATGGACCCTATATTTGCTGTAGTGTGAATTGCTGCTATAACTGTGCTGGTTTCTTCTTTCCCAAATTCTTACTACATGTGTCCAAATTATCATTGAATTTGAGGTTTCATGTTGATTATTGCATATTAGGAGATCCAACATGCTTTGACATCATGATGTTAGTTGACAGGAGTAAATGCAATTCTTGTGTGGTATAGGAAGCACTCAAAAATAGAATGAAAAATTCCATGCTTCATGTTAGGTTTTGACATGTGGTTTAAAGAGATACTGCTTATTTGCGTTTGCTAAAGAGCTAAATTTACCATGTTTTTGGCATGATCAATTTAGTTGATGAGACATGATGTACTTCTATATCCTGTGTGTTGATGAAAGCATGAAGAATGATATAGGGGGATTTACAAAAGGGTTATACTGCATTTGTATTTTCCTTTTCAGCAATTTTGTTGTGTATCGCCAAGCTTAACCAATCAAACATGCATAAGAAGAAAGCTGAATGATAATCACCTATCATCCATGTTATATAAGAAACTAACACTTGATACTTGAGTAGATTTTCATAGAAGCTTTAATTTGGTGAAACTTTAATAGTGAAATCACAATGGATGGATGCTGATATCATATAAATTTCCAAGTATAGGCATGAATCCGTTTTTCATTTGCTTTAGGTTGTGTAATATGCCGATCTGATTGAAAGGTTGATTTAGTGTCAGGTTATTATTGTTTAAACATTTTTCGTGCACCTCCATTGCATTTGGTCCATCTGGTGCTTCTGATTTCGTTTCCATTTTATGTCCGAACTTGTGTTATAGTAATCATACTTATCTTGGTGCGGTATAAGTGACCCCAATTTATAATTGATCGATTTTGAAGTAGTTATAGAATTAATAAATATCTTTTTATTTTTAACGAACTTTTCTAGAAAGTACTTCAAAAAGGTTACTGTATGTTCATGTTGATTGATATTTGAATACTTGTGACATTGTTTATGTGATTCAATAGAGCTAAACGGGTGTATGGTCCTTGTAACTCGAAAATGGCCGACTCTATAACTTCTGGAGGCTGCTCTGTGGTTTCTTGATAATTCTGAAAAATTCAGTTGATGAGGGATAGGACTCTTTTTCTTGTAATTTTTAAGTTCTCAAAAGTATAAAAGTATTGCTTTAGTCTTGCTTTAATGATATCTTGTTAATCTTGTGGATGTGAAATTGTTTGTATTCTATTAACCGTCAACCACAATATGTTTGTCCCTCAGAGTCAGTATGGAAGAAAGCCTGATTTCGAGTGGAGAAACAAATGTAATTACAGAATTGTCAGATTCAACTAGCAGCTCTCGCGCACTTCCTGCAAGCAAACGTGCAAGGCATGCGAATATCATCTCCTCCACAAAATTCAAAGGTGTTGTACCACAGCAAAATGGGCATTGGGGTGCTCAAATTTATGCTCACCACCAACGGATATGGCTTGGGACCTTCAAATCTGAAAAGGAAGCAGCTATGGCTTATGATAGTGCTGCAATCAGGCTTCGGAGTGCTGACTCTCACAGAAATCTTCCATGGACAAGCATCACTGCTCAAGAGCCTCACTTCCAAAGTAGTCACACAACTGAAGCAGTGCTCAACATGATTAGGGATGGATCGTACGAATCCAGGTTTGCAGAATTCTTGAGGAATCATTCTGGGGGTAGAGAAAACGATGGAAGTCTCACCCATATGAGGTCACAAGCGAATGGATGGCTGATGTGTAGGCAACTATTCCAAAAGGAGTTAACACCAAGCGATGTGGGTAAGCTAAATAGACTTGTCATCCCGAAAAAGTACGCTATTAAGTACTTCCCAACTACTTCTGAAGGTGGAGAAGAGCGTGAAAAGAGGGAGGATGCTGATGATGTGCAGCTAGTTTTCTATGACAGGTCGATGAAGTTGTGGAAATTTCGCTATTGCTATTGGAGGAGCAGTCAGAGTTTCGTCTTCACAAGGGGCTGGAACCGGTTTGTGAAGGAACACCAATTGAAGGCTAACGATACTATTTCTTTCTACATGTGCGAGAGCAAAGACAAGGCTAAAATTACTAAATCATTCTGCATGATCGATGCAAACAAGGATGAAAACAACGGTTCCTTCCTTGGCATGTCCAATAATATTCGGTATGCTGAAATGCAAATGGATTTTAAACTTCAACTAGGCCAAAATGTTATCAATATCGATGGAGACGAAGACAAGGCTGAAGAAAACGGGGAATCATCAGAACAATCTCCGAAGCATGAGGGCAAATTGAAACCTTTCAAGCTCTTTGGGGTACAAATCATCTGAGGTAGATTTTCTTTTGTGCCTTTTTTTTTCCTTACGATCATAATGAAATTGCATGTTGAAGTGCACAATAATGGCTCTAATTTTTCATTTGAGCAATATGTTGGAACTTTCTTTTACAATTGCGGCTAACGTTGGAACTTTCTTTTAGAATTGCGGCTAAGGTTATGGTCAACAATAGCTCTAAATTTTAATTTGAGCTATGGTGGATTATTATTAATGCAATTAACAACTTGTTGGTTTTATGGACAACTTATAATCCTTGAAAAGGATTCCTGATGTTTGAATGAGTGATGGAAGATAGTTTCTGCTCATATTACCATTTAGATTTCATAGCCATTATATCATATATATATTGTTTTTTGAGTACTAACTACTATGTATTTCTCTCTGTGTTTCTTTTCGAAAAACTATTTGTGGTGGGACAACTCGAACCTAAGTAATGCTCAAGTTGAATAGCTTTTTACCAGAAAACTACATTGGACAGTGATTCTGTCTCTTTCTTTTGTGATGGATAAGTTTTTGGTTTAACCATATGATATAATTACAAAGTATACAGAAAAACATGATGTTCTAAATGGTTGAGAATTCAAATTCTGGATTTTAACGTAATCCAATTCACATATACCTCACATTGTTATTTAGGTTGTCGTGGGTTAAGACTATTAGGACATGGAGAATTTTATATATGGTATCAAAAAGTTTAATGTTTCCGTTTAACCAATCCTTTCAAAATTCTGTAAGGTGTAATGTTTAGAGAATAATAACACAAAATTGAGTGTCCTAGGGCTTAGAAGATAATCTAAGAAAAAGTAACGATACTCGGAACAATTGCTCAGGTTCTTGAAATAGGGTATACATAATATTATTGAATTTTTTCTTCTATTATTAATTTTCTATTCCACGAAAACTATGGTACCGATGTCCTTCATTCTAGTTTGTACTCATATTTAATCAAATGATAGTTATAATGAATAATAATAAAGGTTTCGATATTGTCATCCAAAATATTGATTTGTACATTTAGTTTGTAAATAATCCCGTCAATTAAATTTAAGAATTAAAGTTCTATTATTAGCATCCAATAATATTCTAGTATTAACCATTTCATTCACTAATTAACGTTAACATTGCTTACTAAATGCGTTTGAAAATGTTTGTTAGAGTTGCTTTTTCTTTCAAATTTATAATCAGGGTTTATTACTCTCCATTGGCTTGGATCAGACTAACATGAATTATGGAACGCAAACATTTCAAACTTATAATAACAAATTAAAGATTAATCAATATCCACAGATTGAAGAGATTATATAAGTATATAATTTTGAAACAGGGACTCATTTCAAAAGAACAAGTTCAAACATCTAAAGCCAACTTGAATATTAACAAAATGGTAACCTGGTCAAGGAGAGCATTTAAAGCCAACTTGAATCCCATCAAAACAGCCATTGCCTTAGCTAATTCAATAGAAACTGAACCTGAACAATGCTAGACACTAGCAGCCATCACGAAATTAGATGGAAAATTTTCTCCCAAATTAGATGGAGGTGTGTAGAAATCTTTATCATTAACTTTTTTCAAAAGATATATTTGTAATATAAAATTTATATAAATATTGAGTGTGTAAATAAGTCTTTTTGGGTGGCAATAACGGCACCCTAATAATAATTATGGGTCGTATTTTTTGTTCTATATTTTGTATGTTGGAAATTGGTCAGTATTAAACTCTAGGAGAGCCTATTCTAATGTTCAAAAGCAATAAATAGAAGTTATCACTTCAAAACAAAATTATGAATGAGGTGGTTTAAAAAGGTGTTTATTAATCAGTAACGAGTTTAACTATAATAAATTTTATTCTTAACTATTTAATGAATTTTAGGGTTTATTAAAAATTTTGACCTCTTAAGAATTAAAAATAAATAAATAAACCATTTTATACAAGTTCATGAGTATTGGAATTGAGTATCGTATTTATATTCAATTCTTTCTATTTTTGGTCCTCTAGAATATATTTTTCATTAGGAGTGAACATGTCCATTTAAGAAAAAATATTGATATTATATTTATTATATATTTCAAAGATTTTTTAAACTGTTTTTATTTTCAAAAATAAAAAAACAGTTAAAAAAATCTTTATCTACATGCTCTCAAAATATTATTTTCAAAATAGAAAATATTGTTTTTAAACTTACAACTAAAAAGTTTAATACATTTTTTTTTACCGTTTTTAAAACATTTAATTAAATCACAATTTTTTTCCTTCTAAATAACTACTTTAAATATTTAAAAAAACAATATCTAACCATTTATATTATTTTTAAATATTATATTTAACAAATGTTATCAATCAAATTTACATTTTTAAAACATCATCTCAAGAACCATAAAATACACACCATGGAAACCTAGTTAGGCAAAAGGAAGTAAACCCGGACTAATTAATTTTGGTCAAACTTTAAGAATTCAACATTATTATGATGAGATGAGCCCAAACAAGGAATTAACATTGTGATGTACACAAGTCTCTTGTTTTTCTTATTTTCGTATTTTGACATCGATATACACAAGTCTTGAAAAGTGGACCACGGAAGCATGAGTTGTATAACCAAGCACATATTTTGGGCCAGACCAACCTTATCGATATCAAGTTCCTCCTCAACTCTTTGGTCTTCCAGGTTTTTTTTTTTATTTATTACTGTTATGTGTATTTTTCGGACTCAATAATTGGGCTGGTAAAAGTCCAATTTATGCCCATTTAAGACCCAATGAGAAGGCCCAATGAGGTCAACATAGTCAAAGCCCATCAGACGAGGCCTAGTATTGACTCAAAGACCATCAAGACTTCCAGCTGGCATCAACAGACTCATAAATACAGGCAAGTCGCAGCTCGACGCCTGCGCAGCTCGTTTCTCAGCGAGCTCGAGATGAGGACCACTATGACACGTCAGCTTGCTCAGATACGTGATAAGTATCATATCTTCCAGAACAGGCAGTTACCAAGTTCAATAGTGATTCTCTCTCTCCGAATATGGTAGTTACCCAATCAAACCATGATTTCCTCATCAGATATGGAGATTAATTCAAATTCAAATTCAAGTCATCATTATTTCAAGATAATTATAGCAATTTCCTGATATCACCTAAATATATTAGGAAGCATGATTAATTTATAATTCTTTTCCTTATTTTTCCCAATTGTTTAGGGAATGTAATTAATTCAGGATTCTCTTCCTGATTTGCTACAGCCAGAATTGTAACTCTTCTTTCCCTATAAATAGGGATTGAAACCGTTGTAACAACATCAGACAATATTCAATAATATACTGTCACTCTGCAGAGATTAAGAGTGGGACAGTCGTGGACGTAGGCCTTTTTATTGCCGAACCACGTAAAATTTGGTGTTCTTCGTTTGATCATCTGATTTCTGTCTTTGTCTTTTCTAGATTTTTGTGCTTTCTCACATTGATTGCAGGTATTGGGCATTGATTTCTCGTCGACTGAATTCCAACGTCGACATTTTGGCGCTAGAAGGAGGGCCCTAACTGCAATCTTTTTCATCCCAGTTTATCAACTTCTGACGATATGACAAAGATTAGATCAAACAGGTTCCTTGGAGATGATGACCAGGCGGAAAGTCACGTGAACCAATCCCAGCAGAACTTACAGCCTAGGCAAGACGCAACCACGCATGCAGCAGGCCCGTCCCAAGGACAGATACTCGGGGCCGCGCCAGGCATCCCCCCTCTGCCTCACCGTCAATCGGTTCCAGTTGCCCAAACGGCCGAAGGGCAGAATGCGTTGTTACAAAGGCAAGAAGCGTTGGAGGATACGATTAGGCAGCTCACGCAAGCCGTCAACATGTTGGTACAGGCCCAGGTACACAACGTGACTAGGGTGGAAGTTCAGGCACCACAGAGAGTGCCTCAGCCTCTCGAAATAGCGCAGGGACCTGAAAGGCTAGCAAGGGAGGTCCCGCGACCTGCAGATTCGGCTCGCTCATCTAATGCGCGTTCGAGGGGTGGAAGACACCCTGTTCAACACGAAAGGGAGGTCGCACGTCCTGATAGCCAGGTAGCAAGACCAAGCCAGGAGGGGAACAGGCGAATGGAAGTTGATCAAGGCAGAGTTCGAGTCGCAGCTCGTTATGCCGATGAGGTGGATGGGCAGCAGGTAAGGCCCCATCGTCATGAAGATCGGTTCGAGGATGAAAGGTATGATCCTGAGCATCCGGCTCCAAGTCTTGATCATAGGAGAAGATACGAGCTCCGAGATCCCCAAGTAGAGGAGCTCCTCCAAAGAGTCCGACAGTTGGAAGCACGACCTGGAGTTCCAGAACAGCGTGGGCTCTACGGAGACAGGACCCCATTCACAAGGGAGATTGAGACACAGCCTCTCCCTCCGAGGTTCAAGATGCCGAGCATTCAGCAATACAATGGGGACAGTGACCCATATGACCATCTAGACGCTTTCAACGTTCAGATGGATTTGCAGACAGGAAATCCAATGGTGAAATGCCGAGTGTTCCCGGCCACATTGGGGGATATTCCGAGAACGTGGTTCAGAAATCTCCCAGCTCGCAGCATAGGAAGTTGGGAGCAATGCCAACAGAAGTTCGTTGGTCAATACAGGGCACTAAGAAGGCAGCTCGCTCCATCCTGCCACCTTGCCACCATTTTTCAGCGTCAAGGTGAGTCGTTGAAGGAATACATCACCAGATTTAGACGCGAGGTCGCGAATGTCGAGCATCCATCAGACGAAAGCATTCTGACAGCGATCTCAGCTGGGCTGCGCAAGGATGGAAAACTATACGAGAGCATTTACAAGTCCCCAGTGAAGGATCTGGGAGAGTTCTACGAGCGAGCTGCGAAAGAGATAAGATGGGAAGAGACCTTCGGCCCGAAGAAACAGATTCAGAAGAATGAAGCGGGCAGTTCCAGTCAGCCAAAGAAGAGAAACAATGGCCGGAACGAAGAAGGAAGGAATAACGGCTCGAGTAATCAGATTGCGAAGAGATCGAGGAGAGAGCCGAGGTATGAGCGACCTCAGCGTTGGGGTCGCCAGGAAGGATACAGCATCCTGACTACGTCTCCAGATAGGATTTACGCTGCGGAGCGGAATAAGGAGGACTTCGGGAGGCCCAATCCTATAAGGGCTCCCATTCAGCACAGAGATCAGAACAAGTTCTGCGCCTACCATAATGAGGTCGGGCACAGTACTTCAGATTGCTGGGCGTTGAAGAACGCCATTGAAAAATTAATCAGGCGAGGTCGCTTGAGGGAATATGTGGCAAGACCTGCTGACCAGCGACCTCATCAGCAACGACCTCAGCAGCAACAGCCAACAACAACAGCCCCAGCGAGCTATCGAGCAAGGCCAGGAACCTGCGGTAAGAACTATTTTCACTATTTATGGTGGCCCCCATATCGCAGGTGATTCCAACAGATCACGCGAGAGATACGTACGAGAGGCGAACCATTCATTTCAGCTCAGCGGGTCGGAGGGACCTGCCAAAAGAGCGAAGCCGACCTCGGACGAGATCGTATTTACAGAAGAAGATGCTAGAGGAGTGATCTGTCCTCATAATGATGCGTTGGTTATACGAGCAAAAATCAGCAATGTGGAAGTTAGGCGCATCATGATCGACACTGGGAGCTCGGTGAATGTGATGTATAGAAGTTGTTTTGACCAAATGGGGCTGCGAGCAGACCAGATGAAGCCATCCCCGGAGCCTCTATTTGGATTCACTGGAGATGCTGTGATACCAGTGGGGCAGATTAAGCTGCCGTTAACTCTAGGGGAGTCAGGTCGTCAAGCAACAACCTTGACGGACTTTTTGATAATCGACGGCCCATCAGCATATAACGTGGTCCTCGGAAGACCTGCTATGAACGAGTTGGACATGGTTACCTCAACCAGAACACTGACTGTGAAGTTCCCAACTCTCAATGGCATCGGATGTGTTCGAGGAGAACAGCACCTAGCTCGTCGTTGTTATGAAGATGCTGTGAAGATGGGCGTGAGAGGAAAGAAGGTGAACGTGGTCTCAGGGGGCGAGCCACGAACTAAGACTGAGAAGGGAGTCAGTCACGACCTGGACCCTCGTGAGGTAGATGCAGACCGAGCTACCGGTCCAATTGAGGAGTTAGAAGATGTACCAGTCAGCGAGGTAGATCCTGAGCGATGCTTGAAGCTGGGAAGAGGATTAACTCCGGAATTGAGAGCCCAGCTCGCTGACTTCCTAAAGGCGAACTTGGATGTGTTTGCATGGAATCATGAGGACATGGTGGGAATAGATCCAGAGGTGATGTCTCACAGGCTAAACATTGATCCTCATTTCAAACCAGTTCGCCAGAAGAGAAGGGTAATGACAGGGGAACGATACTTAGCACTGAAAGAAGAGGTGGACAAGCTCCTGGTTAACAAGTTCATCAGAGAGGCTTACTACCCGACCTGGGTTGCCAACCCCGTGCTGGTGAAAAAGAAAAACGGGAAGTGGAGGACCTGCATCGACTTCACTGACCTGAACAAGGCGTGCCCAAAGGACAGCTTTCCCCTGCCAAGAATAGATCAGCTCGTGGATGCTACCGCTGGCCACGAGCTCCTGAGCTTCATGGATGCATATTCAGGATATAACCAGATCCCAATGAGGCCTGAAGACGAAGAGCACACCTCGTTCATGACTGATCGGGGGCTATATTGCTACAGGGTGATGCCCTTCGGGTTAAAGAATGCTGGAGCGACCTATCAACGTTTGGTGAACATGATGTTCAAAGAACAGATTGGAAAGACTATGGAGGTCTACGTTGATGATATGCTGGTGAAGTCCAAGCAGATCGGTGATCATGTTAGCAATCTGAGAGAGATGTTTCAAATTCTGAGGAGCTACCAGATGAAGTTAAATCCACTTAAATGTGCATTCGGAGTGGCTTCTGGGAAGTTCCTGGGCTTCATGGTCAATAGTAGGGGGATTGAAGCAAACCTTGAGAAGATCAAGGCGCTGATTGACATGAGGTCGCCGACCAGAATGAAGGACGTATAAAGCCTCAATGGCCAGGTCGCAGCATTGAGTAGGTTCATCTCGAAAGCTACAGACAAATGTGTCCCTTTCTTTGACATTCTAAAGAAAGCAAAGAATTTCGAATGGACTGAGCAGTGTGAAGTAGCCTTCCAGCAGTTGAAGGAATATATGGGGCGAGCTCCACTTCTTTCCAAGCCCAAAGAAGAGGAAAAGCTGATCTTATACTTAGGGGTGTCTCAGCAAGCTCTAAGTGCGGCGCTGGTAAGGGAAGAAGAAAAGACGCAGCTCCCAGTCTATTATGTGAGCAAACGGTTACAAGATGCTGAAACCAGATATTCCCAGATGGAGAAATTGGCTTACTGCCTGGTGATTGCATCAAGGAAGCTGCGACCTTATTTCCAAGCTCACACCATAGAAGTCCTCACCAAGTATCCATTAAAGCAAGTTTTGCAGAAAGCAGACACCTCAGGTCGTTTGTTGAAATGGGCAGTGGAGCTCGCGCAGTTCGATATCCAATTCAAGCCAAGGACGGCTATCAAAGCTCAGGCTCTTGCAGATTTCATTGCAGAATTTACAGGACCCGTGGATAATGAAGCTGAGTCTTCTGAAGGACCGGCCTGGGAGCTTTTTGTTGATGGATCGTCCAGCGAGCAGAGGGCTGGAGCTGGAGTTCTACTGATCAGTCCTGAGGGCCACAAAATCCTCTGTGCTCTAAGGTTTGGCTTTCAGGCGACAAACAATGAAGCTGAGTATGAAGCCCTGCTCGCGGGTCTACGATTGGCTAAGGAGATGCGAGCTGAACACTTGAAGATTTTCAGTGACTCACAGCTCGTCGTCAGCCACGTAATAGGAGAATATCAAGCCAGGGGACCAAAAATGGCCCTCTACCTCCAAAAAGTTCACGAGCTGTTAGGTGCATTTCAGAAATACGAAATGAAGCAGATCCCGCGAGCTCAGAACTCGCATGCTGATGCATTAGCTCGCCTCGCAACTACGCGAGATGCAGATTTCCTTGGGGCTATCCCAGTTGAGTTCCTACCAGCTCCAAGTACTGAAGAAAAGAGTGTGACGATGGTCATATCTGTACGGCCTGATTCCTGGATGAGCCCTATTCTTGAATACTTGCAGGACGGAAAACTGCCTAATGACAAGCTGGAAACCCGACGACTACGAGCTAGGGCAGCCAGGTATTGCATCTATGATGATGCACTGTACAAGAAGGGGTTCACAGCACCGTTATTAAGATGCATTGATGGCCATGAGTGTGAAACAGTATTGAGGCAAATACACGAAGGCCACTGTGGGAACCATGCTGGGGGGCTGTCTCTGGCTCAGAAGGCACTTCGCCAAGGCTTCTACTGGCCCACCATGAGGCAGGACGCTCTCAACTTAGTGAAGAAATGCGACAAATGTCAAAGGTTTGCTCATATTCCGCGAGCTCCACCAGCTTACCTCCAACAGATGGTGAGCCCGTGGCCCTTTGCGATCTGGGGAATGGACCTGATCGGTCCCCTACCGATGGCACGTGGAAGATGTAAACATGCAGTAGTCGCAGTGGATTATTTCACTAAGTGGGCTGAAGCGAAAGAACTTGCTGAGATCTCCACTGCAAAGATTGAGAAATTCGTGTGGAGCAACATTATTAGCAGATTCGGGGTCCCACAGCAGATCGTGACAGACAATGGAACTCAGTTTGCCAGTGACCAGTTTCTTAGGTTTTGCAACGACCTCAAAATTGTTAAAAGTTTCTCGGCAGTAGACCATCCACAAGCCAATGGCCAAGTGGAAGCTGTAAACAAGATTATCAAGCAGACCCTGAAGATGAAATTGGAAGCCAAGAAAGGAGCGTGGGTAGACGAGCTCCAAAAAGTATTGTGGTCCTATAGAACCACAGCTCGCGGCTCCACTGGCGAGACCCCATTTTCAATGGTCTACGGATCGGAAGCTATGATCCCGGCTGAGTTTGAAGTCACCTCGCAAAGAAGAGCGACCTTCAATCCAAACAACAATGATCAGCTACTTGCAGCAAACCTGGACCTGCTTGAGGAACATAGGGAAACCGCTAGGTTAAGGGTAGCTGTCTATCAGCAGAGAATAGCGAGATACTATAACAAGTATGCTCGCATTCGCAGATTCAACGTAGGAGACCTAGTCCTACGCCTCATCCTACCAGGAGCCCGCAAGCCGAGTGATGGATCCTTAGGCCCAAACTGGGAAGGACCATATGTTGTCAAAACAGCCTTGGGAAATGGAGCTTATCGACTAGTCAATGTAAACGGGGCAGAAGTCCTCCGAGCTTGGAATGCCGAGCATCTCCGCCCCTATTATCAATAAGTTTTTCATTACATGTAATATGGATTAATTGTAAATGATATCTCCATTTCTCTCCTGTTTTTGATTCAACTTTCTTCACCAGGCTGACGGGCTCCGAACTCAATGGTTTAGGAATATGAATTAATGGGCCTAAAAAGCAGCGAGGTGACGACCCCTGCATAGCTCGCTATGAATTAAAGAGCCTAAAAAGCAAGTGACTAAGTGTCCTTGCATAGCTCGCCAAATGAGCCTAAAAAGCAGCGAGGTGACGACCCCTGCATAGCTCGCTATGAATTAAAGAGCCTAAAAAGCAAGTGACTAAGTGTCCTTGCATAGCTCGCCTAATGAGCCTAAAAAGCAGCGAGGTGACGACCCCTGCATAGCTCGCTATGAATTAAAGAGCCTAAAAAGCAAGTGACTAAGTGTCCTTGCATAGCTCGCCTAATGAGCCTAAAAAGCAGCGAGGTGACGACCCCTGCATAGCTCGCTATGAATTAAAGAGCCTAAAAAGCAAGTGACTAAGTGTCCTTGCATAGCTCGCCTAATGAGCCTAAAAAGCAGCGAGGTGACGACCCCTGCATAGCTCGCTATGAATTAAAGAGCCTAAAAAGCAAGTAGTTAAGTACCCTTGCATAGCTCGCCAAACATTCTAAAATACCCATTACTTATACTTACAAAATTTTGTTAAGTGTTGCTTTTATTATTATCAGGTTTTGGGCTCGCAGGAAAAATGAAGAGCATGAAGTACATTGGCCTGAGTAACATTCAACACAAGAGAAGTAATGAAAGAAATTTTCATTAAAATACGAAGACTGATTACAAATTGAAAGATAAAAGATATACATGAAAAAGAAAAAACAAATTGCTAGTTCTCTGCAGGAGGGTCTGGATTAGCCGAAGGTTCCGGACCAGGGGCAGACGAGGCAGCTTTTGATTTAAAATCCTCAATGGTTTCGAGCCCTATGTCCCCGAAGATAGAGAAATCCATGTCTGGATGGGACATCCACAGTGTATAGAGGAAATCGCGACCTGTCCTTTCTTCAGCCTCATCCCTTGCATCTGCAACCCGCATTTCCAGTTCTTGGGCAGCCTGCTCTCTAAAGGCTGTTAGCTCCTCGAAGGCATTATCAGCTAGACGGTTGACGACCTCAGCCTCTTTCTTCATATCTTCAACCTGCTGTTCCGCAGCCTCAGCTCGCTGAATAGTTTCCCCCACTTGTTGCCTAAGTACCTCAGCTCGATGCTCAGCCTCCTTCGCACGGTTATCCGCAGCTGTCACTTCCTCAGCTCGTTTGGCTACAGCCTCCTTAGCACTTTTAGCTGCAGCTCCCATCTCACCGGCCCGCTTATTGGCCTCCTCGGCCTGCTTCTCGGCAGTTTCAGCTCGCGCCAGAGCAGCATCAATCTGACTATGAAGCACTTCAATTTTCTCTTCTGCAGCTGAAGCTCGCTGTTCGTCCAGTGCGGCCTGTTGCTCAGATTGCCTCAGATCCTCTTTTACCTTGAGCAGCTCATCCTTTAACATAGCATGATCATCCTCCATTTTCTTCAAGGCATCCTCGGCTGCTTGCCTTGCGGCGTTTGCCTCAGCGATCTGGGCTTCTTGACCTTCTATCTTGCCCGAGGTAAAGCGAGCTAAATCATCATTGGCTGCCTCCAGGTCGAACTCCAACTTCCTCATCTCATCCTTGGCAGCCCTTGTCTCCCTTTTTCGCTTCATCGCAGCAAGGGCACCCTGAAAATCATGAACACATTAAAATATTGTCAAGGAAGAAAATCAGCAGATGAGAAAAAATTAACTTACCAGCATACAATGACGAGCCACGAACTCATCCAGATCCTCGCCCCTAAGGCACCTATTTTCCAAGACGTTCGTATGATTAAGCATAATTGTTGACCAGCTGTCAAGGAAAGCATTCAAGTATCTTCCTCCAGGACCCAGCTCGACATCTGATCTGGTGGGTGAAGGAGTTCTCTCACGCTCTGGGATATCGCGCGCATCATCATGAGAAGCACCACGACGCGACACAACAGTACGCCTAGTCGCATATGTGCTGCGGGCAGTTCGGGCTGCCTCGGGGGCAACATCTGAAGGAGCATCACCTTTTCCAGGCTGCGAGCTGGAAGGCGTAGGTCGCTGAAGATTTGCAAAAACATCTGGGAGAGGCACCTCGCTGGGAACATCAGTCGAGGGAGTAGTGGCTCCAGCAGCAGCATGCACTTCGCTGGGAACATCGGTTGAAGGGGCAGTGGCTTCAGTGACTGCAGGCCCTTTGGTAGATGCAGCAACTGAAGGAGCCTGGTCCTGGCCAGATGGTTTGGAGCGTTTGGAGGGTGCCACTGGAGTGGCCAAGTCTTCAGCAGGTCTTTTTGCCGAAGGAGCTGAGGAAGCTTGAAACTCAGCAGGGCGTGCAGGAGGAGATTTCATGAGCACAAGTTTCCTCCTATTTGCCGGGAGTTTCGTGGAAGAAGGAGCAGGAGCTGGAGCGCGAGCTGGGGATGACAGTGAAGCCCCTGGAGTAGATGCATGACGTGGAGAAGATGATGGGTCAGCCTGTGCAGCAGGAGCTGCAGGAGTTGAGTCTGATCCTGTCCGAGCTGGAGCAGGATCTGTAGAAGAACCTTTTTTAGACGCACCCTTTGAAGGAGTGCGAGTTGAAGACGGCTTCGCCTTCTTTGGTGTGCGAGCTGAAGAAGATCTCGCTTTAGACGAGGTGCGAGCAGGAGCGCTTCGAGATGAAGTCTTCCGAGGTGGAGAAGGCGAGCGAATGTTATCCGAGCGAATGACATCCTCTGATGATGAAGAGACCGTTGGTGGAGGTCGGGAAGTAGACGCATCTAGAACAGAAACTTCAAAAACAGAAGGAAGTCTAGGCCTGTCACTCATCTTGCCTATGTCCTCCCCAGCTCGCAGAAAATGTGATTCCGTAGAAGGGGCAAGCTTGTAAGCCCTAAGGATAACATCATCAAATCTGCTGCTGATGCCCGCGTCGTTCGATTTCGCGAGCTTGTTAAGAGCTCGTTCCTCCCCGCTGCTGAGAGAAAACTCGTCCATTTTCAGCTCTGCACAGTAAATGATTAAAGAATGATAAGTGATGAAGATGCAAAACAAAATCAGCTCGTGGGAGTTTTCTTATGAATACCTGGTTTCATAACGAAACTGAAGTTTCGGAGGTCTGCAAGAGATGGGCACGAGATGTAAAACCAGCTCGTCTTGTATGGCCCGACGTTGGATTTACCTTTCGCTTCTCCCTTGGGCAAAAGGTCTTTGTATTGTGACTGACGAGCTGTCAGATAGTAAATCCCATCTGGTTTCTCTCCTTCTCCCGCGCTCAGAGCCTTGAAGGAGTAGAACTCCTGGATAATTCTTGGTGTAGGGGCATGAAGGCCGATCCTGTAGAAAGCTATGGCCAGCGAAATCAACTGTGTGTAAGAATTCGGAGTCAGTTGAAATGGTGCGAGCTTGACTTTGTTGAGAAATTCGATTAAGTACGGTGGAACGGGGAACCGCAACCCCTGCTCGAGATGCTGGGTGCTGACAGCGATATATCCCCTGGGTGGATAACAAGCATGATTGTCCGAATCAGGAAGTAGAATGCGGCAACCGAAAGGGATGTGGAATTGCTTGACAAGTCCTTCCACCTCAGGACGCTTCAATGATGAGGGATGACGGGCGAATGCTGCACGGGCTTCTCTGCCCTGAATGGCATGAACTCGGGCTTTATCGCGCTCACGAGCTTCGTTGCTTGGGATCATCCCCTTGCGAATCCCACTTGAAGACATCTAAAAAATAAATAAAAAATAAAATATATAAAAATATATGTATCATTGCAGGAGCAACAATGGTGAATGGAGCATGATGAGCCCAGAATAGAAAGTTTGAAGAAGAAGAAGTCTCACCTTGAATCGTTGATAAGTAGAAGAACGACGAAGGAGGCTGAGAATCTCGTAAAAGGCAGTGGGTCCTGGATGATGGAAAGCTTGAACACTTGTTTGCTTCGAGTGAAAATGACAGATGAAAGGAGAAAATGAAAAGGGTCCATCGGTTTATATAGGCAAGCAAGCATGAGTCCCAACCGTCAGATCTTTGGGAAATGTAACCGTCATAGATCTGACGGTGCCGCGTGAAACGTGGCTTTGGAAATCATGCAGCCGTCAGTTGAAGGACGTGCGCATTAAATGTGTGAGTAAAGGACGTGCAGACGTCGTTTCAGTTACCACCTGCATGATCGCCACGTGTCGCAGCTGAAAAGGTGGAATTCGAAAAGTGCCCAGAGGCGGTTACAAAAATAAACGTGCCAAGGAAGCCAACTTTTACCAGCAAAAGCAAGCTCCCAGCTCGCCCAAGCGAACTGAGAGCTGGGGGGCTAATGTTATGTGTATTTTTCGGACTCAATAATTGGGCTGGTAAAAGTCCAATTTATGCCCATTTAAGACCCAATGAGAAGGCCCAATGAGGTCAACATAGTCAAAGCCCATCAGACGAGGCCTAGTATTGACTCAAAGACCATCAAGACTTCCAGCTGGCATCAACAGACTCATAAATACAGGCAAGTCGCAGCTCGACGCCTGCGCAGCTCGTTTCTCAGCGAGCTCGAGATGAGGACCACTATGACACGTCAGCTTGCTCAGATACGTGATAAGTATCATATCTTCCAGAACAGGCAGTTACCAAGTTCAATAGTGATTCTCTCTCCGAATATGGTAGTTACCCAATCAAACCATGATTTCCTCATCAGATATGGAGATTAATTCAAATTCAAATTCAAGTCATCATTATTTCAAGATAATTATAGCAATTTCCTGATATCACCTAAATATATTAGGAAGCATGATTAATTTATAATTCTTTTCCTTATTTTTCCCAATTGTTTAGGGAATGTAATTAATTCAGGATTCTCTTCCTGATTTGCTACAGCCAGAATTGTAACTCTTCTTTCCCTATAAATAGGGATTGAAACCGTTGTAACAACATCAGACAATATTCAATAATATACTGTCACTCTGCAGAGATTAAGAGTGGGACAGTCGTGGACGTAGGCCTTTTTATTGCCGAACCACGTAAAATTTGGTGTTCTTCGTTTGATCATCTGATTTCTGTCTTTGTCTTTTCTAGATTTTTGTGCTTTCTCACATTGATTGCAGGTATTGGGCATTGATTTCTCGTCGACTGAATTCCAACGTCGACAATTACTAAAACCAGCCTTGATTGTTGTTGAGATTGGTTGCGAATTGACTCTACGATGCGGTCAGGAGATTAGCTTCCAAAAAACAGAAGGGAGCAACCCATAAACGTGGGGAAAATATTAATATAAGTGGGACTTATGTAAGTAGAACTCATGACCTGTACATAGGTAGGTTGTGGTTTCTTTGGAAAAGCATTTATTATACAATTCTTTGAAAAGGGCATCTCAAATTTCCCTCAAATGTGAGAAATTACATTGAGATAGTGTTCATCAATTATAAAATCCATTCCATTTTTGTTTTTGTTTTTGTTTTTTTTTTATTATTTTTTATTTTATCACATTGAACATTTCATTTATCATTTTTAATGAAATATGGTAAATTATGTCTTATTATATTTTTGATACATTAACTTTATCAAGATTGTATTATTTTATTGCAGTGTATTTATTTCAAGGAATATCCCAATATCCATATAAATAAATAGATGGATAAATTGCATAAACTTTTCCCCACATTAGGTGATATTACACCTATATGGAAGTTTTGCTTTTAATTGCACAAAACTCCCTTACGTTAGCGGTCAATGGTAACAATAACAGTTGACCGTTAAATCCAACTTAATATTCAAATTATCCCTTGAATATCTCTATTTAATTACTTCATTTTTAAATTAAAAAAAAAATGAATGGATGAGAATTCTTTTTGAAACTAATGAATGGATGAGACTTGTTTTCTTCCATCCAATAATATATACATAATTAAAAATATAATAACTCATAAAATAATATATTAAAATAAAAGCAAGGGGCAATTTTGAATCTTCATAAGGAATTAACGGTCAACGGTTAGTTTAGACTATTGACCATTAACGGTAGGGTAGTTTGGTGCAATTAAGAACAAAAGTTTCACATGGGTGCAATATCGCCTAATGTCAAGGAAAGTTTGTGCAATTTACCCTAAATAGATATAAAAACAAGAGAGAGAACATGTTTTTTCATGTTCGAATTCCTAAATTATAACGCTGTAAAATTTAAATTATAAGAGCACAGAAGGTCCTATGCTTATATAATTTTATACATATGTTTTAAATATTTGCAGTTGTTTTTTTAAAATGGGAAAGTTTTTCATAGCAAATGATTATATATTAACTTCTTATTAATCCAGGACAATAAAAAATTTAGATACTAATGACCTACATCTAGAAGCAATCACAGGGTCCCATTGCTCATTAATTATCATTGTCAACCTTAATTGCTCCAACAACCAATTTTTTTTTTTTTAAATACTGGAATTCATTAACTTAATCCCAAACCTAAGAACAATAAGATTATAAACACTAATCGTCTAGACAAATTTGGGACATCAAGTCTAAATCCACACATATGAAGGGAAAAATAACAATTGTTTTTATATAAATAAGAATTTGTGGAACACTGAGTTTTAAAAATTTTTAAAAAATTCAAGAACCCTAGATCCATAAAATAATGAAATAAAATAATAAAACTAAATAAAGATCGAATCTTGTACCTTTTATATTGATCTCTATGGATTGCTCACCACCTTACCTTCCTTGATATGTCTCTATACCAAGAAACAAGTGAGTGGACACAATTATATGGAATTGTGTTCACTTTCTATTAATTTCTTTTCTCAAAAGAACAAACAATATATGTAAGAGGTGAGTATTGATTTTGGTTTCTCTGTATTATGCTGTAGAAAGAAAAAATTTCTTTCTGTTTCAAAGAACGTACAGTAAAACCAAAAATATAACTTCTAATCGAAAAAGAAGACTATTTCTTTTCTATTTATAGGCAACCAATTAGGATTTTAATTAATCAAAATTAATATTAAATCCCAAGTTTATTAAAATTAAACTTTTACCCCATATAACATAATTAATTTAAAATTAATTTATGTTATATTTTGAAATCGAACCTGTGACCTATAATTAATTCATACCCGGTCACTGCTAAGAATCGAATTCAAGATCTCTTACAAAATTAATTAAATAATTATTAATTCGTAATTAATAATTAATTAATAATTTGAATAATCAATATTATTCAAATACCAAGTGAACACATATTTTGTTACTTATGTAACAACTATAATTGGACGATTCAATTACAATATTCTATATACACGTTTTTTATAGTGAAATGAGCTATCAATGAGACCCGATGGACCTATAGTTTCGAGCTCCAATAATATCCGAATTATGAATTAAACTCTTTAATTAAATAATTCACTATTATTAATCTTAGAGCTACTCCACTAAAAACCTAAGATTGCCCTCTCAAAACTGTAGATGTTTTTATACAATCTGAAATTTTCAGCGTTCATTGATATAATTACTACATATGATTTGACCCTTCACAAATAATTCATAATTAGAGTTAAGTCAGAATGTCCGTTATACCCCTCTAATTATATTTTGATCCTTAAGTACCATTGATTCTCTAATGAACAATATATTCATAACAATTTATGAATTTATCTTTCCGTTTACATATGAACAGAAAGTTGAACGCTCTTATTGTTCAAGACCTAAATCAATCCTTAAGAGAACTATTTCTCTACTTCTCGCAAGAATGAGTGGATTCCACTATTGTATAAAATGTTTCCAGCTACTTACTAAATCATATCCCCAAAGTACGTAGTTATTGATCGAGTATCTATATCAATCTCACCCATGTAAATCAAATGATATAACTCAACAAGCAATAGTCCATAATACACTCAGGATTAAGATAAATTTATATATGATCATCTAGTCAATAAATATAAATCTCTAAGTTTAACGGATATTAATTAAAGACTCGTATTTATCATGATTAAGTCCTATATAATCTATATTATATAAGGTGCCTCCATTTCCATATCACTACATAAATAGTCTCGAATAAAACTATCATATTGAATACGAAATTGACCGCAACTGTAGATTTACCACAAACAAAGTACCCAGCTTCGTTTGCTTTCTACAGACTCTTTAGATTATTTCTCTCAAACTAAATACGCTTGTATATAACACTTATATATTTAGTTTGAAAATACATTAGTAATCAAGGATGTTTCTCATGATATACATAATTTTTGCAAAAAATATAAAATGAATACTTTATTATTATTTATTAAAACTGTTTACATAATTATAAGCTCCTAGAGCACAAAACCCAACAACATCCAGTGGAATCCTCATTGAAAAAGAAGCATGCATGGCCAAATGAAATACCAAAGGTTTCCCAAAAATGAATAATGGCATGATAACTTAGAATATATCCAGCACATCTTCATAAAACTAGAACATAAAAGAAATTACAGAGCCTTAAAACAAGGAGAAAATCATCATAAGCACAAAATAAATTTATACATCTACCTCCTTAAACCGAAGCAATTTGGACATTTTCAAAAGAATGGAAATAGCCACCAAACATCGATGAAGAACTTAGTTTGTTCCACCAAATCCGTAAGAAGATCTAGGACTTGCGAACATCTATAGTCCTCAAAGAGGCTAGAGATGACTACTAATCTTCTCTTAAACTGCAACCCCAGTCTCTACACCTACAAAAACAAATAGCTTTTAAAGGTTAGATCCAGATACTTTAAAAACCAAGACCTCCAAAACAAACCGAAGAGGAGGATATGGAAGGAGAGGATCGGCAAACCCTCCTAGAAAGATCCAAAACTATACAATATTTTGGGTTTTAAGGGATGAATCTAGAAATCTTCTGGATCCAACCCTTAAAACCTCAAATCAAGAGCAAGCTCTGAAAAAAGGAAGGGATCAAAAGGAGATTGGTGAGAAAATCATACCACAAAAGTGGATCTTATCGGAGAAGATCACTTCTAAGAGTTTTTCTCTTTTGAGAATTTTAGAGAAAAAAACATTAGATGACTCTTAATGATAAAAACCAACAAATACAAATTACATCATGTCTTCTTTTGCAATAATGATTGAGTGTAGAATAATTAGGTAGGAATCCTTAATATAAAATATATATATAAATTAATTTTTTAATAATATAAATTAAAAATTTTAATACCACAAAAGCATAATTAGAAATTGAAAATGGTTTATAATTCTAGTACAAAGTTAGCTCAACTATCATTATGATATGGTTGAAAATATTAATCAACCATTATTTATTGTAATAACATAGCTGTGTAGCTGGGGTCCAGCCACCAATTATGCCTTGAACTATAATTATTAATTATGTTATTAGGGAACTAAAAGGTGCCATATTTACACACCACTTCCTTAAAATGATGGCTACGTACCTCCATATCTTCCACGAGGATGGGGTCTAAAAGGTGTCAATTTTCAAATGTATTGTGTGATTAAGCATATTAAATATCCAATTATATATATATATATATATATATAAATTGAGTCTTTGACCTTTTAGGATTAATGAAAATACTTACTAGAGGATGATGTGCAAAATGACAACTTTTTCAAAAATTCACTCAAAAATTAAATATGAATATATATAGTGTAGATCATGACTTCGACTTGTACAAACTTCGAATTTAATTGATAAATGTAGCTTAGGATATTTAAAATTTTTCCTATTTGAAGTGTATTAACAGTATTAAAAAGAAAATACATCATTCTGAAAATCCTAAAACAAGTGCACATTCATTCATACTTTAAGTAAATTTTCACATTCGTGATAGGATTCGAGTCCTACCATATATATCAATATATTTAGAGAGTTTTTGACTTATTAAAAAAGATATTTTTTTCTATGTTACGAGAGTATATTCTCGAACCACGCATAAGGTTAAAAGAATGCATAAAAGCTCAATTTTAGATTTAATCATCTACAAATGATATAATTTAGAAAGAAAAAAGGAGACAAATTAAAGGTGCAAATTTTGTGTTGAATCGTCGCTCGGATGCTGGTGTTATGACAAATTTTGCATGCAAATCTAGTAGTTACAAATTCTCCACATTCAAAATCGATGTAAGAGCTTTTATAGAACTATTGCCCCAACTGTAATAAACGAATATTTTTCAGTGCAAAGGTTATGTTTTCATGAAAGTTTTCTATGGATCGACACAGAGAGATTCTCACATTGCATGTGAGCATTTTTTAATTATTTGTAGCTTGGACCATCAAAATCATTGATTAAAGTGTTTCAAAAAAAAAAAAAAGATTAAAGAATGAGATGTTTGCTAACCTAATTTTACAATTAAACTCCATCAATCCTCTAAATTTTAAGGACATATATTAATTTTTAGGGCTCCAAACTAATTAATATGATTGTCTTGATGTAGTCACCAAGATTGAATTATCTTTTCAATATTAAAATGATCTCAATTAGTTTTGTCATCAAAATTTAATGCAATTTGATTGAATTGTTAATTAGAAATATATATTTATTGAATTGTTCTGTATTTTCCCATTCATATTTACGAGATGGGTTTAAGTTCTATATTTATAAAATTTTAAATTGTGGAGAGAATTCTTCCCCGTCCACTAGTGTCAATTTAAGAAGATAAGAACACTAGAAAGATGTAAGAAAACTCATATATTTTTAAATTCTAAGAGTAATTAAGCCTATCACCACTAGTAGAGGATAGCCACCTTATCTGTACGTTCATTCATTGTAATATCGTCAAACATGTTCTTTTTGAAATCTATGAAACGTGAAAGTAATTTTGAAACTGTAATATGACAAGATATCGACATTCAAATAACATCATGAATTCTTTCCTGCCTAGTGTCTTTTCTCCTAGCTAAGATGCCCTTGAATCACATGAACTAAAAATTTAGCATTAAATATGGCAGTGTCTTATACTTCCAATCTGACAAAACCCTCTTCTCTTTTTCTCTCTCTCTTCCTATCACCATTGATGATGAGGTGTTTTTGCATCAGAAGTTCAGAACCAGAACATGAAAAATACAACTCCTATATGGCCATGTGCCCTTGGAGCCCTCCTGCGACTTTCCACAACACGCCTAACATAACCTCTTTTATTTTTTAAGGGCAAATTACACAAACCCCTTGAGGTTAAATGAAATTATGCTAATATGTGAGTTTTGACCATAATGACGCGAACCTCCCTTAAAATTCGGAGAACCCAACACAAATATCTTTTGTCATTAGTTAACCATTAGTCAACTACTGTTAAATACACGTTAATAAGGGTAAAATGATCAATGCACAGGTAATAAATATTTTAATTAAAATTCATATTTTTAAGTAATAAAATAATAATATATTAATTAAAAATAAAAAAGTTGCAAATCTCCAGACCTGTAGCTTTGGAGTGATTTGATCTCCATCACCAAAGACCAGATCTAGTCTCTGATAGAGATTTAATTCTGGTCTCCATCAGCAATGGAGACTAGATCCTGGTCTCCATCACCAGAAATCAAATCTGGTCTCTAATGGAGACCAAATTCTAATCTTTATAGTTGGAGAACAAAGGTCTCCATCATCGAAGAATAGTTTTGTTTGGTCTCCAATGATGAAGATTGGAAATGGCTGCCATCTCCAAATTTTTTTTTTTTTTAAGTTTTCATGAACATGGAAATTTGTATTTGATTTAGATAATAATAATTAATTTAGGTGACGTTGGTTTAATGAAAATGATTTCGATGATGATTTCGATGAAAACAAAAGATTGATGATGAAGATAATGAAATGGGGATAAGGAAGAAGATGATGGATGTAGAAGATTTTAATGGCTGATTTTGGTTTTTAGGGTTTAATGATAGATTTTTTTATTTGAAATGTTGGTTTGATGAAAGTGATGGAGGTGATGAAAAATCTTAATTTTTTGAAAGTTAAAGTAATATAATACATTGACTTTTTAAGTTTGATCAAAATAAAGTGTATTTTAGTCTTTTGACATTTTTAACCATTAACTGTTAGGATTTAACAATGGTTGATTAACAGCAGAAGATATTTATATAGAATTTTCTGAATATCAAGAGAGATTCATATTATTATGACCAAAACTCACATATTTACATAATTTCTTCAAACCTGAAGGTCTTAATTTTGTCCTTCTTTTTCACTATTAAAGACCACAACACCCCGACATTTGTCTGACAAATTTTCGGCCTCCAAGGATTGCAATTCCGGCGAAGGTTAAACTTCTGCATCATATAAATTGGAAAACTAATTAAAATATTATATTTTCTATGAAATCATAATCAAATACCTGAAACCAGTTTGATTTTTAAATTATATTTTGACAAAAACAATCCACATTACAATATCGAAAAAAAAAATCTACATTACATCTTAACTGACTTGTGTCACCTTACAAAGCACAGGTGTATCAACATTAAGGGTTTTCTTGGTTTCTGCAACTTCTTCACGATATACAATTCCAGAGCATTTCACGTGAAATTTGGATATTCTCGTTGTCTAAATTTTACTTATAATTTCAAAATAAATAAATAAAACCTTAAAGTAACTGAACCTCCACGATAATAAAAACCTTCATTCCTTCATATTCTGAAATTTATTAAATTAAAATGTTCAAAAGTATAATTGCTAGAAAGGTTTAGCTATTTTACCCAACCAGTAATATTACCCATCAATTATGGCATTTGCATTGGTTTCAATAACCATTCTTAATTCAAAGGCTACAATTATTGGGTAATATTATTGGCTGGATAAGGTAACAAAACTTTTGTATGAAATGCCATTAAAGAATAAAAAATATATTAATGGATGTGTCTATACTGTAGTTAAATATAAATAATCATTGTCTAGTAATTTCTTAAGCTAGATATATAATTAGTATATAATTTAACCTAATTTCGATGTAAATAAAATCTACTTAGATAAAATAAAATGACATATGACTCATTCTTGTTCTTTATAAATAGGATAAAATTAACGTTAACTCAAGCTCTGAATTACTTATTTAGTGAGTTTATATTCTGATTGGGAATGATAAAATTATTCATGAATATAAATATAAGTAAGTATCCGTTTCATTGGGAATCAGGATGGATACTACTATATTGGCGCTGGAGGGGGGTAGCTGCAATCCGGAGAGTGGTTTTGTTTTCGAATGATGGCTACAGCTCATGGATACCCGGCGCATCGAGATCAATTAAAAATTCTAATAGTTATGATAGTGCCAAATTTAGGTTTTATTGTGTAATTATTAATATAATGTAAGACCTTAGTTTCATTTTTCACAAAATTTTTTTTATTGGATATAGAAGTAGGCATGAATATCCCTATCTCAATTCAGATATTATTATAAATTTGTCAGCTTATAACAATAAAAATTAATATAAAAATGGAATATATGTCCGAAACAGATATGGAAATAAAGATTGGTGTCAATTTCCAATCTACTCCATTGTCATAATTCCATATGAACAAATTTCATGTTAAACAACATGAATTCAATTATTCAATATTAACCTCACAAATTAAGTGTGAACTTAAGTCCACATAATCACATTTTAGTGTAATTTTAATAGACGTTTAACTACACAAACTTAACATTCAGATACACAAACTTATCTATATACATTCTTAATGGGATCATAGCAATACCCATATCCATCCATTTTTGGAAAAATCCAAGGACTTGGTGGTCCGTGGAGGAGAGTGTAAAAAAGGCAGCAATTATTTGAAAACAACTTGTGCGTCTATGCCACTAGTGGGACAAGTGTAGTGGTATAATCATCTCTACTTAAATATCAAAATCATGGGTTCAATTCGTAACCTCTCACTAATATTTAGGTAATTTTTTTACTCTCTATGGTTATCCTCTCCCACTTATGAAAGCAAAAATTTAAACCTTATTTCAGAATTCCATCTTAATTTGTTTTGATAGTATTCTAATATCATGTCATTAAAAAAAAAGAAAAAAGAAAAAAAAACAAAAACAAAGCAAGACAGAACAGAAAACAAAGAACAACTTGTGCATCTACGTGGCTGAAACTCCGTACAATAATTGATAGAGAGATATCATATAAATATGGGTATGAGATTTAAACAGTGCCCAATGAAGTAAGGCCACGTGGATTACCGGAAAGTGGAAACGACAGTGAACTTCACTGAAAATTGACACGCGCCGAGTATTTACAGGGAGAAGTTTTAGAAATAAATGAAAAAATCGAAATTCCACGTCAAGTTGATGCAAATATGAGTGTGCAACCTACAACTTGATAAACCTCCCAACTGGACGCTTGAAGACTTTGTCTTGTTGTTATCGCCAGGGTACAATTTGCTTAGATTCGGGCCCCTTTGCACTTTTTTTTTTTGCCTTCATCCTTCAACTTAATCTCGTAAACTTATCGATTTATAGATAATGTTAACTTAAATTTAATAAGTACGAAAAAATTATCACCATTTGAATAATTGACCACGTTGACTAAAATCAACGAAAAAAAAATGAAAATTTTACACTTAAAAAATGAATATATGTGTTAATATGTGTGTTTTGAATAGATAAAATTAATTAATTTAGATTGTGAATTGCAACCATGTTTCCATGAACCTTTCTTTTTTTATTTTCTCTAAACTTTTTTTATTTATTATTATTATTTTTTTAATCATCCCTCCATATCATTTAATAAATTCGAATTCGAAATGAGAGTCTTGCTAAATTCTACAATCTTTGAGATGCAGTAAACTACATTTGAATATACAAATATCCATAAAGATTTGAATCTTAGATTTTGAGAGAATAAACCCTAATGTCCAATCATTCTTATTAATCACTCATGATTCTTAAAACTGTTTTTATTTAAAAAAATAAATAAATAAAAAATTAACAACCAATGTGTCACAATTTACCGAAATTAATTATCATGGAAAAGAAATCTATTAAACAAATTGGTTATGGTTCCTTTTCTTTGAACTTTTTTTCACAGTTAACATTAAATTGATCATGAATCTATCAAAATTTGTTCTTTTTCGTTTTTTCTTAACTATTTTTTAATATATAATTAACATTGATCACAGTGGATCACAGATCTATCAAAATTGATTACCACATGAGAGAAACCCATTATATAAATTTAAAATCTACATTTGGTAAAAATTGAACTTCAAATATCCTAATAAATTGGTTGGTAATATTTGAATTACATATATATATATATATATATTTCATCTTTCATCACTAAATCGTGAGTAGTTCCATTTAACAATATTTTTCTTGAAAACACTTCATGTTTTGTGTTAAAAAATAGTAAATAGATGTTCTTGACACAAATTCTTTAGAACGCCTTTTTTTTTTTTTTTTTTTTTAACATCTACCTATTCATGCTTGTGAAATGTAACAAATATAGGTTTGAAAGTGCTTATACTGCACAACTTGACAAGATAAATAAAAGACATGATGATTGAGGTCCAATAGGGAAAATTTAATCTAATCATGCTAATGAATTGTGACAAATATAGGTTTGAAAGTGCTTACATTGCACAACTTGCCACAAAAGATAAGATGATTGAGGTCCAAACAGAGAAAATTAAAAATTTTCAAAAGAAAAACAAATGAAACCCATCAATCAAAACACAAAAGCAAAAGCATCTTGACATCACAAATAGTGAATGATTCAACAACAACGACCACCTTCTCAACCAAACAAACATGACACACCACCCCTCCCAACCCAACCCAAACTTACACAAAAATAATCAAATAACACACATGTATAGTCTTCAGGTCTTTTTTTTTTCTCCTCTAATTTCCATCAAATTAATAAAACCCAAATCAATCACAATTAATAACATTAACATTAACAAACAATGATTCTAATCACATAATTAAGACAAAACCCTATTTAATCCTCCACTAACCACCACCACTTGCTTTTTTTAAGAAATAGGGTTTTCCGTGGTCGACGTCCAAACAATATCCTTGAGAGCCGGCCGGAGCTCTTTGCTGCAGAACTGATTATATTCCAACGTATCCCCATTGTCCTTCTTCACCTCCACCACCAGAAACGACGGCGCCACCGAGAAAATCTCGGCGTTTATGGCCAGCTTCCCTTTCCTCCCACTTTCCTGGCCTTGCAGCCTCACTCCACTCTCACTCTTCTTGACATTGAACCTCGCCGCCTCCGCCACCTCCTCCAGCCGCGAAATGACACTGCTCGCAGGCCTTGTCGTCGCGAACCGCATCTCCTCCTTCTCCTCCCGCTTCTTCTCCTCGAAAAGCGGCGACAAATCGAACCCTTCCGATAACGATATTATATGGAACGCGTTTAAGGTTTCGGGTTGCTTCATTTTATAGGTCTCGAAGTACTCCACGTCCTTTTTGGACTCGACCGTCTTGGGGACCGTTTTCTTGAACCAGGAAGATTCCATGATCTTGGAAATCGTTACCCGGGTACTCGGATTCGGATCCAGTAACTTGGTGATCAACCGCCGCGCCTCAGCGGAGAACCACGGCGGACACTTGAAGTCACCCCTATAAATCTTCCTATACATGGCCACTATATTATCATCCTGGAACGGCAAAAACCCTGCTAAAAGAACATACAAGATGACCCCACATGACCATATATCGGCCTTAGCTCCGTCGTAGCCTTTTTTTCCGATCACCTCCGGCGCCACGTACGCCGGCGTCCCACAAGTGGTGTGCAACAGCCCATCTTGCTTCAAATGCTCGGAGAAAGCACTCAAACCGAAGTCCGTCACCTTCAAATTCCCCTCCTCGTCGAGCAGCAGATTCTCCGGCTTCAAGTCACGGTGGTAGACCCCACGGCTATGGCAGAAATCGACGGCCGAGATCAGCTGCTGGAAATAAACCCTAGCCAAATCCTCACGTAAACGTCCCTTGGCCACCTTGTTGAAGAGCTCGCCACCCCGGACCAGCTCCATCGCGAAGTAGATCTTCGACTTGCTGGCCATCACCTCATGAAGCTCGACTATGTTGCAGTGCTTGACCATCTTCATCACCGAAATCTCCCTCTTGATCTGCTCCATCATCCCTACTTTTATCACCTTCTCCTTCCCCACCACCTTCATCGCCACATGCCTTCCCGTCTCCAGATTCTTCGCATGATACACCTTCGCGAACGTCCCGTGCCCCAACATCCTCCCCATCTCGTACTTTCCATGTAACAGGCCTGGCCTCTCCTCCACCACCGACGGCGCCATACAACTATAACTTACTGATTAAGAGAATTGAAGGAAACTCAACAGACAAAAAATATTTGTTTGTTTTTGCTATACTAGTAGTAGGATTTGAATTGTGAGTGGTGGGATGGTGTTGTAACCGGATCACCCGTCTTCGACGTGTTTCCGGTGGCAATTGCGGCCGCCGGAGCACCGTGTGGTACGGAGGCAAAGCTCAAACTTGGCTAGCGACGGTCCTCTCATCTCTCTGCATTCCCTGGAAGGGATAATCTGAAATTTGAGAAAGTTTGGGATGGGATTCGGTGTTTGTTTTCTTCAGACCTCAAAAGAGAGGAAGAAGAAGATAGGGGTGTTTTTTTTTTTTTTTTTAAAGAGTGGTTTTGTATTTCTTTTTTCTTTTTTTTATCCTTCTTATGATGATGCAACGGAGGGTTAGTTTTATAGTCGGTTTTACAATTGATCGGACGGCTGTGATTAAATTGGACACGTGTTGGGATCCTGACGGGTACAGATGAGCTCTCTCGATTATTGATGTAACTGATTGTTGACAAGTGCACATGACTGTGTAATTATTTATATATTACTTACCGCGTGTTGGATGACAATGGTGTTTCCTAGAAGTCCATGACTTTAAAAAGGAAAAAAATCTACCCTTTTTGTTTATTATTTATTCCATAATATCAATATTTTTTGTGTAATGTATACAGTGATTATATTATTCAAATTAATTATCTAAACTTAGATATATATTTTTAAGAGATCTAAAATTATATTTAAACGATATGATCTATGAAATGTAATTACTATATCAGTTATTAAATGATATAAATGATGATGTATTAATGACTCATAATATTATATTAGTAATTACAATGGATAAATAATTTGGATAATGATATGATTGATGATGTGTTAGTTACTTACACATCATATTATATTGGTCACCACCGTGGATAAATAATTTGAACAATGAAGGTGTTCATAAACTTTATCAACAAGTTCAAATATATATAGCTCATAGAAAAGAATTAAGTTTTATTTATAAGGAAGAATTATGCTTACAATATTAAGCTATTGATTAATATTTTATTTGATGATATATTTTTATGTCTATGTTAGGTTATAGTATAAGCTTCATGCTTGTAATAATGAAATTGTAAGTTCAAATTGATTCCCTCCATCTCAAATGGTATAGTTCAATAAATATACTATCTATTTAAGATTTACTACGCATGACAAGATCTACAAGTGATGTGGATATTGTTTTTTCAACACAAGTAATGATACACGCTCCCATCCACCTTAGTAATGAGAGTTCAAGTGCAACCAAGTGTATTTTATAAACTTTTATGTAAATAGTTTGCTCTCATTATCATGAGATTAATTGTCTTTTAATTTATAAGAATAAATATTCAAACTCTATATTAACGTATCACAATATCAAATATTAAATATTATAATTAAGTCATTTTCTATCTGTTTAAATTTTTGGATTTGATTTATGATTAACACAGTACAATTAATGATTAATCTCAATAATTTTTGTAACCACCAGCTCAATTGGTATTAACTTTAAGAAAAGAATCTATAAAGATATGTTATACCCCAATGGCATGCACATTTTATTGTAGACAAGTTCTTTTGTGCATACCAATAAACTCGCTTTTGAGAGATGCATCATGGCTGATCCAACATAGAGTAACAAGTTTCCGAAAGATTTTGATAAATTTTATATATGTGACTACGTCATCATTAGTCGCATTAGTATAAAAAGTGGTCCAAATAGGGTAAGAAAAATTTGACATAACATGATAAGTTATTAGATAATTGAAATGCACAGAGGAATAATGAAAGTCATTGGATATGACTTATGAGAAGCCGCGTCTGATAAAGTTGTAAGGGGTCTTTGGCACTGGAAATTTTATGGGACTGGATTAAAAATTTCCAATGCTATGTTGACCTTAAAGAATTGGATGGTTACAGTAAAGCAAAAGCACAAAAAGAGGATATTCCTATTTTATCAATAATAAAATAATTATTTTGTATTTATCATACACGCATGCATATATGTTCACGGACTGTGTGCAACTATCCAAGTTTTGAAAAACATTGAAAGCTGCAGTAATTCCGGGGGTCCCACCTAATCGTTCATAGTAAACATCACATTTAGTTTCTGAAAATCAGTAATTTTTTTTCTTCCTTTTATATTCTGTTCAAATGAATATTTTTATTTTACATTAAACATGTGAAGTAGGTTGTGAAATTATTATACCTTTTTTTTTTATTACTTTCCAATACTAAGATTGATCTAAAAAACAATTAAGATTAAATATAATCGAATACAAGTAGTATAATCCGAAGAACAACTCTTATATGAGAGGGAACGAACCATATATATATATAATAAGGATCTATACAAGAGTGGAGGGTGGCCCACACAAATTGATGGGAGGAGATTGTTATTTGTGGGCGTGAAACCCATGCCAAAAGCATGAGGATTGTGGTTTTTTGCCAATGGAGCCAAAAGCCATATACAATTATTATACCATTTTAAGGTAGGTTTTATACATAATTTTTAGTTAATGTTATTTTATAAGATATTTATTCCTTCAACAGAAAGAGAAAATTCCCTAATATATATACATATGAGACGTTAGGATGTATTGAAAAAAAGAATAAATATACACGGGAGACATTAGATGTATTTGTTTAAAAAAAAAAAACAAAAAATTCATTTTTATCCTTACCAATTTTTTTTATTTAATTTAGAACAAAATATTTTCACTTTATATGTGAAATGTTGCATGAAATGAAAACAGGAAAAAAAAAGTCTTTTGAGATAATAAAAAAGATATTAACTTTTTTTTTTTTTTTCCAATAAAAACGAATTTTTATTTATCTAATAGATAGATTTTTTTTTATAATCTGTACATTTTTTAAGATTTATAATTTGTACTTTTTAAAATACCAAATATGCTCCTCTACTGAAAAAATCTATGTGCAAAAACTGTGTACAGATGCCAGAATCTCATTTACGGCCAATGATCTACTTCCATTGTGACACGTGTCATAATCTGCAGTAGTGGGACCCCTTGTCTCTCATCATCATCAGTCGGTGGACAGTGATTTATCAAAACTCTGAAAGGCTGATGAGAGGTTCATTGATTTTTTTGGGCCCCACCGATCCCATGTGTACATGTGTAAAATGCATAAAAAAATAAAATAAAATAACGTTAAAAGTTAAAACCAATGGACAATAGTTGCATGATATTTTTATTAGGGGTATAAAATGTAGAATTTGTGTGTGTGTGTGTGTTTTGTTTTTTTAATTACCTATACTATTATATAAATAGATATACAATCAAATACTTTAGATAGATTAGTCTAAAAAAGAAACTTCATAAAGCATGAGAATGATCATACTACAAGAAAAAAAACCCGTATGTTGAAAAGAAAACTAATCACTATGAGAATAACCATGGTGAGTCGATTTTAGCACGTTGGTGCAACAACGTGGCTTGCCTTTCCACAGAGACGATGAGTCTTTGCTCTATAATTTGTATGTTTAATGTAAAGTTAAATGTTAATTTTATGGATAAAAAGATTTAATATATAAAATTTTTGAAATATGAAAATTTATTTGTTACAGTGTGTTCAATTTATAATTCTAATTCGATTATTAAATATATATAGTAATGTTTTAAATGCAAAATGCGCAGATATTTGGATTTATAGCGCTCTATACTTACTTAATTTTAATGATATTTTAGGCTAAACAATAATGATTTGTATTTTGTACCGTTATGATTTTATTGGATTCTTTTTTAAAGTAAGTTAATAAACTTTTAGTTGGTTGTCCTTATATGCTATACAACCTTTCTCTCTTCTTTTTTTTTTTTTTTTTTTCTTTTCTTTTTCTCTCTCCCTCTCTCTCTTTCTCTCTCGATTACATAAGCTATATAACAGTTAACATGCCATGTAATGAATCCAGGTGAACAGTTCCTTTCGGATTCTCAAATTGGATCAATTGTGTCGTGCTTTATACCATCACTTTTTAAACTGACATGGTTAGTCTAAATTTAAATATGTGTGCTTTAAACATTTTATGCAACTGTTATCATTTTTGTTGGTTGTATAGTTCATAACAGTTTAAAAATTTGAAGTCCCGTATAAGCTCCTTCTGATTGAACTTGAGACCTCTATTTTATGAAGAAGTCTAGTTATCAGCAGACCATGCCTGCAATTAATATGCTTATGAATTAATAATAAACATTTGTTATTTTTTTAGAAATTTATAGAAAACTTATGAGGTTTGTCTATGGCATGTTCCTCATAATTATATTTTTGAGAATGTGAACTTGATTTGTCTTCCTTCTTTCCAATCTCAAATTACTAGCAATAGTTAAACAGAAAGTGGGTCAAAAATCTCTTAGATAATAGTGGGTTCTACTTTATATTAGCAACAATTTACAAATAAATAAATCAATGCACCGAACTCAATTTGATGAGAGCTAAATTTTGGTTGAATAACAATGATATGAAAGAAATTAAATCCGCATCAATGTTCCCAAAAATAATTATTGGCATCAACAAAGACTATGACTAGTTGCCGCCGCTTTCAATTTCGAAGTCGAAAAATTGGTCTTTAACCACCAAAATTTGGATGGCTACTAGTGAAATGAGACCTAGTGGACATCATGATTCAAGACTCTCCTGTATAGGTTGCACCTATTATACATTCAATTTTGTACACTTAACTATATATTTAATTTCTCTTTTAATTAGAGTCTTCGGAGTTGTATATAACTGTACCTCGTACTAATAAAAAAATTTAAAGGTTCTATAACATTTTTGACATTAGTTTTTCAAATATGTTTTTCCACTCACACGTTTTTATTGAGTTTGAAAATAATTCTGGCACTGTAAGTGTTGAAATATTGAATTATTGGCCATTACGTTGTCACTGATAACAACATGCACCACAAGAAAATTGTTAAAAAATACTTTGACCATTTCAAAATTTAGTAAATTTGTTCTTAATATATTAACTGTAAAATAATGGTTGACCTATCTTTTTCATTGATAACTACTCTATGCTCTATAAAGAAGATATATTCCAAGTGAATTTTCAGAAGGTTTTAAAAAATATATATAATTAAGCTATATATGTTTAAAATATCAACAAAAATTGTCTTTGACTGCAGACACCGTTGGTTAGGCACTAGCAACTCCCATGCCTTAGTGGCATGGGTTCGACATTCATCCGTCAATCCAAATAATAATAATAATAATAACAATAACAGTTCTTTTATCATTATGTGTGGGTTGTCTCCACCATCGTGTAGGCTTCCTTTATCTCCGTATGGACAGATCTCTCTCATTTGACCTCCATTAAGAGCAGTATCTTTGACCGTGTCACTAGTGTTCCTATCTTGGTTGATCCCGACAGTTCTCTGGGTTTGTCCCAATCCTCAAAAAATATATATATCAACAAAAAATTACGTCATTTATTGCTTTATTTTTAATTCATTTATTCTTACAAAAAATAATCAAAAGAAATTCTAAAGAAATACTTTTACAACTACAAAATCTATTAGTTGCAAACTTTTTTAATTAAAATATAATTATTAATGATAGTAAAATAAGTTATTATGATTTCAAAATAAATAAATAAATAAATTATCATATTTCATTAATCAATAATAACATATATCATAAAAGGCGGCTGTAATACAAGTTGTCACAACATTTTTTTTTTTCCTTTTGTTTAACCATAACGAACTAAAGTTTATATATATATATATATATATATATATATTGTGTGTGTGTGTGTGTGTCATCTTATCCCTTATCACAACAGTGAATATATCAACTACATACATATTGGTTCTAAACAAAACTACATACATATTGATAAAAAATATATATATAAATAATAGTATATCATTAAATATTTTGATTCGAGGGTAACAAATCGGTTGATGTATAAATGATGTATCATCTATTAAATAAGATTTAAAAAAAAAAATTGGATAAAAAAATTGGATATTCATTGTTACTAAAAAAAATATGTACATACATTTACAATTAAAAAAAAAAAAAAACTGTTCAATGATTACATGATGTATCTTTCAACCGCGTGATGAGAGAAAAAAAAAAAAAGAGAAAGTACTAGTTGGGCGGCTGAGAAGAGAGTTGTAGAAGTTGATATGGGGGTGACGGGGTACCGGCAGGAAGCTACATGAATGAACTGATGAAACATCGGTCTATAATATATATCACGAGCCCACCTTCACGCTTCAGTCATGGCGGCCGCCCACAGACAAAATTTCCACTTTTACATTTATTTGTTCTCCCGTAATTCATTTCCATATTCCAATAGTGGCCAACCATGATTGTTGTGCCCATTTGCCTATATTATCAAGGGCAAGGTTCAATTTCGTATAGTCACAAAAATACGATACATACATTTTTTTTATCAAAATATGTATAGATCTCTCCTTATTTTGAGCATGTACATAGTTGAGGTCAAGGTTCAAATTTGTATAACCACAAAAATGGTAATAATTTTCTCATCCAAATGTATAGACTTCTATTTATCTTAAGAATAAATTTTCGAATTGTTCATTAGTAGAATCTATTTATAAATTTTGATAGATATTTGATCTAATCATACTATATATATATATATATATATATATAAAACTTATCTTTATTTAAAGTTGACGAGGGGTGTATCTAGACGTAACAAGATGAGCAACATCAAATACAATTTGGATAATAACTAGTACTATATTTTAAAAAAAAAAAGTACTATGTATTTAATAGACAAAAGTGTGATTCAAACCGATAAACTTCAATTGCAGTGATTTAAAAGCTTTGAATTCTTTTTTATATTCTTTATTTAATAATTTTTTAAAAATTTACATATATTGATAAAAAAAAATTTAAATAAATGTTCCCGGGTTATATTAAATTGAATTTAATGGAATTATCGTAACTAATGATTCAAAAATGTTGTTGAACTTGGATAGTAGCATAGCATATGTTCTTGTTTTAATAGAAATATTATCTTTTCTAATTATATTCTCTATTTCTGTGGGAGATGTTGCATGCAAACTACGCTTCTTTTTTTTTTTTTTAATTTCTAATTATATTTGTCATGCTATGCTACCATCCAAAATGGATGGTAGCATAGCATGACTACTTCAAACTATGTTTTTTTTTTTTGGTCTATTTTAAAGCCAAATTTGAAGAAAAATAAATAAATGTAATATATCTTGTTTTATTATTTATCTTTTCTGTAGAAAAATGATAACATTTACAGAAGCAACAAGCAAGAAAATATATTAATTATAACACTATGGTGATGATTATCAGATTGTTAATGATGTTAAGGCTTTATGTGCGAATGTTGGCATTGTTAGGTATCAGGCTATTCTCAATTCTAAAAATCGCCTAGCTCGTAAGTTAGCACCCTTGGTCTTGTCCTCTCGTACTGTTCAGCAATGGTTCAATATCACTGACAGCTTGTATTTCCCTGATTTTTCTTTTCAATACATGTTCCTTGTCTTAGAAAAGAAAAAGAGAAAAAAAAAATGGCCAACAACAACAAGAAGAAGAAGAGCGGATAAAGTATATTAAAAAGACAAGAATTTAAAAACTGATATATGTGAAGGTGAAGAGACAAGAACAAAATAAAAATGATATAAAAAGAAGAGAAAAGAAATGTACTCTGACAGTAGGGTCCACTAAACATAAGGTTTTCTACTTTTTTTTGTCGTCTTCTGTATTTTAGTCATAGTGGATTGACCCCACTTTCAGTCATATATATATTTTAATTATAAAAACAAATAAATAATTTCTTAAATAAATATTTTTTATATCTATATATTATATGCGTATGATTTTGTTTTATATAGTTACATTGAAGGATTGTGAGATACATCAACCAATTACTTCATTGCAAAAAATAATAGTAACAATAAAATGACATAATTAAAAGGAAATATAACTTAAATAAATGGATGTCAATATTATAAAAGTAAGATGGATGTGTATAGATTTGTTTTTCTTTTTATACCCAATTTTTATTGGAAAGATAATGATTATTATTATTATTATTTTTTAAATTAATTGAAAGCTAACATGTAACCGGTTAGACATATGTTAGTAATTGTCGAGACGAAACATAATTTACATGATCTGGATATTTATTCTTGTAAATACGAGACAACTACTTTTAAGATAAGTATGAAAAATTATTTATCCAATTATTAAAATATATTTGGTGGAACTAAATTTCAAATGGAGAATTGTCTAACTACCCATACTAAAAGATAATGTGCATTAATTATCTTAAATTTGGTATAGTTTTTGACAAATTTTTGAATTTTTTAATTTAACAATAATAGTTTTAAATATATAAAGTTAAGGGTTTATTAAAAATTATTTTAAAAAACAATGTAAATTTATTAGTATTATTTTTTAAAAATGAATAAAATAATGATTCGGAATGAATGCTATGATTTATTCTGAAAACATTAAAAAATTATTTTTAATTTTAATTTTTTAATTATAAAATAAAAAAAATATTATTTTCATTCTTCAAAACTCGTAAACAAATAAATATAAAAACTAACTTTTAAAAATTTATCCAAATAGCACCTCATTTTTATTGTCCAACCATGTCCCATAATAAATTTTAGGTCTTGATTGGTGGACTTTGTTTTACCAAGTTGTTGATGTTCTTTTTTGCTTAAATTCAAAGTTGCCAAGTTGTTTGAATTAACATAAAATAATTTTATTTGACTTATTTTTATACCTTTTATTTTGCTTATATTTCTCTTATATTATACTTTGGATGCTTCCTTTCTTTATTTTAAAAAAATTTAAGTCTCTCATTAGATATTTATTAATTTATATAACAGGCATGTGGTTAAATTAGACTAATTAAATATAATTAGCTGGCTAAAGAAGACAGTAGATGAAAAAAAAAAAAAAAACTTTAAAATAATATAGTTGCCAAAGTCATTTTTTGTCTTACTTCTATATATATATGTGTATGTATCCATATATTTTGTCTTGGTCTTACTTCTAAGTATTATTGTTTTTAAATACTAATTATTAATTAATTTTAATGTCAAGATTAGATGTATCACATGTAATTTTATGTTAAAATATTATATGCGAGGTAATTACGTTATATGTCTATCTATTGACTTGATCTTAATGATTCAGCAATATTAATTAAAAATGAAGATAATTCAATAATAATCAGCAATCATTGGTTGTTGTCATGATGTGACGTGATAGCTTTTATTTGTTTTTATACACTACTTAAAAATTTCATTAATCTTAAAAGATTAAAAATTCAAATCTAATTTTTATTAAATTTAATCAATTTTTCTCATCATATATAATAACAATAAAAAAAATAATATTTTTTTTTTATTTTTTTTTCATTTTTACATTTCTCTTCTTGTTAAATTAATATTTCAAATCCATATTATAATTTACTACTTCATAAACTACTAAAGAATAAAATTAAAAGAAAATCAAATTTTAGCAAGATGAAACAAGAAAAAAAACTCATTTCTTTGTGTGCGAGGGGGAGAATAAGCTACTTTTGATTTGTATATGGGATCGGCATCAGTTAAATCCCAACCAATTTCACTAAATATCATAACTGTAATTCAAAAATTGAGTTATCTTTTCCTTGTCAGAATTTCAATTACCAAAGGTTTTTTTTTATTATTGTTATCATTATTATTTAGTTTTATCTTTTAATATTATATCAGATATCTATTGAGATCTAATTGAGATAGATTCTATCATTAGACTTGAAATGCTACTTCTAGAAGTCGGGAGAGGTTTACCCATATTTTCACAATTTATGTAGACATGATGCTTTAAACTTTGCTCTATGCATTAGATAAGGTGGTATTGGTGTTACTAGATCACGCTTTTTTAATTAGTGAAGTTATATATACAAAAAGCATTGGCATCCCTTTTCCTTTCTTATGTTTGGTTTAATTTTAAACTAAACCTTTAAAAATCTTAATATAAGTAAATTTTATTTCAAAACTTTTCACGTAATCGGTTAGAGATTTCATCAACTAAATTAGTGTCATTTTTTTTTTCAAAAAAAAAAAAGAGCAAAAATTATCTTTTGATAAAATTATGTTGTTAAATACTTTCATCTTTGCTCAAGTTCCTTTTTTCTTGTTATTTATTTTCACTGATTACTCTACATATTTGAACCTTATCAGTAACTAAGGATGCTTTAAATCGCAGCATTTTCACATTTCGGTTTACTCAAATACTGTCTTAGGTTGAAGTCAAAAAACGCAGCTTAATTTAGTAATTTATAATTTACTAAGGGCATGCTAAAATAAAAAATGTCTAGAGGATAAGCACTACTAGTCCTTTTCTTGTTCTTTATCCTATTTCTGATTATTTCTTTGAGATTTTATTGGTGTTGCTCAACTTGATAAGATCATAGAAAGAGATCAGCTTCAATGCAAGTTGAGTTCCACGTAGTTAGTTACCTGGATGACTTGAATTCCAACATAAAAACACGCGCGTCAAATTGTGCATAAGCTAGCTTGCATCAACGAGATATGTTTTACACGTGATAAAATAATCATTACCTAGTTCCAAACAATAATAATAATAATAATAATCATTGCCACTTACACATATAAGACCTACGACTATAGGGAGAAAATTTGAACTTCGAAACTTGTTGAGCAATTTGATTTTGAAATTTATATTAAAGATAATTCTATTTTTTCCCTATTATTTCACGTAATACATAAAATCTCCCATTAATTTAAAAAATCGCTAAGAACATGTTCATCATTTAATTAATTAGATAAAATATATTTGGTCATTTAAAGAAATGTTTAAAAATCCTCTTGCTGTTAAAGTTAATGCACACTGACCGTTAGTATAGAAGGGTAAAAATTAAAAGCAAGATAAAAGGGTAACTTAATATTTAAAAAATATTTTTTTGAAAAAGAAAAAATTAAAACGAATTTTTTTTTCTTTTAAAAGTAATGTCATCTCTATTGTCAATTATGATGATAGATGGTGAAGATAAAAACAAAATCATTTAAAAGGAAACAATAGTGGAGGGAAGATATAATAATAATAATAATAATAATAATAATAATAATTTTCACCATTCATCTCTATTATGAAAAAAAAAACTTAAAATGAAAAAAAAAAATTATATCACTCATCTCATTGTCCATCTGTCTCTCTCTCTCTCTCTCTCTCTCTCACACTCTCTCTCTCTCTCTTTTCATCCTCCATTCCTGTCTTTCATCCAACCTCTATCCATCCTCTAGAGATGGAGCAAATCGACTCCATCTTAGATTTAATAAGGAGTTGATTTGCTCCATCCTCAAATGAGATTTGGACATTTATTTTTTTAATCATTTGGATATGGTCATAGAGTCGATTTTCTTGATGTGGTAGATTTGATTTGAGTTGTGTTGATGTGTTGTATTTGATGACTTTGATTGATGTTCTTGATTTAGATTTTTTTTTTTCTTTTTTACTAAAAAAATTGGGTTTGGAAACACAGATTCCAACTATTGCAAACCCAAAAGATCAAGGTTTCTAACCATTAAAATCCAGATTTTTTTTGGGTTTTCAATTATCAGAAACCCAAATAAGATTCTCTGGGTTTCCAGTCATCGGAATTGTTTCTGACGACTAGCAACCCTATATTCATGTTATGTTCTTCAATAGTGAAGAAAATTATTATTATTATTATTTATTTTATCACATTTTAATCATCTTTAATATTATTATATTAAATATCTTAAGAGTAAATGAGTTTTTTTTTTTTTATTTTTTTTTAATAATTTTTAGTAAAAAGAATATTTAGATTAATGGAAAACTAGTAGGGGAAATTAGCGTTTACGTCAAACGACAAGGAGAAAAATACAATTATCCCTTTATATTAAATTATTATTGGTTTATGATATAAAATTGCATGTGAAAATCTTAATAATAATATTTTGTTCACATTAATAATACAAATTATATATGTATATAATGATCTTTCTTTTTTTATTATATATATCTTTCATTTTTATTTATGATTTTTTTAAAATAGCTGTTTTATAAAAATAAGAATAGAAAACCACCAACGCATATCATCTCCTTCATTAAGATGTTGGAGTTTAAATTCCCACCATGAATATTTTAAAGATTATGAGAGTAGTTTTCTCCAAGTAGCTGTCTCTCATTTATACAAATTGATAACTGAGTCGCACAATTAGTGCTAGATTTCAATATGTTCTGTTAATCCTCTAACTCGTTTAATGTTAGATTGAAAAAAAAAAAAAAAAAATAGAAAACTACCCATGCATAATTAGCCATATGTCTATGAGATGCGGTTCACTCAATTGTATAGGCATCTCGCTTCTACACATTTGGGATAATAGATTTGTGTCATTTTCACCTTCCGAAATTAGCTCTGAATTAGTTCTAATAGTTAAAAATAATAATAATAAAAATAAGAAACTATGTCATAGAAGTAAGAAAATGAGTTTTGTCTAACAAAACTCAAACTTCACTTTGTTTTGGATAGATATCACTTAAGTTTGAATTTTTATGTTGATCAACAGAAATAGTTACAACTAATTGTGCGTTACCGAATCCTTTATAACTAATAAATTAAGAGTAATGCTTCACTCAATTTTTTTTTATCTAAATTTATACACAAATGACATGACATATGAGATATTAATCTCTTATAAATCATAAGATGATCAAATATATGATTATAAATATGATGTTGAAAACTAACATATTACATTATTTATGCATAAATTTAGATAAAAAATTTGAGAATATAAGCATTACTTATAAATTAATAAACCATCTACTGGGATAATATCAAAGGAATTTATGCGTGCAACTTACATCTTAATAAAAAACTCATATATATATATATAATCTAAAATGTCAAAAAAAAAAAAAACTCTAAAATGATTTGGATTATTATAGTGCTAAAATTAGAGCAATCTTACGTAAACATCATGGCTCTAGTGGGGTGATACGCTCGTTGAGAAAAGACGTTGTAGTCTTGTGGAGATAAACACTGAGTAGATAAGGTTTGTTATTTTTTATTTTAATTTTTATTTTTTGACGAAAATGAGCAGATAGGATTTACTTGACAAAGAAACTGTAATCTAAACCAACAGATAAGATGGAAACTGATTTCATTGAGAAAAGATGTCTTCTTTTGTTCTAAATTATACATTTCCATCAAAGTCATTTTAATTTAATGCGCAGCACAGATTGGATTTTTCTTCCTAAATATTGCACCTTTCTATAATCTCAATGAAATATAACCAAACTCTTCGCATCTCAATGTGAGTGAGATTTGATATCAAAAGAATCTTACAAAAGACATTGCCATAGAATACATTCTGACTGTCGCCTATATTTAATCCGTTCTCATGCATCAAGAACTTAAACAAATTGCATACCCATTATTACCAAAGCGATCTTGCACAATTTCCCTATCAACAATGAGAAACCACATCTTTCATTAAAGAAAAAAGAAAAAAAACAATGAGAAACTAAACATCATCTCTTAGCATCAATAGTTGGATATCTTCTAAATCATTAATATTTGTGTGGATAGTATTCTCTCTTTATCATGAGATAATTATCTCTTATTTATAAAAGTAGTTGTCTTTTATTTATAAAAGTAGTTTTATCCCGGGAATAAAATATTTGTATGATAGTTTTATCTTCTTATTATAATAATTATCTTTCATTTATATAACTAATTGTTTTCTGTTTATGGGAGTAGTTTTCTCCTGTTTATGGGAATAGATATTCTTGAATTGCATAATTAGTGTTGATCTTAATAGGTTCGGTTAGAATGGATTTGTAACCCATTTGATAATTGCTTTTAAAGTATGGGAGACCCGTACCCTATGACGAAAGCTATTATTTCGAATCGCTTGTAATTTTCGATCTCACCACAATTTGTAAACCTTGATTGGTATCTGATTTCAAAAAGAAAAAAAAAAAAAGAATTAAATCATTTCAACTCATTAGATTATATCCTTACACCATTGGTATAAATTGAATCAAATCATTCCAAACTTAAAACTCATTTTGAGTGGGGTGCCCCTACCCATCCTATGATCAAATGGGTTTTCAACTTTTGCCCCAAACTTGCAGGTCCCCCATAACCGACTTATTTTGACCCAATTTATTGTTATTATTTAAAAAAAAAACATATTTTACCGTACAATTAAATTTAAATTTTAACCTTAACTTAAATATAAATATATATTTAGATTTAAAAATATTTTTAATTTTAAAGGTATACTTAAGTTCTAACATATGTTTAAAGTTTAACATCTGTTTGATATAGAAACTTGAATTAAATTAGAGATCATCTAAAACTTATCATCTTAAATTTAAACATAAAACATGGATGCTAAAATAAGTTTTTTAAAAAAATTATTAAATTCATTAAGTTTAATTAACAATACCAATCTATTAAAAATAAAATTCATAATTTTATTTTAGTATTTCAATTATCTGAAATAATAGTTTATTTTAGATGCAAACTTTAAGAATAAAATTAATTAAATGAACAAAATAATAATACGCACAACACTTATAATGTAATAATAATAATAATAGTATGCGTTAAAAAATAATAAAGTGGATAACCAGGTCTAGGTAAGTCAAAAGTGTTTGACCCAAACTCAATTAGATTATAAATTGGCTCAAAAATTTCGACCCAACCTCGATCCTAACCTAAATTTAATTCACAAAACCCATTCCAAACGGATCAAGGCTTGTCGATTTGGGTCAAATCGAGGTTTTTGCCATCCTTAGTTGAGATCAAATATTATTTGCAAAGTCTAAATACCTAGTTCCATAAACGGGAGATAACTATTCTCATAATAAGGAGAGAAAATCATTCATACAAATTATAATATATGCTTAGTAGGAATTGAACTCTCAACCTTTTAGAGAATGACAAAATACATAACCACATATGCTAAGAGGTGGTGTATTTAATAGATAATTAATTAACTATTAAAATTTTAATATAATTTAAAGTTTTATTAAATACAATATACTTTTTAATGACTAAAAATGTAATGATATTGTGTAATTAGTAAAAATTAATATATAAACTAAAAAAAATTATCAAATATTGTTTGGGGGGAAATCTAAGATCTCAAATATTAATTAGAAGTCAACCAAGGCAATCTCAAATCCATTGCCCCCTTAGCCCAATAGGAATGGATTGTCCGAGCCTCTAAATTAATTTGAAGGAGTAGGTCCATGAGAAATAAATCCAAATATAAAGCCTAGACCTAATCATCCCCTGGGGAATACAAGAGGCATAAAGGGTTGATTTGCCCTAGCAAAATGGAGAAAAATGAGTTTGAAAGAGGAGGAAAACCGTAAAAAGGAACCAATCCCCTCTGACCAGCAAAGCCTTTCAACGTCACCTAAAGGACAAATTATAGCATATGGCAGTGCAGGTTTTAGAAAAGGAAGAGTTTACAATGCACCACCTATCCCTAAAATCAAGGCAGCTAATGAAAGAAAACACATAACTACTGCAAACAGCTCATAGCAAGGCTTTGCAACTCATAATAAGGCTGGAAAGCAATGAGACAAAGAAGGAGTGACGACAAGAGGCAAAGGTGTAAGCGAAGGGGAAGCTGATAGGAATTTGACAATATTAGAGGAAAGGAAAATGACTGGCTAGCCCCCAAAGCATAAGTAGCAGCATATATAAAAAGGTAACTATTCATCTAACGGGTAAGTTTTTGGAAAATGTGCATAGAACAAACTAGTGTGCGAGGAAGGTCCCTGGGAAGGGATCCTAAAAAATGCTTGACCAAGTTCTAGGCCTATTTAGTGTTAAATATCTTCTTTCTTCTAAGAACTCTTCAAAAAACCCCTCGACTTCCAGTTGATGGGAGCTTTCTTTACAAAAATTGTCTGACTAAAACATCGAAGGGTTTTGACCACTAAAGCACTGACAACCCCTTGGCCTCCATTTCTCATTTTGCAGGTGAAATTGGGGAAGAAACGAGCAAAAGAAGGAAGGAGATACGTCAACCCTAGGAACTAAGATCCCTTAACCACTAGCACTATGTAGTAACCACCTCAAGGGCTAAATCCCCTGGGTAGCTAAGGGATCTATTTGAAAATTAGTTTCTCACTTTGTATTTAGTTGAAATTTTAATATTATTGTTGATATAATCCATTGAGGTCAATTTTTGCATCAACAAATATTTAATTACTAAATTTTAATTCATCATTTCCAAGAATTCCTTTATTATTGTTTCTTATTAATTATCTCCATGGATTTTTTTTTTTCTGGTTAAATATTGAGTATTCAAACTATATTGGTATATTGGTGTTGAGCTTTTTTGAAATTTAATAATTTTTTATTTAACAATATTTGTAATATTCATTATAAAAAATCATGGTGGAAGTGGGCTAGTGTCATCCCTACCCCAAAAAATCCTTGTTCGACCCTGGTCTTCAATTATCAGGTTTAGGGGCAAATATTTTTTTTAGGGTTGGGATCAGGAAATCGTAACCCCGCCTGAACCTATTTCATTGGTATCCTACACATAAGAAAAGGAAATCATAGGAGAGAAAACCAACATTAGTAAAATAGATTTTGCAAATACACTTGTAGAGCTCTCATTAACTAAAGTCCAATCTTTGATTGGTTTTAGTTTTATTTTTTTAAATCATTGAATTGACCAGATATATAATCTATTCATTTCATTAAAATAAAATTCAATTTTATCTTAGATAAAAATGAAAAATTCTATTTTAACCTAATATAAAAAGTTATTTATTTTTAACTCTAACAGAAACTTTAATAATTTCTGATTCGTTTTAATTTGGTATGACATTTCACTTGCCATATTGTACCTAAATATTTGATGTGAAACGTTCATCTATGTAAAATGTTGTGTAAATTGATAATAGGCATAACGATTAAAATTTCTGTTAGGACTAAAAATGAATAACTTTGGATTTATCAAAAACAAATTTTCAAGCTTTTGGATTTTTTTTTAATAATTTCACAAAAATTAATAACTATTTCAACAAAATGTGACGGACATTACTCTTAATGTGGAAAGTAACTATTCAAATCGTATATTTAGTAGCAGGATTTTAGTTCTTGCTGAACTCCTGAATCCATTGTATGTTTCAAGTTAATTTTTTTTTTATTATTATTATTTAAGAAAAAACAGTTACTAAACCTGTGAACCGGTGCAATAAAGTATTTTTATTTTATTTTTTAATGATAGGGAAGGTAATTAAATTTAGAAAAAATTACTTGCACCTTATGTTTTAGGATAAGAGTGAGATTTGAACCATTAATCTTTTAGAATTAAGAAAAATGTTCAATTACACCAGTTAAGGGTGTGGAGTGAAGGTATAATAAGTTAACAACAAAGTTGATTAAATCTCTCGCTTTCGAAAAATAAAATCTCTCGAATTTCGTGGAGATACAGTGCATGAATGGATGAATTATATGAGATGGATTCACATGGGTTCTGAAGATTCTCTTCTCTTTCAAAATAATACAATGCAATAGTAATCCTCTCGAATCCTGCTATGATCTCAAAACTGATAACGTGCATTTGCTCTCCGGAAAAGAACCTGATCCACAGGTTTCAGACACTCGGAGACAAAACACCAACCGTCGTTTTTTCATTTATTCTTGTTAAATATTTTTCAGATCGCTGTAGCTTGTCTTGCCACTATCGTGTTTGTACGTGCCACACTCATGCGCATTTGATTGGAATCTCTCTGCAATGTGCATGGTTGATTGATTGTACAGTCAATATTCGGTGGTGGTGGGATTGGGTGGCCTTTCCTGCACCCCAAAAGTTATACATACATACATATATGTATATATACATATATATATATATATAATTTATGAGAGGCAAACCATTTTACAAAATAGATTATTTTGTGTTCAATCAATGTGCTAGAGAGACAAACCGTTTTACAAATAGATTATTTTATGTTTAAGATAAAGAAAAAAAGATTATTTTATGTTCAATCAATGTTCTAATTGCCCAATTGGGAAAGCTTTCAAGAATGTGCGTTTATTTTAATTATAGGAATTTTATTTAAATTATAAAAATCAAAATGAGAATTAGAATGGTCTGAAATTGAAATAGTTTAAATTCGGAATGATGTATCAAAATCAAGATAAGTTTTTTACTTCATCAGTAGAAATCGGAATCGGAGTTAATAATATTTCATTGAGCTATTATCTTTACTTTAGAATTGAAATGAATTAATTATAAGTTACAAAAATGTATTCGATTAAAATTATGAATTAATTAAAATATGCAAAATTGTGTTTAAGGTGTAGTGCCATATTTTTATTATATACCTCATCATAATATGCTAAAAAAAAAAAAAATCTTAACAATATTATTGTAAGTATATTTTCTATCTATTAACATATTGTGTATTTATATTGTATATCAAGTTGTAATTTTTTTAATATAAAATATTACCTAAAAATATGGTTACAATAATGTTGTTAAAAATTTTTCTTAATAATATAATTGTAAGCATATATATATTTTTGATATAAAAAGTCATGATTTAATATATAATTGTGCATATATATATTTCAAAAAATGATATAAGAGAATTTTTATCTTGCAAAAGAGAATGAGAATGAAATTTTCAAGTGGGGTGAGGGGAATGAGATTCCCATTTCACAACCTTAAATTCATCTGAAACCCACAATTTTATTCTCATTATAGAATAATTTTAGAACAAGTAAATATCATCGATCATTTCTATTCACTAGTCCCATTTTCTAATCCATCAAGTAAATACATAAAAGTAATGCATACAATGTTTACTCTCAACAAGATTCACTTATGGTTCAAATGATTAATATGTTTACTTTTCACATTTGAGGTTTAAGATCAATTATGTACTTCTATCAACATATATAAAGAGTTTCGTTTCGTTTCGTTTTATTTTTATTTTTTTTAAACATATGTATAAAAAGTTTTATGCCTTTATTGTAATAATAGATTTCTTAGGTGTTATAGTATTAAATTTTAATGTTAACTGGGCAGGGCCCTTCTCGCATATATGCTAAATTTAGTAGGTTCCAACAATTTTTTGACTATTAGGATCAGTAGACTTCAAATACTTTATATAATATATATATATCTACATATATATATTTTAATATTAATATTAATATTAATATTATAGCAGAACTGATAGCTGTACCATATAACTAGAATATGTTTCAAGAATTCTTTTTCAATAATTAGATAAATGACAAAACGGGCACATGATTGTAGCTATCAACGTCTTATCTTACGGTGTGTGTGTGTGTGTTTTTTTTTTTTTTTAAAAATCAATGTGAAAAACATCTATGAAATTTTGGGTCAATTCAAATACAACTCTAATATGTTGAATTTGCTTTGCGGTTGTATCATGTTTGTGAATCTTCGTGTTAAAATTTTTCACTTGTATGACATCGTAACGGCTGAGACTATTATTCGACAGTTAATCAATTAAAATGTAATGATGTATAATTTAGAATGGAAGAAGATTTAAAGTTCAAAATGACAAATTATAAAAAACAAAATTATGATTCTAAATTGTAATTATATAAGTAGCATAATCCTCAAGGAATATATATTTGGTTCTTGTGCCAGACTTCAGTTTCGTTTTTTAATTCTCAAATTCTTAATATTTTAAAATTTTGAATTAAAAAAAAAGGTAGTGCCATTATCTCTTTGTCACAAGGGAGAGGAGAGATTATAGATTATAGTTTTAGAATTTTTGTCATGGAACTCAAACAATTATATTTTAAGTATGTTTTAGAAAGCTAAAACAAAAGAATTTAATTTATTAAAACAAATAAAGTTATACGGTGGGACCATCTCCAAGATAAAGTAATCCCACAAAAAACTTGAACTCGTTATGAGCCAAAAAGCAAATCAATGAGACAATTTTTTTTTAATATATATATTTTTTATAATATTCATATACTCATTATTGTTTTCTGAATCCATTTTTTCTTTTTGTGTGTTCCCAGATACTGTTGAGATATAATATATAATTGCAATATGGGTAGAGATCCCATCCCAGACCCACTCAAACATTAAAAATATATATATAATTAAATTGAAAGAAACCAACAATATATCATAATTCATTAACAGATTATAAAATATTCAATATCTCGTGAAATAATTGGTGTACGTCCTAATTTTGTATGGTTCTATGGACGATTTGTTCTATTTTTGTTACAGTTGATCCTGTAAAGATATCGATAATAGACTTATACTAAATTTATATAGTTAAATATTATATATATTATTGACGTAAAAAATAGATTAACATCTAATTAATACGATTTGAATATGACTAATGATTAAATAAGTACAATAATGGTGTAATAACAAAACAATAGAGATGAGAAACATTAAATAAGTGAGATAAAAAACATTTTTAACCTGATTCAATTATATTGAATGAAATTTATGTTTAATCTATGTTCATAATTATGTTATTACTTAGGGAAGAAAACATAAAATTAAAGTTTAGCAAGGCTCCAAGGGTTGAAGAAATCGTCCATTCGTTTGTGTGAAGGACTTTATCTATAGTGTTAAAGTTCCTGCCACTAGATTATAGAAAAGACTAGGATTCCTTTTATATTTTACATCACACTCTATTAAATATATTATATTCAAATCAAAGTGTATTTCTAGAAAATTTTCATTTGAAATGATTCTCTGCCAGATAAAGAATTCTTTCTACTTCTAGAATTCTACTCCAATGAGGAATATAGCAATCTGCTATACTTCGAGCTACCATTTAGAGGGAATTCGAGTGGCTTCATTCGTGATCTACCTACTTTGAGCTTCTCCGCTACTCATTACTTAGAGCAATAGGCTTCGTGCATTTCTTACTGACATGGCTCATGTTGATGTGGCACTGTCTTGCCGGCTTTATGATGTTTTCATCATTTTTGGGCCTTTTAGTTTCTTTTATATCTTACTAGGTCTCATTGAACTAAAAATCTAAATATTATTTTTGGGCACAACATAAATAAATATATATATAAGTAAAATTAATTTTTGTATATAATTTCTTTTTAGATCAACGTGTTATCATGAGACTATAACAAATCTTGATACGAAAATAAGTTATCATATATATATTTGTACAATTCTAAAATTTTCCAAGTCCGCTTAACGAATCTAAATTAGAAACTAAAGCACTTGTTGAATTTTAGAATCTTTAGAAGGCAAGAAACTATGACCTTGGACAATAAAAGTACCCAATGGAAAGACTTTATGAGAGCAAACTATAGACTAAACAGTTCTACTAACACTTAATGAAGTCACAGATAATCTACCAGATCATTTTTATTAGTGAATTTTTATTATTTAGTATGTTCTTAAAAATCTTATGCATATGCAAAAACAGATATTTACCGCATTGTGTTAGTTAACAATTAAACAAATTGAAAGCTGTGATCCGATTCCAAGTTTGCAAAAGATCACATCCAGCAAGATTTATTGTCATGTATACACAATTTGCATAGAATTCCAAAACGTTATACTTCAAAATACTGTCCCATGTCTACATGTGGCGTGGGAGGTGTTATGTGTTCAAATAGCCTTGAGAGAAAGACATGAAAACATAAAATTTGAAATAAAAATTAACTTTACCTATTTTAACTAAATTTCTATAATGAATTCTGTATATATTTTCAGATTTTAACGTTTTAGATTTTTCAATATGTAGCAAATATTCATGTAATATTCTTTGTCTGGTTACGTTTTTTGTATTTGAACAAAATTACAGGATATATAGAAGGGTTTTTGACCATCATTACATCTAGTCAATGTAAAACCCAAAATTTCATTTCATGATAAATAAATAATTTTTTTTATGATGAATAGTATTTTCGGATGAATAGTATTTTCGAGTGAATAGTAATTTTCGGATTCGTAAAACCCAAAATTTTCTCTTCTTTGGAGAAATAAAATTTTTTTTGATGAATAGTATCCATATGAATAGTGATTTTCGGAAAGCGGACCGCCCGAATCAAAAGTTTTGAAAAATTAGTACTAGTGTTAAACGAAATTGAGACGGATCAAAGATACGTCAATTTGAAAAGATTTTAAATGATTCGAAGTTTATTGGACGGAAGTACTTTATTTGATTTTAGTCTCGTATACAGTATTTGTTAAGAAATAAAATAATTTTAAGTACCTGGATATATAATTAAATTTTAGTAGAATTCTCGGATAGGACCGGAAATGATTTTATTTATGAGGTAATAGAATAATTGTTTTTAATGACTGTAGGTGTTAATCGAATTTTAATAGAATTTTCGGAAGTGTTAATATAATTCTTATCTAATTTCCAGATGGACTGGAAATGATTTCAGATGCGAAAATAGAAAAGCATGGAACGAATGCATGAAAAGAGGACACTTGGCATTGAAAGAGAGGAAGAATTAATGCATGGTGGCCAAGTGGCGAGGAGTTATGGATGCTTGACAAGTGGCATGAATTTGTGGTTGATAGATAAATGAAAATTTAAGAGATGAAACAAGAAAGAGATGCATTCGATCATCTTTTTAAAAGAAACGAGAGAAGAATTTGAGAGAAACAAAGAGCAGCTCGGTCTTGAGAGATTTTGGTCGAGAGAAACTAACAAAAGAAGCTCTTCATTTTGGTTGAAACAAGCAAGAAACAAGAAGGTAGTTCAATCACAAAAGAAAAATGCAAGAGAAGAGAAGCTCTCAATCTTGAAAAGGGGTTGTGAACTGCCGAGAGATGAACTGGAATGCAGCAGCCATTTTTGATGTTTTGAGAAGCATTTTCAAGTGATTTTCAAATCCAACAAGCTTGCATGCAAGTCTAGGAGCTAAGTTCATCCCTTTTAAGTTGGTTCCAAGAGGTAAGCATTTGGTTTTTCATAAAATGGTTTATGGAAATGTTGGATTTATAATTGTATTGTGATATTATATTTGGGCTTGAATGATTAATGTCTTAAAGTGATGAATGATAGTTTGCATGTGGTTTTGATGCAAGAGAGAGTGTGAGCATTTTGGTCAAAGCAAAAACAAGAGAGTGAGGAGAAGTGTTTCATTTGGTCAATAAGAGAAAAAGAGAGGGTTGTTCTGCCAAGAATAAACCCAGAGGACAGCTACTTATTTGGGTGATTTGGAAGCTATTTTTTAAGGATTTCAACACATACAAGAGGAGTACACAAGCTTAGGAGGGTAATCTATACATTTAGAGTTGAATTGTAAAGGTAAGTATTTAGTTTTCATGAAATTGATTATGTAAATATGTGGTTTTGTGAATATATGTTTGGGTTTGAAAATTTAAGGACTCAAAAGGATAGTTGATGTGTTGCATGTGAGATTGGAGTAGAATTTGAAAGAAAATTAATGTTGGATTGCATGAAGGTCACAGCCAAGAATAGATTTATGTGATACGAATTGTATTTGATTGTTTACCATGAATTTTGATGAGTTTGTGATGTGTATGTAAGTGTGATGTGAAGAAAAGTTAGTGTTAGGTGCATGTATGTGTTCGGCCAAAACAAAGTTCCAATGATTTATTTTGAGTTTGATTTAATTAAGTCATCCTCATGCTTGTGAATTTGATGAAATGTTGAAATATGGTATTGTAATGGGAAACAAAAATATGACATTTTTTAAAGGTTAAGGTTTGGCCAAGGTGTGTATATTGTGATAGAAATTGTTTTTGAATGCTTGAAATGATTTTATGAGTTGTTTGGATGATAGATTTGGCATAGAAATTGAAGGAAATGCCTTGATATGTTAAAAAGACATTTTGCGGTAAAACTCTTTGAAATTACGAAAGTGTAATGTTTTATGGATTTCAATAGAATTTACACCATAGTGTGTAAGTTCGAATGTAATTTCGATAAGAAAATTTAATAGGATGGATGATGTAAAAATTAGTCTAAATTCGGTCAAAGTGACTAAAATGATTCCAAATATTCGTTTGTTGCATTAGTATGAAAATTAGACTTAAATCGAAGTGATTTTCATGCGTGAATGATAAGAAATTTGATTGGATATTGTGTGCGATTAATTAAAATTATTAAATACTCTTTTTCAAACCGTAATAACTTTAATTAATCGCACACAATATCCAATCGAAGTTCTTATCATTCATGTATGAAAATCACTTCGATTTAAACCTAATTTTCATACTAACGCAATAAATGAATATTTGGAATCATCCTAGTCACTTTGACCGAATTTGACTAATTTTTACACAATCCATTCTTAGTTAGAAGTTATTTGTTGAAGCGTGCATAAGTTTTAAACAAAAATTCGCTCGTATTTAAAGTGTAGGTGAAGCGGCGAGTGGAAAGAAAGCATGAAAGAGTGGTTTTATAATTGGGAAGCAAGTTGTGAGTGTGATTTATTTTTAAAGCTTTTACGATTTATAAGTTGATTATTAATATTGCAATTGTATACTTTAGTATTTGAATTATTATAAAGCAATGCTTATTTTGATTTTCTAAGTTATTATGTTTAATTAAATTCTAGCATGTCACTATATTTTATTTATGTATGTATAATTCTTAAAGTATTGTTGTAAATGTATTTATTTAAAAGTAAAGTACATTAGTAAATTTATGATATATACATGCATAGAAAAAATTAAATAAGGATATTTCGAAAGTATTTCAATTATAAAACTTATATTAGGAAAAGAATGTTTACTAGTGAAAACTTTATGTTTTCAGGCAAAACAAAAAGAAAGTTATAAATACATTGAAAAAATTTTAATGTCTATGGTTTACCCTAATCCCCAGATTACCGGTCGAAGTACTGTATGCGTGTATGACAAGAGTGGTTGGGAGAGTCACTAACTTTGGGGGGTTTGAGTCAGTCTGTCGCCCTCTATACGTATATGGTAGTGTAGATCTACTGATGTTAGGATGGGAATCGCGATCCCTGAGATCCCTCATCTGCAACTATACAGTTAGTATTTCCCTAGTCTTGTAGATATGCTGATGTTAGGGTGGGAATCGCAATCCCTAAGGTCCCTCATCGATGACTACAAAGTATTTCCCTAGTCCTAGTGACGTGTGCGAATTTTGTTACTATTATGTACAAGTACCGTCACAAATGATAAGTTTTCTATGGATTACCAATCATTAAATGTAAAATTTCGAAAAGAAGAAAAGTATGATTTATGAAGTATTGCTAGAATTTCAAAATATATAATATTTGCATTATACTAGTTTTACGAATTTTTAATGTAAAGAAATAGGTTATTAGTTTTCAAAATTATTTTGGGAGGATAGATATATTTTGAAAAGGAATTTCAAGTATAAAGTTTACCCACTCATTGAGTTAATATTCACTACTCTTTTCTTGTTTTCTATAAACAGAAAAAAACTTAATTTCACGAGAATCTTTCAGTCAGTGCAGGTCCCGTCTGAAAGGCTTGCCGGGCGGACTGCCTAGGTTACAAGAAAGAGGGGTCTGTCAGTCAACACCATAGAGAGTTAAATTGAAATAAGAGTAGATAAACTAATCCAAAATTTAAATGAGTATAAAAGAATTTAATTCTTCATTAGTGGTTAAGGCATTGAGTAGAACTATATATATTAAGAATTAACTTACGTGGATTTACACACATGAATTAGAATTTAAATTTCTCTTCGAAAATGAATTTGATTCCCCCTCTTGCTAAGAAATTAAATTCCTTATTAAACTTGATTTCCTTTTGTTTTTATATAAACTTATTTTGATATCAATCAAAACCGCCAAGACTGTCTAGTATTTTAACAAGAACATGGGGTCCCTCGCATGAAGAAAAAACATGTGCAATAAATGAATAATAATTTTGTCGGAAAAGTGAATGCTCCCAAGTCCAAGCTAGCATGCATGAAGTAGACTTAAAGCAAGATTGGTGGTCATCGTGCGTATGCAATTTACACATACATAATCCAAATTTTGCCAACGAAACAGGGACCCCCCCTACATGCAACAGAGCCTAGAGCTCTATGCTGAATGAGCTTGCTGTATATATGTACTTCCACTATATATTTCTTTTCTTTTTTTTTTGAAGCCATGCACTCCGAGTATTTCATAAAACACCTTAAGAGCACATTTTTAACCCATGTATATATAGGCATAGGTGAAGAACAATTAAAACACGAATTAGTTGATGTAATGTTTTAATTATCGTATTATGTTGTGATGACCTCATGTTAAAGTGGATGTGGAACAATTATTGAATTTGTATTGGGTACTAAATTCAAGAGTTTTCGCTATTATATATACTTGGCTAGGAACATAGGCATATAGTACTTATTCTTAGGGAAGTTTTTGATGATTTTGTGAAACTTGAGGAAAAGTATTAATAAATTTCACTTTTTTAAAGATAATATGTATGATAATTTCCATAATTGAAGAGGATAGTTGACGAATTTTAAAATCAGTGATTTTGTCATTGTCACCCATATATTTCTCTTGCAATCTCTCGCTCTTTCCTTCTTTGATGAATTGTTATATAAAGCATATAATATATTAATCAGAATTTGTTGGTGAAAGTAGCTAGTCATGATACCTAAAGTGATAAACAGAGCAACTTCATTGAATTGCATGTGGTTACTTATTATAAGAAAATTATACATACATTTGATATTGTGTACGTAAATTGTGAAGCGCACTCAACTAAACAAAACACCACAAAATTCAGTTCTCACGAGTATCAAAAAGAAAATAAAGCTTATATTTTGGTTATGTTTCACTTCCCACCGTTAATTTAAAACGTCATATATTAAAATTTCGTTAGAGTTTTACAAGTAAAACCGGATCCTTTACTACTTTAAAAAAAGTTTAATATTGTTTTGATATATAGTTTGGTAATATATCTAAAAATACTGTGGTAATAAATTACAAAAAGATGTTTATAAATAGTGGAAATTATAAAAAATTACCATTTTAGAAAAGAAAAATTTATTTTTACCCATTCTTTAAAAAAATATATATAGTTTCTAACCTTGAAACAAATTAATTGCAATCTATATCCAAATTACCCCTGTATACCTTTTTCTCATCCTTGATTGCTCATGTATGAGATATTTGTCTTCCTTTGTTGATTGTTTGAGTCTCGTTGGAATTTGTTGAGTTTTTTTTCAATTTTTTTTTTTTAGATGTTGGATATTGATGTTAAGGCTAGATTTTGTTGGATTTATCTTGAAAATTAAGGTTTTTGATGAAATACAACGTGAAGACAATGATTGCGTTATACTGGTTTTTAAATCCACTTAAAAACTGATATTGGATGTCATGTTTTTTCTTTCTTTGAATTGTGAGTATTTTGGTAAATTTATGTATACGGTGAAAATATATAATTTGTTTGAGAGGTTAAAAATGAATTTCTATTGAAAATTGGGTAACAACGAATTTTTCCTCCTGCTTTTGGGTAAAAGTGAAAAGCTCCCTTATAAATATAACATAGAGTTTTGTATTAAGAAAGAATTTATTGAAAGCAGCGTTTTGGAGGTTTGGTTCATGTTGTACCGAAATTATAAAAAATGGGTACCTATTTCCATCAGTGCGGTACTTATTTTGACAATTTTGATATTTATTCCTGACAAGTCGGTTCATAATGTCAAACAATTCAGTACCTTTTTATAGAAGAAATTAAAGTCAATACTAATGTTCGATACCTATTTCCAGAAGTAAAAAACCAATCCAAGCAAAAAAATTGGTATATTACAAACTTAAATAAAAAACCAATTGAAAAAAAAATAAATAAATCGGAGCAGCAAAATGGGCGAAACACATCCTATAATTTCTGTACCTGTTCTTGACAAGTTGGTATATAATGTTCAATAATTTGGTACCTATTTTCAGAAGAATTTAAAATTATTACGATGAGAATGTAAAATGTCATATTTTTCTTCCTTAATGTTTATTCTTTTATACTTATTTGGTGTCTAAATGTACTCATTATTCCTATATTTTGATTTAGAATACAAATGGAGACATTAAGAGCAAAACAGAGCTTTTTGGGTGATTTTAGACAGTTTCGACATCACTTCGTAATCTGGACATAACTCTCTTATCCAAGCTCCGATTGAGATGATTCAAGATGCCGTGGAACGACAAGAAAAAGTTATACAACTTTCATGTTTTGCGTTTTGAGAGATACTAGCTGCATCAAGGTTGAAATCGGGCTTGAATCTGCTATGCCTGCACTGTTGACGTTCTGGATCATTGTTTGGTCTGTAAGTCTATTATGTGGATTTGACACGATTTATTTTGGAAATTTCCAGATCTGATGCACGAAAATCCCAATTGAAATCACAACTTTCCTTCTAGTGTTGAGGCTATTTTTATTATTTTCCTTAATTAGTCAGATTTAAATATTATTATTTTAGGATTATATTTAATTTGTTTAGCAGTTTTTTTTTTGTCTCTAAGAGGGGCATTGCCGTGTATAAAAGAGAGGAGAAATCATCGGACTTGATATCTTTCTCTTCCCTTTTCTCTGACTTTTTCTTCAAGTTTTTTATGATGGCCATGTGTGGCTAATTTTTATAGTTGATTGAAGGAAACTGAAGCCTCGGAATCAATAAAATTGTGAGATCTAATTTGTTTTTATTGTTCAATTTATGCCTTGGGTATCGGATGTTCTTCTATGCTTATTTTCGTGATTGTCTCGTTTAATTATTAGGAGGCCTGCTAGTTTATTATTCGTTGCAATCTATTGCTAAGTTAGATATCAAATCCGTAATTGTTTGATCCCTCTAATTTATGAAGCAACTAAGATTTAATGAATTGCTTCATCAGAAATTAATAGATTTTAGGAAGAACACTCGACTAAATTAAATGCAACCGCTTGTGTTGGCATTGTTTAGCTTCATCGATTTCTCTAATTCTTAAGGCTGCTACTACATTAAATCTTTAGTGCTTGTCTTGGGTTATTTAGTAGTTAGGATTGATTAGATCGCATGTTTTCTAATTAATTGTGATTAAGGAGAGATAGGTAAAATGATTCCAACGGTAAATATTCAAAGTGTGAATTGATATATACTTGCATCAATGATCAGTTGTAAAATTCCGATGGTGGATGTTGACTTAGACCAACGTTTGTTCTTTTGATTGATTTCAATATTTCAATTTGAATTGCTCTTTAGTTGTTTTTCTTAAAATTGTTTTTATTATACTCAAATAACCCTCCCCCATCCTTGTTCACATAGCATAAAATTAGACTAGATACTCTTTGTGGGAACGATCCTTACTCGCATCACTACACAAATTTTTAGGAGTATAGGTTTTAATTTGGTTGCTCGCGACAGCACACCAATTACTAATGTCTGGTACCTATTTCCAAAAGTAGGAAAACCAATTCAAGCGAAAAAAATTAATTGATATGACGAACGTAAATGAAAAATCAATTGAAAAATAATAATAATAAGTAGGAAAATGGGCGAAGCACATCCCACAATTTTGGTAACTATTCTTCACAATTCCATACATAATGTCCAACAATTCAACACTTATTGGCAAAAGAATTTAAAATCGATACTAATGTCCGATGCCTATCGTATAGAAGCGGGAAAACCAATCTAGGTGAAAAAGTTGATTGATATTACAAACTTAAATGAAAAGCCAAATGAAAAAAAATAAAAATTCCAAGCAATAAAACGGGCGAAACACGTCCTAAGTTGGAATTGTAGTTGCTTTTGTGTATGCAGACCGTGCATATATGCACCTTTTGAAGGCAAGGTTAGACCATGATATATAGCATCCGTGCTTCACAAGTTACCTTATAGCATAACACATACATTTATATACCAAATTTCCTTTATTTTTCCAATACGGGATTTTATTCTTGATGGTGCACTTTAAGCTTCAATTTCTCATTCATTCAAGCACTATTTTGACCAAAAGAATATACCAATTCAATGACCTCAAGGAGGTGAACATGAATCTATCTTAGTCTTTCAAAATTGAGATAAAAAACTCCAATCAAAATGATTCATGAAAATGGACTTTTACTCTAATTTTCCAACAAAAGTGAAAGAGAAGCAGATGGAGAAGAGAGAGAAACAAATGAGAAGAGAGCCATGCTTTTTTGTCTTATTCGTTAAGGGTAAAATTAATAGTTCACACTTTTAGATGACATAAAAACTCAAACTATTGATTCAATAACTTTGCATAAGGGAAGCTAAATTTAGTAACAAATGTCACTATTACCACTATTAAAAAGCTCTTTTGCCAATAATTTTTTTTTTTAACCTTCTAATACTCGGTCAAACAACTGTTGGGACTTAATTAATATAAGACTCCATCCCACGGCTAAGAATGCTACTCCCAGAAGCCAACAGAGGTCTACTAACATTATAGTGGGAAAATTGCTCACAATTTTTTGTGGATTTGGTGCTTTGAACTTTACACTTTGTATTAGGTAAGGTAGTGTTGGTGTCACTGCATCAACACGCTTTTGACATTCTAATGCCAATTGAAGTGTCATACCTACCACTCTTATCAACCTAAGTCAATTTTGTTAGTTTATAGCATAAACTTAACTTAGATGGTAAAAAGAAAAGCCCTGTCTTCAAGTAAATATATGATCTTGTATTTTTTTTTTTTTCCCTTGAAAAAAATGTGTTGTCGTAAATAAGAAAATTCATATAAAAGATTAGATTTATGATGTAAGAGTAACAATTTCACAAAATAACAAATGATCGTCTTGGAAGGTAACCACAGATCTGTAAAAAATAACTAGAAATGTGACATAATCGGGTTAACTAACCCCAGAAATGGGGCAGGTTGTATCATGTATGATATGACCCAAATCAGATAATAATTTACTATTACCTGATTATTTAAAAAAGAAAAAAAGAAAAAAAGAAAAACCAACTTAACTGTAGCACTAGCCCCACATTGAATAATTTTAAATTTGAATTCTTGTATACTAAAATTTTAATAATGATAATAATAATAATAGAAACTAAAAAATAAAGTCTGGGAGACTTATTGAATGCCATGCGAACAAATATTATTGTCGAAAGAGCATTTTCTTCAATAAGTTACAAATTCGAAAGTAAATTTTAGAAGTTTAAATTATTTATGTTGAGTGTATATTTTTAAATCAAATATATCTCCATTTTCAATTCTCTTTTTAAATCGATTAATTATGTTTCCCTAATGTTTGTTTTATATAGATGACTTTAAAGCAAATTTGAGTACACATTTGATGAGTTTGACTAACCTAATTAACTAAGTCTTATTGGGCTAATTATACACCATTTATTTAATTTAACATTTGATAGTGCCCTTAGATATTTTTTATATAAAATTAGGATAAATCTTCATTTCAACTTTTATTTGGATTTAAAAAAATTAATTAACTTTTATATATTATCATTTATTTTCTTTATAAAGTCTAAAAATTACATTTTTGTCTCTACTAATGAATTTCATACTATTTTTATTAATAAAAAACCTCAATTTTTATTTATTTATTTGTTACAAATATAAATCATAAACTTCACGTAAGTTTAATATGAATTTGTAAACTTTTATGTAAGTGAGATCAAATATCAAATAATGATTGAATTTATTCAACGTGTTGCATGTTTGAAAATGTACATGTTTATATTGTAATGTTAATTAACAGCTAATCAAAGCTGTGAAGAAAAGTAAAAATAAGGCACAACCACTCCCTTAATCTTAAAAGGTTAAGGGTTTAAGATCTATTTTTATCTTAATAGTCTAAATAACATGTTGATAGTTTTCTTTAAAGTTAATCTACTCAAAAAAGAAGAAGAAGAAAGAAAAGAAGAAGCTGTGACGGAAATGAAAAATTATTTAGTTAGGTTTTGAGGGCGATGTATAATGCATCATCAATTTTGATTAATTAAAATATTAAACTATAATTCAACCAAATATTATAGACTAATAGGGGGCCATAGAGGGCAAGTTGGGAAGGACAAGAAATAATAAGAACCTCACATTTGTGATACTTAAGATCCTTCAGATTAAATTAACCAAATTATTCATCTCATGATCAAAAGCTGTGAAGAAAATGTAAAGTTATTTAGTTAGGCTTTGAGGGCGATGTATAATGCATCATCAATTTTGATTAATTAAACTATTGAACTATAATTAAACCAAATATTATAGACTAATAGGGGGCCATAGAGGGCAAGTTGGGAAGAAGAAGAAATAATAAGGACCTCACATTTGTGATACTTAAAGATCTTTCAGATTAAATTAACCAAATTATTCATCTCAAAAGCTGTGAAGAAAAGGAAATGTTATTTAGTTAGGTTTTGAGGGCGACGTATGATTCATCATCAATTTTGTGTAATCAAAATATTAAACTACAATTAAACCAAATATTATAGGCTAATGGGGGGCTATAGAGGGCAAGTTGGGAAGAATAAGAGCCTCACATTTGTGATACTTAAGATCTTTCAGATTAAATTAACCTAATTATTCATCTCAAATCATCAACACCCTTTTGGCTTCTGTGGTTGACCTCTTCAATTAATGATATTGATTACTACAAATACTAGTGAAAAGTTTTATAACAAAACTAGAGTTAATTAGACCAATATATATCTACTTACATTAGCACTCAGAATAAGTAGTTGCGAGCACCTTTGTGTTTATTAAGATAGTTGGGATTCTTCTTTTTCCTTTTTTTTTTTTTTATTAACAAGTTGGGATTCAATTTCTACTAAACGTATTTTACAAACTTGTTTAGATAATTTTATCACTTTATTACGGAAATAATTATTTCCGATTATAATAGTGGATATATATATATACACACACTAAAATTTTAAAGAAATAACAAATGTATTTCTTTCTTCTTCTTTTTTTTTTTCCCCAGAAAAAAGGCTAACCTCAATCAAGAATTTGTTATGATCAGGTGAGCTTAACTACTACAAGCATGGTTTGGATAACAACTCTTATAATAGAGAGAAGGGGTACGTTTTTTCATACTTTATGGTAGAGGTGTGAGTTGAACTTAAATCACAAATATAAAATAGAAATGTACACTATTATTCAAATAAAACTTTGTGTTACTATGTTTATAAATGTGTTATCAAGACTTAAGAGTGCAAACAATTTAGCCAAGTTTTGCTTATCGAAATATGATATAGCTTTCATCCGTATGGTATCAAACTAACTTTCATTTATATTGTGTCCAATCAAATCTGTTTCCTACTAATATGACGTGTTGGTTTATGATGAACCATCATCAAAGTGGATAACCAAGATGAATCCATATCAATTGAGTAGAAACAGATCAATGATATTAATTTACGTCAAATGTTTACCCTATGAACACTTTTGTTTTAATGAAGAATTGGAAAATATTGAAGGGACTTGAGTACTTGTAAACTTGCTGTTACATATGTAAATGTTATTGCCTTCATCGATCTTTGAAACATATATCCACCATATGTATAAATTGCGTGTGGTTTACGTTTTTGATTTAATAATTGGGGAGACAATAATAATGAAGCCAAATCTACAAAGTACTTAGCATTTGTATTATAGTTTGATGAGGTCACTTGCTTAAATGAGAAAAGTAATCCGTAATTATGAAGTTGTTGTTGTCTCGTAAATGTTTTTTTCTTTAAATAGACACAATCCAAATACTACTGTGAGTGGGATTAAATTTCTAATCAAGCTGTCAGTTGATTTCTAATAATTTTTTTTTTTTTTCAAAAATTGTATTTTAGTTGAACATCCTCTTCTATTAGAGGTGGTTGTATATCCAGCTATCCACTTTCATGATGACGGTTTGGTTATACACCGTTTTACAAGCATGTATGAGCATTTTCTTCTCTTTTGTAGGGGTAGATATTTTCTAATTATAGTTTTTTTAATTAGTTGATGCCAACATAAATATATATATATATATATATATATATAGTTGTCTAAAAACTAATAAGATAGTTAAATCCTTATTATTATACCCGTATAAATTACAAATACATTTACATTTAGGTATAAGTTTCCTTTTTTAGGTAGATATTTTCTTGCTAGTGATAAAAAAATGTATTGTTATAAAACAATTAAGATATGAGTTTTGTTGCGGAATTCAACTAAGATCTACTATTGTACGAAATAGACGTTGAACAAAGGATCTAGCTAACATTCAGATATTTTTTGCCGCAAGTTTGAAGGTCATTTAGATTATTCGTTGAGACTCTGTTTTATATGATAATTGATTTTAACTGAATTCCGTAAAAAGTTTAACATAAATATGTCTTTAATGTATTTAAATTCCTTCTTTCTCGCAATTCATGTCGTCTCACCCTATACGCAAATTAAATTAAATCTTTTTTTATGAAAGTTGGTGTGAACTAATTTTTCTCTAAATTTATTTTGTCATTAGCAATGACTTTTTTTTTTCCTCCATTGGATTTAATTTAAGAGTATGTTACAACTAACGATGTGAGACAACCTCATTGTATTCCCTTATATCCCAATAAATGATGTAACCATTGATGGATGAATATATAGTATAAGTGAAATAAATAGTTATAATATGTTTAATTAATTATTTTTTAAAGATTTTTGTGTTAAGGTCTAGCTTTATAAAAGAAACCACAAACCTATGTCATCTATTTTTGACAAACAATAAATTATATCTGAACCTTAAACCTAACCTACATTGATTAATATTAAGTGTACACTTGGTATAACTTATCTACTAATTAAAAATTCTTTTTTAGTGTTAAAAACTTTGATTGGTTTTTTTTTTTTTTTCACGTTTTTAATTAACATCCCGGTAGAACTTTTAAGAAATTAAAAAGTTGAAAAATATCTACTTGAAAAAACTCAAACTTTGAACTTTTCTAAGTAAATCATTTGAGTATTTAAAAAAAAAAATTAAAATGTTTAATCTATTCTTATTTTATTTTGTTAATATCTTTATACATTTATAACTTTATTATACTTTCTTTATAAACATAAACATATAATCTCTACTTTCATTTGCTTTTTATTTCATAAAAATATCTAATAATTTATCTTTAACCAGTAAGTTTTCTATATTTTGTACGTGTGTGTTTTGTATTTAGTTGGTTTTTACTGATAATACAATTTTTTTATTATTAGTTCATTGATATGCATATATATATATATATATATAATAATTGGGACAGGTGAAAAGCGAAAAAAAGAGAAACAAAGTCTTTTTTTTTTTTGAAAAAAAAAAAAGAAACAAAATCAACCCACGGGTCTAAAACGGGTACGGGGTGAACTTTATGATAATCATGGAATGGATAAAAGGGAGTAAAGAAACACGACCCTTTTTATTTTTTGAAGCTAATTAAACTAAAGTGAAAAATTGACGGAGAACAATAAAATCTTTATTATTATCATGATAGATTAATTTTTTATGGTTCATATTAAAGTAATTACATTCTTAGAATGAATATACTACTCTTCTCTCTTATATCTTTTTTGGTAAATTTATAATCTAAAAATATTTTAAAAATAATTTAACCAATAGTCTATAATTTAAAAGTGTTTTTTTAATTGACAACCAAATAACTAGCAATTTTTTTTTCAAAATTTACTTCTAAAAGATTTACTTGAATAAACTATATTAAACGAAATGTAAATCCACTTTATATAAACCTCCAACTCCATTGGCACATTTGTACGACAAAAAAAATTGAGAATTGTTTTATATTACCAATTCAAGGACTTTGACGAATTGAATTATTGATTATAAATTCAATCAATATGTTGGAGTTTGATAAAAGGCAATTCATGAATTTGCATTATAATTTCACCAAACAGTCAAGACTTTGAGGACTGAGAAAAAAAACCCAACAAATTTGCATTTCATGCAAAAATGAATTAATTTTTATAACAATAAAGTACTATAAGGAGAGAATTCTTTTGATAATCATGGAATGGATAAAAAAGAGTAAAGAAACACGACCTTTTTATTTTTTGAAGCTAATTAAATCAAAAGTGAAAATTTGATAGAGAACAATAAAATTTTTATCATTATCATGATTGATTAATTTTTTTATGGTTCGGATTAAAGTAATTACATTCTTAGAATGAATATACTAGTTTTCTCTCTCATGTCCTTTTTGGTAAACTTATAATCTAAAAATTTTTTAAAAATAATTTAATCAATAGTCTACAATTTAAAAATGTTTTTTTAATTGACAATCAAACAACTAGTAATTTTTTTTCAAAAATTTACTTCTAAAAGATTTACTTGAATAAACTGTACCAAACGAAACGTAAATCTACTTTATGTAAACCTCCAACTCCATTGGCACATTTGTACCACAAAAAAAAATAAAATTTGAGAATTGTTTTATATTACCAATTCAAGGACTTGACGAATTGAATTATTGATTATAAATTCAATCAATATGTGGGAGTTCGATAAAAGGGCACTTCAAGAATTTGCATTATAATTTCACCAAACAGTCAAGACTTTGAGGACTGAGAAAAAAAACCCAACAAATTTGCATTTCATGCAAAAATGAAATAATTTTTATAACAATAAAGTACTATAACGAGAGAATTCTTTTGATAAAATATTTGCTGAAAATTATATACAAATTCTATGTAAATATATCTATATATATATATATATATATATATTAATTTTTATGAATCTCAACGTTTTGAAAAGACCTTTCTTTTAAGAAAGGAAAAAGTAATGCATTTAAATGGTTGGCATTAAAAAGCTCCACTCAGAAAATTTAAATTCAAATACTAGATGTAAGAGAAACACATAAAAACTTGTCTCCTTAAATGCATGAAAAACAATAAATTTGTTTTATTAATTTTATATTTTGGTGTCAATATTTAGGGAGTTTTCATCATAATGTGATAACCAGTGTGGTGGTCCAGACGACTAGGAGAGAGATAAAGTTTAATATGAGGTGACGAAAAACAAGTGAAAATTGACAATTCTCATGAAAGCTGCTTGAAGCAAAATTTCCAGGAGCCAAGGGAAATTTTAGAAATTCCGGTTGCTTTATATGCCTTATCTTTTTGTCTTAGAAAAGCTACCAATAGGCCACCCAATTTCATGTCTCAATTAACCAATAAATCTCAGTCTTCATACAATTCAACTTAATTTTAGATATGATAAAAACTTTTGCTTACAAAATATAACATTTTCGTAAATTGATTTTTCTAATGGATAAAACATTCTCATTTTGTCAATGTTGTTGATTTTTTTTTTTTTTTTTAAGTAAGCCTTAATATAAGGAGTTAATTCTTTTAAATCAATGAACAATAAAAATATGAAACTTGATAAAATCAGCATGTCATCAGTAAAAACCATTACTAATAGTCTTGGGACTATTTTGGATACAATAATATTATGATATTATTTAAAATATATATATCTTATATTAAAAACATGACAAACTAATTTGTAGTTATTATATAAATCAATAAAATAATCTAGTAGTCATAATTAGCAATACATCATTAGATGAGTTTAAACAAATATTTAAATAATACATGAAATGAAATATCATTCTTGTTATTTAAAATTTGATAACAAATGAATCAATAACGTACTAAAATTTGTCTAGGTTAAACGTTATAGGTAAGATCTAGATATCCACTCTTATTACAAGAAAAATATCTCTCTCAGTTTTCCTATAATTAATAAATAAATACATACGATCGACCTAACAACCCTTCCTATGTAGAATGGGAAATGCACACAAGAAAAGTGGCAATGTATGAATATATAATTGGCTCAATAACGTTATTGGATTAATGAAAAAGACAAATAAATAAATGGGTTTTTTTTTCCCTAAACAATCCTTGTCATATAACATCTATACTTAAAAATCAAAAGTAGGCTCAGGAGAATTATTGAACACTATAGTCAATAGGTTCTCCAGAAGCCTTTAATCATCATTATCACCTCCTCAACCCATGCCATGGACACGCACCATCTTATATAAGTTAGGTTTAATTATATTTAATTTGGAAATGATACGTTTAATTGTGTACGAAATAACTGTATTGGCTAAATTTAAGTCTAAGAAAGTATTATGTCCGTTTTCTCGACTTGGATAAAAGAGCCGCTAAAAACCCAAGGAATGTTAATAGTACTGAAGCCCAAGAAGCCCAGTTTCAAGATCACTGTAACAAGCTCAGAGGACTCCCAAAACTCGCAGCACCCACAACTTGTCTCAGCATACCTTCAAGTCTTACTTGTCTGAATCTGCCTTATCATCTCTCCAGCCCATATTCATCAGTCTGTCCATGCCTCTCTTTAGCTCATGCAGCCTGCTAGGTCGAAGAGCTCGCACCAGGAGGTGCCTTGTAAAGCCAGCCATCAGGACAACCTACTCCCCAAATTTCACGCTGACACCACCTTAACAGTTTCCAATGAGCTTTTAATGCGACGACTGCTTATTTAATGAAAAGAAGACTTTACTCTAAACATTTAATGAAGACGTGGGCATGTGGAGAATAATCATTGTTGTAGCATTAAATGCAATATGACTTATGTCAGATTAGTTGAATAACTATGATCAGAAACGTGTGTAATACTCCAATTATATTTCCCCCTTCTCTATAAATTGGAGAGATTTTTATTGTAAAAACAAGTTAAGAACACTAGTATTACCGTTACTCTGTCGGAATTAAACCAGAGTGGCCCGTGGACGTAGGCGTACTCGTCGAACCACATAAAAATCCTTGTTTTTGCATTCTTCTCCTCCCTTTCTTTCGTTATTATTTGCTTTATTACTACCGTCCATCCACCATAACCAACATTCCCCCACTTTTATTACGACACACCAACCTTAAACCATATTTACAACACATTTATTACCTCTATTATCATTTATTATACCAAACCACGGTCTGGGCCTTTGAATCTCTTAGTCGACCATTTTCGGACGTTGACATCTTTTGACGTTAGAAGGAGGGCCCAACGGTGACTTGGTAACTCCTTCATTAGTTGATTTTTTTTTTTAACCGTTTTTATTTCATCAAACTGTAATGACTAGAGCAAGAATGACAAGAAGTGTTGGTGTGGTAGATGAGTGACCTGAAGGCCAGGAAGACTAGCAAAGCACCTTACCTTTCAGGGAAGAGGTCGCTCAGGAGTGGCGACAACGTCAGCAAGTTTTGGAGGATACGGTAAAGCAACTGACTGAGATAGTTAGGGTGTTGGCGAAAGTTCAGACCCGCGTCGCGCAGAGGCAGGTAGAGGTCACTCCTACTAGAAGAGCTCGCCATCAGCCCATTGAGGAAATCCCGACCCCGGAGTGAGTAGCTGGCAGGGACAAATCGCTATCTGAAGAGTCCGTCCGCTCCTCGAACTTGAACCCGAGAAGGTAGACAATGAGCTTAATAACGGGAGGCCTCACCTCATCCTACTGACATAAGGGTGAGGGTGAGTCACGAAGGTGATCGACATGTCGAAGATAGTCGTGGGCATGAGCGAGCTCGCGAACATCGTGGTGGTCATGAACCTGAGCCGCGAAGGGGCTTTTGACAGGTAGAGAATTTTGATGGGATACGCAGGTCGCGAGACCACCACTTAAGAGAGCGGAAGAGCACCAGTGGACGGAACCAAACTAGGTAGTCTGAACCCTAAGATCCGATGATGGAAGAATTGCTGCATAGGGTCCAACAGCTGGAAGCGCGACCTGGACCTTAAAGCCAAGCAGAACAAGATGATGACATGGTTCCATTCACTAAGGAGATCGAGACAGAGCCTCTGCCACCCAAGTTTAAGCTTCCAAGCATTCCGCCTTACAATGGGAAGAGTAATTCGTATGACCACCTGGACGCGTTCAACGTATCGATAGACCTCCAGACGAACAATTCGATTGTCAAGTGCCGAGTCTTCCTAGCTACATTAACGGATGCCTCGCGAGCCTGGCTCAAGAGCCTTCCAGCTCGCGGTATAGGGAATTTGAAAGAATGCCAGTAGAAGTTCCTCAATCGGTACAAGGCCCTAAGGAAGCAACTCACACCCCCATGCCACCTCGCTACCATATTCCATAAGCAAAATGAGTCCCTGAAGGATTACATCATCTAGTTCAAGGACGAGGTGAGCAATGTTGAAGCACCCTCAAATGAGAGCATCCTGACCGCAATTTTAGTAGGACTCCGGAAAGACAGGAAGCTCTATAAAACATCTACAAGTCGTCGGTAAAAAACCTGGGTGAGTTCTACGAGCGGGCTGCTAAAAAGATTAGGTGGGAGGAAGCTTTTAGACTAAAGAAGTCCAGTAATCAACGGAGTGAAGCAAGTACTTTCCACCAGGGCAAAAGAAAAGGCCACGATGGGAACGGAAGTAGCGAACATAGACATCGTTATGCCCATGTAGTGGCGAAGCGAGCTTGGCCCGAGCTAAGAAGAGAGCGACCTCGGCTTCAAGGTCGGTATGGGAATTATAGCGTCCTGTCAGACATGCAGGATCGGATCTTTACCACAGAAAGGAATAGGAAAAACTTTGGAAAATCACACCCTATAGGAGTTCCGAACAAACTCCGAGACCCGAGGAAGTTCTGTGCCTACCACAACGAAACTGGACACAACATTTCAGATTGCTGACAATTGAAGGACGTCATTGAAGAACTAATCAGGCGAGGTCGTTTGAGAGAGTATGTAGTGTGACCTGTAGGCAGACGACCTCAACAACAACGTCCTCAAAACCAACATCAACAGCTAGAGCAGCAGCAGCCCCAGCGAGCTCCCAAGCAAGGACACGAGCCAACAGTAAGAACTATCTTTACTATTCATAGCGGTCCTCACATTGTAGGTACTTCAAACAAGTCGTACTAGAGGTACGTGAGGGAAGTCAATCACACCTTGTTGGCAGATTATGGTAGAGTAGAGGGACCTACTAAGAAGGCAAAAGTATCATCGGATGACATCGTATTCATTGAGGAAAATGCAAGGGGCGTACACTGGCCCTATAACGATGTCATAGTCATCTGAGTCAAAATCAGCAACACCGAGGATACTGCGGATCATGGTGGACATCGGGAGCTCAGTCAATGTAATGTACAGGGACTGTTTTGACTAGATAGGGCTGGGAGCTAAGCAACTAATGCCTTCACCAGAACCTCTGTATGGCTTCACAGGAGATGTTGTAACCCCAGTAGGCCAAATCAGACTGTCACTCACTCTTGGAGAACCAGGTCAGTAGGCCACCGTACTAGCGGACTTCATGATTATTGACTGCCCGTCGGCATATAATGTAGTCCTGGGGTGACCTTCAATGAACGACCTGGATATGGTAACCTCCACCAAAACGCTTACGGTTAAGTTTTCAACTCCCAGCGGGATAGGATGCGTCCGAGGAAAGCAGCATCTAGCTAGACGCTGTTACGAGGACGTCGTTAAGATAAGGATCAAAGAGAAAAAAGGTAAATGTGGTCTCAAGTGGTGAACCACAAGTTGTGACCGAGACAGGGATAAGCCACGACCTCGACCCACACGAGGTAGATGCAGATCGGGCTACAGGACCCGTTGAAGAATTGAAGGATGTGCAGGTCAGCGAGACAAATCCAAAAAATGCTTGAAGCTGGGACGAGACCTAGCCCCAGAGGTTCGGACCCAGCTCGCTGACTTCTTGAAGGCCAATCTGAACTTCTTCGCATGCAATCACGAGGACATGGTGGGGATAGACCCTAAGATTATGTGCCACAGGTTGAACATAGATCTCTTCCATAAGCCAGTTCGCTAGAAGAGGAGGCTAATGACGCTAGAGCGGTATGCTGCCCTAAAGGAGGAAGTAGAGAAACTGTGATCAACAAATTCATTCGCATAGCCCATTATCCAGTTTGGGTGGCCAACCCAATCCTCGTGAAAAAAAAGAACGAAAAATTGAGGACATGTATTAATTTCACCGACTTGAACAAGGTCTACCCCAAAGACAGCTTTCATTTGCCCAGGATCGATCAACTTGTGGACGCGACGGCCGGACACCAGCTCCTGAGCTTCATGGATGCTTTCTCGGGCTACAACTAGATCTATATGAACCTGGAGGACGAGGAGCACATATCGTTTGTAACTAACCGAGACTTGTATTGCTATAAGGTAATGCCCTTCGAATTGAAGAATGTAGGGGTGACTTACCAACGCCTAGTCAATGCGATGTTTCAGGAGCAGATCGGGAAGACTATGGAAGTGTATGTGGACTACATGTTGGTCAAATCAAAGCAAGCAGCAAACCATGTCCGCGACCTGGACGAGACCTTCTAGATCCTGAGAAGTTACCAGATGAAGCTGAACCCATTGAAGTGTGCTTTCGGAGTGGCATCTAATAAGTTCCTTGGCTTTATGGTGAATAGCAAGGGAATTGAGGCCAACTCAGAGAAGATCAAGACACTAATCGAGATGTGGTCCCCAGTTCGGATTAAAGATGTCCAAAGCCTCAACGGTCAGGTCGCGGCACTTAGTAGGTTAATCTCCAAGGCCACGGACAAATGTATTCCTTTCTTCGAAGCGATAAAGAAGGCGAATAATTTCAAATGGATTGAGCAATATGAGGAGACATTTCAGCCGCTGAAAGAGTATATGGGCCGAGCTCCCTTTCTGTCAAAACCAAAGGAGGGAGAAAAGCTCTTTCTATACCTAGGAGTATCTTAGCACGCATTGAGTGCTGCCTTGGTGAGAGAGGAAGAAAATATGCAATTACCAGTGTATTACATCAGTAAGAGGCTGGTCGACGCAGAAACCAAGTATTCACAGATGGAAAAGTTGGCATACTGCCTGGTGATCGCATCAAGGAAGCTACGCCCTTACTTCTAGGCCCATCAGATCGAAGTCCTCACACAGCACCCGCTCAAGCAAATCCTTCAAAAGTCAAATACCTCAGGTAGGCTACTCAAATGGGTCGTAAAGTTCGCACAGTTCAACACCGAGTACAAGCCCAGAATGGCAGTCAAGGCTCAGGCCTTAACGGACTTCATCGCTGAATTCACAGGACCTATAGAAAAACAGACCGCAAATGACCCAATGTGGGAGCTGTACGTGGATGGATCCTCCAATGAATATAAGTTAGGGGCTGAAGTGTTGCTGATCATCCCTGAAGGTCACAAGATCCTTAGCGCCCTGAGATTTGGATTCCAGGTCACCAACAATGAGGCCAAATATGAAGCACTACTCGCTGGACTCCGCTTAGCAAAAGAAGTGCGAGCTGAGTAGGTAAAGGTTTTCAGTGACTCTCAGCTCGTGGTGTGTCATGTCCGAGACGAGTACCAGACGAGGAGACCTAAGATGGCTAAGTATCTTCAGAAAGCCAAAGAATTACTGGGGGCTTTCTAAAGGATTGAGGTAAGTCAAATCTCTCGAGCTCAGAATTCTTATGCAGCTAACTCGTTTGGCAACCAACCAGGACACATACTTCTTTGGAGCTATACTAGTAGAATTCTTACCAGCCCCAAGCATAGAGAGAAAAGATACATTGATGATCATAAATGTTTACCCCGACTCCTGGATGAACCCATTGCTAAACTACTTGCAGGAAGGAAAGCTACCAAATGACAAGTTAGAGGCACATCGCCTACAAGCTCGAGCAGCTCGCTACTGCATTTACGATGACAGGTTATACAAAAAAGGATTCTCAGCCGCACTTCTGCGATGTATTGATGGCTAAGACTGTGAGGTCGTGCTGAGGGACATATATGCTGGTCATTGTGGAAACCACGCATGGGGTCTGTCTTTATCTTAAAAAGCACTCAGGCAGGGATTTTATTGGTCGACCATGAAGAAGGATGTCATCTATTTGGTCAAAAAATGCAACAAGTGCCAGAGATTCGCCAAAGTCCCACGAGCTTCGCCGGCCTACCTTTAGCAAATTGTGAGTTCGTGGCCCTTCGCGATCTGGGGAATGGACCTAATCGGACCTCTGCCAACAGCTCGTGGGAAGTGCAAGTATGCAGTGGTTGCTGTAGATTACTTTACTAAATGGGCCGAAGCTAAGGAACTTACATAGATCTCCACCGTAAATATAAAGAAATTTGTGTATAACAATATTATATGCAGGTTTGGAGTTCTTCAGCAGCTCGTGATTGACAATGGAACACAGTTCATCAACGAGCAATTCATCAACTTCTGCAACGAGCTTGGGATAGTGAAGAGCTTCTCAGCTGTAGATCACCCTCAAGCCAACGGTTAGGTCGAAACTGTGAACATGATCATCAAGTATACCTTAAAGACCAAACTTGAAGCAAGGAAAGGGGTTTGGGTGGATGAACTACAGAAGGTGCTTTGGGCTTATAGAATAACAGCTCGTAGCTCTACTGGCGAAACCCCGTTCTCCATGGTATACAGGTCCGAAGCCATGATCTCTGCAGAATTTGAAGTTATTAGCCAACGGAGAACATCGTTTCGACTTGAAGACAATGACGAGCTGCTCACTACAAGCTTGGACTTAATTGAAGAAGCAAGGGAGACAGCTCGCACAAGGGTAGCAATTTATCAACAAAGGGTCGCCAGATACTATAACAAGAAAGTTTGAGCTCGAAACTATAAAACCGGCGACCTAGTCCTACAACTAATCCTACCCACATCTCGCAAAGCCAGTAACGAAACACTTGGCCCCAACTGGGAAGGTCCTTACCTTATCAAGGAGAATCTGGGAAACAGTGCCTACCACTTGACTAGCATGGACGGATCCGAATTCCCATGGGCCTGGAATGCAAAAAAACTTCACCCCTACTACACTTAAAACTGTCAGCTCGCTCTATAACCTTTGTACATAATTCACTTTGATGATTGTCTGTAAAGTGATTTCACTTGTTCTGTTGTTGTATGTACAATGTTCAAAGCAGAAAGCAAACTAGTTGAACAAGCGAAGTGTAATTATTATGAAGGGCAACAACTGTCGGAATTTACTTTTGTTAAGCGAGCTATTATTCATTATCCATCGCTTCTTGAAGATATCTCTGCAATTATCTAAGAAATCATTCGTGACCAGAAAACATGCGTGGATGTCCACTAAAATTATTAATTATCTGGCGAACGCATCCACCAATCATATATGTTTATAAGGACGCTTCCACAATCAATTTTTCATTTTCTAAATGCTGATTATTCTGCGTGACCCACTTCTGCAATCAGCAAATTGAGATATTTCGTACACCGTGGTTATTTTCTACAATCTGCGAGCTATCTATTATTATGATTGATGGATAATTGTTGCCAACGCTTCTTATAGCGCCCTCGCGATTTGCGAGCCAATTTCTCTCATTTGCAAAGCATAATTACGCTTCTTATAGCATCATCACGATCTGCGAACCAATTTCTCATATAATCTGTAAGGTATAATTATCATCAGCAAGCTACAAGCCTCCATGCTCCAAAGGTATTGCCTGTGGAAAGTGTTGCCATCAAGACATTCTGGAATATACTTATTATACGCTCCCCTGAAGGTGATCCTGTGGAGGGGGAAGCTATCCAGATATAACCTGTGGAAGGAGTTGCCATCTGTACACTCTGGAAGTGACTATCTGGGAACTTTGATTACTGCGCTCTGGAAGGCTATTGCCTATGGAAGGAGTTGCAATGAGGGTCTCGCTTGTGGGAAGGGTTGCTATCTAAAAGCACCCCGAAGGGCATCATCAGGGACCCGTCAACTATACGAAGGGTCTTGCCTGCGGAAGGGGTTGCGTTCTACGTGCCTTGGAAGGCACAACCGGGACATTCAATCAATCAAAAACCTCGCAAAGGGTGCGACCTGCAAGCTGCTAACACAAAGCTCGCAAAGGGTGTCACTCGCGAGCCACCATCAGAAAACTCGCAAAAGGCATGACCTACAGAGCTGCTACCAAAGGGCCTGCCAAAGGCGTGGCCTGCGAGTTAACCTCGCGAGAGGAGCTGCCTGTGCTAGGAGCTGCCTGTGGTCAAACAGTCTCACGTGAAGAGCTACCCATACTGGGAGCTGCCTGTGATCATGGACGCATGGTCTCGTGAGAAGGGCTTTCCTGGCTGAGAGCCACCTATGATCGTAAACAAACGACCTCGCGAGAAGAGCTATCCATGCTGGGAGCTGCACATGAATCACATATTGATACAAAGTGCTTCAGCAACCTGAAACCATCAAAGTTCGGGAAAATGCTAATATAAACTCGCGGAATTCTGGCACAGAGTAAACTCAAAAGCATATGCTTAAATAGGCACCTCGCGAGCTATAAGTACTTATCCAGATTAAATGTACTATCATGTGCTAACCTGCGACTAAATTGCTTGCAAGTCAAAAGCTTACGAGCTAGCATATTATCATGATTATGATATGTTTGTTAATAGATCTTGATTATGATATGTTTGTTAATAGATCTTGATTACGATATGATCGTGACAATAGCTCGCTATATATCAATGAGTATCATATGTCTGTTATGCATGTCCTACACTTTGTTGAAAAAAGTTAAAGATTGTAGGAAAAAAAATTAATAAAATGATCTCGATCTGCGAGATCGCTATCCATTACAAATAAAGTCCTCATAAGGGAGGAAAAGTTTAATAGTTACAAACTGAATGAAAGAAAGAAAGCTAAAAATCTGTCTAAGTATGGGCAGGTGTTTCTGAAGGAGGCTGATCCGATAAGGCCTCTGCTGGATTCTCCACAACAGAAGGATCGTGAGAAGCTAGAGGTCCTTTAGGAGTTGGAACTGGTGGGAGACCTGGAACAGCGGATTGAGCGGCTGAGGGAGTTGAGAAGTATCGCCTTGTTGCGCACCCTGAGTACTAGCGGCATGATCAGCGAACACTCGGATTGCCTTGGTTGCCGCCGGCCCAAAGAACGAATAGTCCATGTCCGGATGATGCTGCCAAAGTGTGTATAAAAATGCATTCTCAATGTCTGCCATAGCGATTTCTTGCTCCCGGGCAACTCGAGCTTGGGCGCACTCTTCCACTCGGACGACCTCTTCCCGTGCCTTAGCAAGCTCGTCCTTGAGTGACACCAATTCTTGCTGCTGTTGGCCGACTTGGTTTTCCGCAACCTCAGCTCTTTTTTCTGCGGCCTAAACTATCTTTCCAGCGACCTCAGCCCTTCTATCCGTGGCGTCGGTTTTCATTTCTACGGCTTTAGCTTTTAGTGCAGCGACCTCAGCTTTCTTTTCAACAGCATCAGCTCGCGCCACGACAACACTCAACTCGTCCTTGGCCTTCTCCAGCTCCCCCTGAATCTTGCTGACTTCGAAGTCGCTGCCTCTCGACGAGCTATTTCCTGAGACAGTGCTTCATCTGCATCTTTAAGTTTGCCCTCGAGCTGCTGGTGCTCCTCTCAGAGGAGGTTTACTTCATCTTGCAGTCTCTTCCTTTCAGCTTTAAACTCCTCCTCAGTAACTCTGAAGGTGGTTCTCTCACTCTGCTGCACTTCGACCACCTTCATCAACTTCATCACTGCCATACTTATCTGAAAAAGAAAACAACGATGAAGCTCCAATCAGAGACACCAAATAAAGGTAGATGAGTCTATAGCTTACCAGTGCCGAGTGGCGAGCTGCATAAAGTACTAATCTCGGGCCAGCAAAGTCCTCCCTATAAAGCTTCGGGGTGCGGTTCTCCAGAGCTCGTGGTACAAGGTTCAGGAAATCATCTAAGTACCGCATCTTCGTCATCATCTCAATATGTAGCTCGGGGTCCACAGATGATGACTCCTGAGGTTCCTCAGGTCACCTCGGGGCTTGAGAGCTTGGACCTTTACCAATGACGATCGCCCCTAGCCTTACGACCTCAATTACCTTATGACGCTTGAGGGTTGAGGGCTCGGTTATGCCTTTCCTTTTTTCTCTGACCGCGGGCTCGGGCTCTGGTGTAGACGAGCTCTCCCCAGCAGGAGTTCTGGCCCTCTTAGCTATGGAAGGACCAGTCTTTTTCTGCCCCTTTAGCTTGAGGGCTTGTTTCTTAGGTACTGCAGTCGTCTCGACTTGTGGAATAGATGCGGCAACAGGCTGAGGAGGTACCTACTGAGAAGGATCTAGCGAGGTATCATCTACAACCACGACCTCCGGCTCCCCAAGCCTAAGTACGGCGCGGACTGGAGGAACGTTTAAAATCAGTCTGTCCATCTCGTCAGAAGAGATGCTCGTAGACGGACTCGAGATGCCTTTTGGAGAAGGCACGGACTCAAGGGCTGGAGGAAGCTTGAATACTGAACGAACCTCACTCCTTTCTCCGCGGACCCTGAGATCGCTATTTATACCCAGACGTGGGCGGTCAAGTGATGGGGCAAGACCATGAGCTCGCAGCTCGGCTCCTTAAGGGAACGAGTCGTTGTCATCAACTTTAGCCACGACAAAGATGTCCAAGATTGCGATCTCTTCCCCAGTGAGATTGATCCTACTAAAAGAAACCTCTGCAAAACAAAGACGAGCATGATTAAAAAAAAAAAAGAAGATGAAATCGTGCGAGCTGAACCCATACCTACCTGGAGACAAGACAAAAAAAGTATTTTTTAAGTTATGAAGGGAGAAACAAGAAACAAAAACTCAGTGGGACTTGTAGTCTTCCACGTTGGACTTAATGCTGCTTCTAGGTAAGTGTTGCTTGAAACGGGAGTTACAGGCTGAAATGTAATACAGCCCGTCCTTATACTCAGCTTGGCGACCGTGAATCCCCTTGAAACTGTACAGACTACGAATGATGCGGGATGTAGGAGGTTCGAGCCCGTTTTTAATAAAGATAGCAGCCAAGGAAGTTAATTGGGCATACGAGTTCAGTGTTAGCTGGAATGGGGCCAACTTAAGATCGTTTAGCAGGTCTATAAGGTAGCTGTGAACAAGGAACCTAAACTCGTACTATATATGCTCGCGGCTTATTGCAATAAAACTCTTGGGCGGGTAGGCCACGTGATCGGTCCTATGTGGCACCTTAGCTCGGTACCCTAATGGGAGGTCAAACTCCCGAGCTAAAGTCTGCAACGCTTGAAGATCCAAACTAGAAGCAGAATGGTAGAAGGGCACTCGAGCTCCTCTCCCTTCGTACGCAAGATGAGAAGGTCGATGGCCCAGCTTGCCTCACAGGCTCCTCTGCGACCTCACCACTTTGGGAGGTCTCGCCCTGAGTGACTTTAACTTGTTGTTCCACTTGCTCCTCAGAAGAAGAAGTCTCGTCACCGACCTGATGACTTCTACGCGAATGACCTGACATCTACAGAACAAAAGAAACGACATCAAAATGCTGAAAGCATACTGAATCTAGCGAGCTAAAGTGAAGAATCCTAAAACTGCTATCCTATACGTCAGGTCGCACGCTTCACCACCCAAAAGCGGTTGGGGCCCAGAATACAGGCCCATTAGGTAAAACTTTTTCTTAATATCTAAATTTTTAATCCTATTACTACAGGTATTCTATCAAACAATTCAAAGGCAAACCATCTAAGGCAAGCACCATAATCATGACAACATATAACAAAAGCCTGCAAACGGTCATGATAAAGGTCGTAAACGACGCCTAATATCCAATCTCAAGCACAAAAATTCTTATAGACAGGTATTACAACTCACTGGCAGTGAAGCCATTCCATCAAGCAAACACAAGATCTCGAACAACATGCAGAACAGTTATCAAACACAGCATGCATATGAAATCAAAACCAAGTAGAACAAGCTAAGCACACAAGTAACATTCAAGAGCCAGAAAGCAAGACAGAGAACAGAACGTATGTCAAGAACCAGAATAACCAAGTAGAAGCAAGAAGCCAGGTTGATGGATTTACTGTGTATATCCAGCAACTAGAGGAGATCTTAAATCCGAAATGCTGAACTTTGAGAAGATCTTTAGCAAAAATGAAGAAGATCTAAGGATGGAAATATCGAGAGAAAAATTTGATAGGGTTTTGCTTTGGGATGACAGAGTTTCGTCTTGAGGAAGCAAAAGTAACCAATGAAAGAGACGCCTAGTTTATATAGGCTCGGGTCCCAAACCCCTAGCCGTTCGATCGAGCTGAAAAGGGTAACCGCCACAGATCTAACGGTCCAGCGCGTGCTCCGGTCCTTTGCCATCATGCCTGTGTCAGTTATAAGACGTGCGCATTAAATGCCCACGGCCCGAGACGTGCTGGCTGTTCTAGAATTCTGCATGCTCGCCACGTGTCAAAAGTAACGGTTCAAAAGTCAGTGCATCATCTCGTGAGTTCGCAAACAAACATCAAATGCATCTCGTGCAGCTCCTAATCCGCAGGTCGCACTGAGAGCTAGGGGGCTTGTGTTATGCCCGTTTTCTTGACTTGGATAAAAGGGCCGCTAAAGGCCCAAGGAATGTTAACAGTACTGAAGCCCAAGAAGCCCAGTTTCAAGCTCACCATAACGAGCTCAGCGGACTCCCGAAGCTCGCAGCACCCAAAGCCTGTCTCAGCATACTTCCAGCCTATACTTGTCTGAATCTGCCTTATCATCTCTCCAGCCCATGTTCATCAATCCGACCATGCCTCTCTTCAACTCGTGCAGCCCACCAGGTCGAAGAGCTCGCACTAGGAGGTGTCTTGTAAAACCAGCCATCAGGACAACCTACTCCTCAAATTTCACGTCGGCACCATCTCAACAGTTCCCGAGGAGCATTTAATGCGGCGGCTGCTTATTTAATGAAAAGAAGACTTTAATCAAAGCATTTAATGAATATGTTGGCGTGTGGAGAATAATCATTGTTGCAGCATTAAATGCAGTACGACTTATATCAGATTAGTTGAATAATCATGATCAGAAACGTGTGTAATACTCCAATTGTATCTCTCCCTTCTCTATAAATAGGAGAGATTTTTATTGTAAAAACAAGTTAAGAACACTAGTATTACCGTCACTCTGCCGAAATTAAACCAGAGTGGTCTGTGGACGTAGACGTATTCACCGAACCACGAAAAAATCCTTGTCTTTGCATTCTTCTCCTCCCTTTTTTTCGTTATTATTCGCTTTATTATTACCGTCCATCCACCATAACCAACATTCCCCCACTTTTATTACGACACATCAACCTTAAACCATATTTACAATGCATTTATTACCTCTATTATCATTTATTATACCAAACTGAGATTTGGGCCTTTAAATCTCTTAGTCGACCGTTTCCGGATGTCAACAGAAAGATTTTTTTTTTTTTTCTTAAAAAAAAAAATATTTGACTATTTTACCCATAAATTATAGTCCTTAGATTAACTTTAATAATTATCCTTACAATCAATTTTAGGGTTACAATTTATGAATAAAGTTAGTGATTGGATAAGATAGTTAAATCCTTAAAATATTTAATAGTTGGCTTGATGGTCTCATCAAATTTTGAAATTATTTTCCTAGACTGCTCATCTAGTTAGAAATGCTCATATTATATACTACATCAATTTTAACAAATTTGGATCTTGAATTTATATACGTTGATTCTCTAAGTCTAACAGATTTCAAGTGTAACCGTAAGACTCAGAAATTAGATGTCTTTTGGTGTGTAGCTGCTGTAGCAACTGCACCCTCATGACCATACTTGGTCTCAAGTTTGACACCCCTTGCCACCAAAATGGTGGTTGATTTTTCCTTGTTTGTGGTGGCCCTCTTCCTCTTCTAGGGAGCCTTTCTCTTGCCAATAGTGGGAGTCTTCAATTTCGGGTTGAACCTCAGCAGTCTGATTAAGAGGGCCCAACAATATTACTTGTATATACACTTGTAATGTAATATGTCAAAAAAAGAAAGAATGGTCTGTCAATAGTAATCAAACACAATTATTAAGTGACTATTAGCTTAATTTGTTGATGTTTTTGAAGAGGAGTATGCAAACGGGATATTGACCTTGTCTTTAATTTACTGAATTCCTTATACAGAAAATTATTTATCTTGGTATGTAAAAAATATATATATTTCTTTGTACAAAATTGAACTTTCATCAAAATCAACACCATAGTTTTCTTTTTCATTTATTAGTAATTTAACAGTTACTAGAAACAAACGCAAATATTTATAATCTCATTAATACGATTGTAGAGACAACTTATTATTGAACAACCTAGAGGCAAATTCATTGAACATGCACAAATCATGACTTACATTATTGAAGCCAATTTCAGAAGCTCCCAATTGGGACCTAACCATGAAGCACTACACAGAAATTAAATGAGTTTTTTTTAAAAAAAAAAAAAAAAAAAACTAATTAAATGAGTTTTGTGCTTGTATAAAATTGAGCCTAACCAATCAAGCACTGCTCACCAGCCAAGTCTTTTCAGTCTCATTGATGGATACCTACTCCAAATTGTTGGTATTGCTGCTATTTCCTGAAGTTTCGCATTCCGGCGTTTTATATCCATGGCAATTCATACCCTCTAGCAATTCACTTGCTAAAGAGAAACGGTTGTAAAACTGTTACTAGTAATTTTCAATTTCCATATCAGAATGTTTTTGTTGAAGATTTCAATCTAGATCCAACAACAAGTCTAAATCTAGAATTGAATAACAAAATTACCCAACCCTAACCTAAGCTAATTTTAGAGCGAATTTTAGGAAAAATCAAAATAATCTAGAATCAATTTAACGAAATAAATTGAATCTATCCAAAGCAATGCTAAGTAAACTAGCCATAAAAGCAGAAAAACACAAAATAAATTGCCCCACAACTTTAGAGTTTTTGTTAATAATTTTTAATTACAACTCATACTGAATTATGAAAATCACTTGACTATTTATAACCATAATTTACTTATTTTTCTAATAATTATCATATTGATAATTCTAATCATATTTATCAAATATTATTTAAGATAAGACTAATCCTATTTTATCCTAAAAATAAATGAAGATAGTTATCACATAAAATAAAGAAATTATAATAAAATAATCCTAAATTAATTTAATCCTTAAAACTACATTATTTGCAACTTTAACACTATTGGAACTAATCTTTAAGGTTCTCATCAGTTGTATTGTATTTGATATTTTACAGCGTCTTGTACTAACTGAATTTTCTTTTCATTTGAGCTCTAGTTATCTTTAAATGATTTAATCAAAACATGACTCGTTAACAAGCGAAATACTACCAAAAAAAAAAAAAAAACACACACACACACACACAAAACTATCTCATAAATAATGTCCACTATATATATATATATATATATGTATATATATATATATATGTATATATATATCATAAATAAAAGGGAAAATTACACTAAAGTAGTATGACATATCTTGCTATTATAGCAATAGTGTGAGTTTATTGTTAATTGCAGGTAAATACCTTTGACTAGATTTGACTAATGGTGAGATAATGACAAATTTAACATCTTAAAGGATATGTTAGTCTTTTTAATATAAAACAATTATAAATTAAAAAAAAATTATATCCAATCACTATTTGCCACATCATATCAAAATTTAAAAATAGTTTAAATAATTAATAATATAATATTTTTATTTTAAAAAAGATAAACATAGAGTCGATTAATTCTTTTAATAGCTAAACTTAGATCTTCCACAAAACTATTATTCAATCCAATCTTCAACTAAATCAAAATCTTATTCAACAAAACCCAAAACACTATTCATGATAACAAAACCCAGATATTCAACAAATTCCAAACACTACTCAACTTAACAAAACCTACAAGAATCCAATCTTCAACCAAATCACAATCTTGTTCAATAAAACTCAAACATTGCTCATATTGACAAACCCACAAAATTTGAACTTAAACACAACTCATATTTGTCTAAAAGAGAAGAAAAAAAAAAAAACCTACTCAGTCAATCAAAATACACAAATTCCACTTTAAAATAAATACATAATCAACTAATAAATTTTTTAATAATATCAATTGAAAAAAGTAAAGATCTCGGTAGAGGAGATTGTTGATATCCTCTCATACGGAGATTTTATCAGACTTGATGTGGTGACAATTGGGCTTTAGGTGGTATGATGATGGGTTAGAGTTTCGAGACAGTTTGAGTCACAACAATTGCTGGAGAGTAGAAATGACTCGACTACATCATATGTGTTTTTTAATTGAAAATTTTTATTTGATAAATTTATTGTTTTTTTTAAAAAAAAATTATCTTTTTTTTTTTAATTCCTTAATTGCTTGATTTCCGTATTAATTATATATAATAAAGATATTTATGTCATTTCATTCTAAAAAAAGTTGTCAAACCGTTAAGTTTGACTAAGTGAATTAATGGTAGGATATTTAATTATAATTAATGATAAACTCACATTATTGATGTAATAATGTGATATGTCAAGGTATTTTAGTGTAAGTTTCCCTAAATAAAACAATTTTATTTACATGGGGATAATTGAATAGGCAAGAACTGAAACGCTTCCAAAAACATAACAAATGCTAGACAATTATATATCTCTAAGCTCTATGATATATGTCAAAATTAATTTTTCTTTCAAAAAATAATGTTTATATATTTATATCATAATTACTTGATATGTGAAACTGCTACTAGTATTTTTCAACTTCCATATTAAGAAGTTCCAATCTATTTGCAAACTACTTATTAATATCCAAAGAGACAATGATATGAGATAGCAGTTAATAAAAAAAAAAAAAAAAAAAAAAGTGCTTTTTTGAACTCCGCCTAAAAAACTAATAAATTTTTTTAATATCATCAGTATTTACTAATTATTTTTCGTGAACAAAGATAATAATTTGCAAGCAAAGGTCGCAAATAGTATTTTTACTTTTCCTTTATTCATTATCTTTATTCATAACCACTAATGGTATTAAGAAAATAAAAATAAAAATAAAAAAACTAATTTTAGTTATTCGGTGCCAGTTCGAAAATTCACACCTTTACCAGTGTCAGAACAAAAAAAATCCTTTGTCAAAATGTTCCCATTCTGCATTCATTTATATTTTTCCCGAGTGTTGTACATACTGAATCTTCTTTTGATTCGAACTCCACTTATCTTTGAATGATTTAATTGAAGCATGACTCATTTTAACAAGAGGAATATGGTGTGTGTGTATATATATATATATATAAAACTACTCTTTTTTTTTTCCCTTTTCTGAAACTAAATATAAAACTACTCTCAAAGAGCAGCAGAAAGGTTAAGTTGGCAAGCCAACCGCAACACTTCCAAAAACATATATTCTCTAATATTATTCTAGAGAAATATGTCTAAATATGACGTATATCAAAACCAAAATGACTTAATTTGTGAAACTGTTACTAGGATTTTTCAATTTCCATATCAAAAAGTTTTATTCTATCTGCAAACTACTTGAGAAGATTAATTTTAGGATTTATATCATGAAAAAAAAAAATTGATTCAAAAAACAATTCTTTACTTGAGAACAGTGAACTGATATATGTTGACACCACATTTAAACTCTTAACCAGAGCATCAGGTGTTTTTTACCTTGCCCTTGGAGGAGTATAGCAAAGGCTAGAGGAGGCCATGTCATCCTTGAATCATAAAATGACGTATCTAGAATTTGAACCAATAACCTTATAGGTATTTAGTTGCAAACTTGATACCAACAATATAATTCCACAATCTCAAACTAATTTTATTTGGAATTAATTAAACCATACATTTCCTGATTTAATAAATTATGGATGTAGTCACGAATGGTCTTATCAAATTTAATGCGGTACTCATCAACGATCTCAATCAAAAACCTATTCAATATCACCACGATCATTCTCCGTCACATCTAAATTTTTGATATATTAATGCAAACTAACATTCGAACCTGAAAGTTTTTATCCTTATCATCAATGTCCACTATCTTGCATGTGCGAATCATGTGTCCACAAGGACCATATTGCACATGAAGCTTCAAGATGGTCCCTCACGCAATCCAAAAACTTGCATGTAATTGTTCTTGGAGTTCACATCGTTTAGTGGAAATTTGATTAGCTAGGTTTCTTGAACTACCAGTCTTGCAATAATTTTGAGCTACTAGTAGTATACTTCTGCTTGGGGAATGTTTGTTTGAGTTGGGAAGGACAAAACATGGGTTGATATCAATAATTTTCGAGCCAAAGAGTTTGGCAACGGTATGCAAATTTTGACAGGTGTTGTTTTGGTTATATTCTTTTGACCTTGGTTTTGTACTAATTTAAAATGATCGGATATATATATGAGATCAGAACGTAGCCAACGCTTTATCAGTTAGAAAGTCACAATCTCAATAACAAAAAGAAATTGACAAATTTTGGAAATTTAGTCCAATGTTTTAGGGCATCTCATGATTAAGGAGGAACTTTAATCAAAAGTTCAAGTTATTACAAAGTTTGATTTTTAGTCTAGATATATTTCAATGTTGTTTTTATCCTTGTTTTTAATGGATACGAAAAATGAATCAGGAGTTTCTCAAAACCCGTCGAAATCGGGCAGTGTTAGTGCAGTCTAATTGATTAATCATGCGATACTCCCACATCATCACGTGGAGAGGACCCTCAATTTTCTTTTTTGAAGAGTAAAATGGAACTTGAACCCCATCATTGACACCGACATAAAGGTGCAAATCCATTAGAAAATTGCACTGGTTTGAGAATTTTGGTCTACGTTTAGGGAGTCATTTCTATCTAACCAAACAAAATCACGTTGACTTATTTCACATATGGGAATATTTCAATAGGATGACACTAAAATTATTATGAGTTTTCATGCATCGTAATATCAAATTTTAAATATTATAATTAGATCATTTTTTATGAAGTTAAATTTTTGAATCTAATAGTAATCAATATAATATCAGAGCTTGGAGGTATTTTTTATTCAAAAGTCCTCTCTTCTCATTTTATTTGGAATTATTGGTTGCATATGTTATAAGATGGTTTAGCACGTGTCCGATGTTTATATATATCTGTTCATATTTTATGTGAGAGGACGTATCAGCGTATCATAACCTCAAGTTTTTAAATAATATAATTAAACTTTTTCCTATAAGATAGTAAGTATTGAAAGAATTTTCTGTTGCATCATCAGTTTCACAAACTATAGCTAGGAATTAGTTCGTTAATTAGAAATTAGTTTGTGAATAAAGAATGTAAACCATGATTGTTTGTGGTAATTTGTTCTATAATCTATAATATCTTATGGATTTAAATTAATTGTTATTCTGATTTTGAATTTTAGACGTATAATTATTGGTACCAAAATAGTAAATAAATTTGATGGTAATATGAGTTTTCAAATACCATTTTTAAGCATTTTCAAAATCTTAAAAAAAAAATCAAAAATGATTTATTTTTTTTTAAACTAACACCAAATGAACAAAAACTTCAAAGCTAACATGAACGAACGGGTAGACAGTTGGGTCCAAATATTTAATCTCATGAATGAAAAATAATTATTTTCACAATTAAGGATGGAAACTACTCACATAACGTACTTTTGGAAATTGAACCCCCAATTACTAAAATTGTTGTTACTTTTTTAATATGATTTGTATTTAAACAAACTTTAACAATGAAAACTATTTTGAATACTTATATAGTAATGATACATGATCCAAAAATTATCCAAAATCAATCAAAATAATGCGATTGATAAATAGTCCAAAACATATCACTTAACGTCTCAATCAAATTATCCAAAATCAATCAAAATAATGTGACAGATAAATAGTCCTAAACATATCACTTAGCATACTATTTGCTTTAATTTTTTAATAATTTTTTTTGAGCTATATAACTTTACTATTACTGTCATACTTATATAATTTATTCACCATATTTATATAATTTAGGGATATTATGAAACCTAAAAAGTAAACTATTGGTGATTAGTACCCAGCTTTTTTTTTTTAATTAGATGAACAACCTTCTACTGGTTAAAAAAATCGGTTGGTGTTAAACTTGATGGGTATAATGGTAATTACATGAGTAACTTTATTTATTTTAATAAAATTAAATAAAAAATAAAAACTTAAATAATTAAATAAAAATCATCAATATCAACCAAAAACATTCAAAAAAAAAAAAAAAACTCATTCATTAGCCCAACCAATGCCAAAAACCTTAATAAAACATCACCATCAATCCACCATCACAACCATCAACCCACCATTATCATCATCTCCTCTTTTGCCATCTCTTTTCTCTCTCTTTTTTTTTTTTTTGGTTGCTGGAAACTCTCCAGCATGCTTGGATTCTAGAAACCTAGAAAGATTCACTATCCCCTAAACCTAAATCGTCCCTTCATCAATTCAAACCATCAATTCTAAAGCACAAAACACATCAATCCATTAACACCGATAGAGAGAGAAAGAGAGAAAGAAAAGAGGATAGAGAGATAAGAGAGCAAGTGAAGAGACCCTACCCGGATTTTCCTTTTAAGAACCCAAGAGGAGCCCTCCCGGCACCCCAATAGAAGTCTTTGCAGTCTTCATATCGGTGACTGACTCTAAAGGACTCCGTGAAGCGAACCCGTGATACATTTCCATTTCGTAATCATTTAGAAATTATGGTAATAAAAATTTTCAGCAGCACAATGGTTATTTTTTGAATATTTTCAACATTTTCAAATCACCTGAAATTAATTTATAAACATTTCAAAATTTATACATTCTTTTCTCCACTTCCAATTTGGACCTTAGATCCATTTCACAATCAAAACTTAACCATAATCAAAATATTTCAACTAGAAACCATTTCGAATTTCAAAAATATTTTATCATGCATATAATCACAAGTATTTACATAAAATCAAAAGTATTTCCATTATGCATGTTTACTAGACCTCAAAATATGTACAATAATTTTCACAGTAGCAATCGTCAGAAGTGCTCGTCTAACTCTGTGTCGGAGATCGCTCACTCTAAGCAATATCTTTGCACTTGGAGAGGTTTTTCATAATATAAACAGGAAAGAGTGAGCTAAAAGAGCTCAGTGAGTGTTATACATTTCTACTTAAACTTTACTTTCGAAAATGAGTCTCCCAAAATCATTTAGAAATCTAAATTTCTTAAAGATTTATCCAAAACATAAATCTTGCATGTTTGCATATACATTTATATAAATCTGCTTTAAAACATAAATGCATGTATCATTAAAATTCATTCCATAACATGTTTTATTAAATCCATTCATAACATGAATATAGATTCATAAAGAATAACACCATTCATAAAACATGTATTCCATGGAACCTAAGGAAATCATAATTCACCACCCGGTCTTAGGTCACTGGTGGTGAGAACGATCCTACTCAGTCATAAACCACTATACTGCGGTATGTTACTTGCCTAATGTAAGTATTTGTCGTGTTTTAGGCGGGACGAACTGTCATCCCCAGTGGGCAACACGACATTATCATTCATTCATTCATAGTACAGTATTTTATGACATGTAGAAGATGACACGATAGACACGACAGACTCAATTCCTATCTCAGTTAGTAACACGCTCCCCCCCCCCCCCCCCCCCCCCCGACTGGATATGCTATGCGCTCATAAGGTACTCTGGCCGGTTCTCATTCACATCATGGGGATTAGGGTAACCATTGATCTTGAAAACTTTTTTCCTTTATGCTTTAAAATTTCGTTCATATACTAAATGCAATTTACATAAAAGCACCTTTCTTCAACTGTTGCTAAAAGCATAAAACATATTGCTTTAATAATTGATGCTATAACCATTTTCTTTCGATAAATACATAAAGATATTTCATAAACTAACAACTTTAATAAAACTATTTTAAATTCCAAAATGCTTTTAACATTTATAAAAGCACTTTAAAGCATACATTTAACAGTTATAAAATAATTTTGCAGTCATTGATTCCTAACTCACGAAAATTCACGATTTCGAATTCCTTCGTCTCCACATTACCTATATATTTTCACATTCTATTATTAGGCAACGCCATAACTAAACTTATTCATACATACACTTCCACTGTCACGCATTAATACACACAAACACCTAATTATATAAGGATTTTGAAACACCATTTTCCAAGTCGTATCAATCTCAATTATTCGTATATAACTTCCATTCGAAATTCTTAATATTTAAGCATGTAAAATATTTCAATTAAAGTCTAAATTTCACATCAATGCATTAAACACATTTTTTAACCATTCTAACCTATGCTGGCTAAATTTTCACCAACTTTTACACCATCAATTTCATTCAATTTTTTTTCATCATAATCACACTCAAACACATGTATAAGAGTGTAAATTGAAGTCAAATTCATAAAACATTACATTTGTGCAATAACAAAATTTGGCCCTGAAGTAGTCATTTGACATTCCAATGAATTTCTTTTCAATTCCGTATTAACTTCATCATCAATATAACTCATAAAATCATTCAAAGCATTCAAAAACAATTGTCCGTCATTTTAAACATCTATGGCTGAAACATGGCAGCCTAGTATACCATATTTTCGCTTCTCATTTCAACATCGAAACTCAACATTTCAGCATATTTACATACATGAAAATTACTTAAATCACTTAAACTCAATTTGGACAATAAAATTCCTTCTTTGACCGAGAATCACATCCGACATAACACCAACATTTCATCAAGTTTTTCACTTGCATGCACCTCAAAATCACACCAAGTTTCATAGCAAAGCTACTAGTGTCCTAAATAACATCAACATAAATTTAGATCAAAATTTCATTGTCACTAGTATGCTTACCAATTATCCTTGAACCACAAACCTTGTTTTCCCACAAATTTGATATCTCAAATCCTTAAACTCAAACATAAAAATCACATATAATCCATTAGAGACCATGAATCTAAAAACTAGTCATGGAAAACTTGATTCTTTCCACTTCAAATCAACATGCAATGAATGAGTTTTACTCCTAGGCTTGTATAAACCCTTTGCATGTTTTGAAAATACTCAAAAATGGCCTCCAAACCATCAATGCAGCATGCTGTCTCAGTTTTCCTTCTTTGGCCGAACACCCCTTCTTCTCTCAAATGATTTATTTTGTTTTTCTTTCTTTCGACCGAGAGCTCCTTCTCTCCCACATGACTTGTATGTGTTTGTTCCTTTGTTTCTCTATTTTAACATTTCATTTATAGAGTTCTCACCTTTCAATCATACTTGTCATCAAGTTTACTCCACTTGCTAGACAAATGTCACTCATGCATGATTTCTTTTTGCAACTTGTCATGCATGTATTCTCTCTTTCACTCCTTGCACGCCAACTTTCATGCATTTCATCCATGCTTTTCAATTTCCTAAAATACCATTGTACATGTCTTTTACAATTAAATATAATCATGTTCTTTTTGGTAATTTCATTTGAACTAATATATTCTAAACCTTAATAAATCTCCATACCAATTTCGTATTCAAAATCATTTTCGGTCTATCCGGTAATTCTACCATAACTCAATTAGACATCCGAACACTTTAAATTATTTTATTACTCCATAAATAATTAGAAGGGTATTTTTGTCCAATAAATTTTGGACCACTTACCATCTATTCGAATGGATTCATTTTTTATCCGTTTCAGTTTCTTTAGTCTTTAATACCTATCCTCGAAATTTATGATTTTCAAGGTCTGTTTTTCAAAAATCACTATTCACTCGAAAATACTATTCACATGAAAATATCATTCATCGAAAAAAATTTTATTTCCAATAAAAAGAAGAAATTTTGGGTTTTACAGCAAGAGAGAGAGCAAAAGTTTTCAGTTTAAAATTTTTTTTAAATCAATAATTATTTTTTTTATTTTGTTTTGTTTTTATTTTATAATAATATTAATTAATAATTTAAAGGGTATTTTAGTCTTTACATAAGTTTGAAGGGTATGATTGGAATTTTATAAAATCTTGATAAGGGTATTTTATCATTTCATTGTTTTGGATGAAAAATGTTAACATTTTAGATGGAAAGTTAACGATAGGAGACAATTCACTTAATTAAAAAAAAAAAAAAAGTGTGAATTACCAATAATTTACTTTTAGAAGATTTTTCATAATATCCCTATAATTTATTATACATAGAAAAACACAATTACTCAATTTAATTTCAACCCCAATGTCAATATTTAGTTTCTTTATAGTAGTAACAATACAATCCAAAACTAGATCAAGAAAACAAATATTCATACAAGACTGCTCAACAGATTAGACACTAACTTGTCAACTAGAACCAGTTGTTTACATCTGAAGAGAAATCATTGCCTTTGTATTGAAGAATTTTAACTACATATTTTGGCTTCAAATTTCAATTTCTAGGTGTCTGTAACTAGCTATGAACATCACAAAATCCCACTAAAACTACTCAAGATGCAACAGGCATTTACTCCCCAAATAAAATCTATCTGTCCAGTCAACCTAATCGAAGTTAGTCAGCCCAAAAAACAATTCAATGTGGAATGCGGAACGGATTCGAATCCATCATCTACAACATCTCAATATTGTAAATCACAACAAACTGTAAAGACATTTTCCATTTGACGTGTATATAATCATCAAACCTGCTCATCCAATGTTGTGCAAGCTCAAAGACAATATTTTGTCGAAGTGAAAGAACTGATAATGATGCTCGAGAAGAGTCAAGTTGGTTAGACTATACACACTGGTAACTAGGAAATGCTTATCATCAATCTTCCTTTGTGGGTTTGACAGGGAAGTTCTCTTCAGGTAGCTTCTGCCACAAAAAATTCGCAGCCTCTATCCACCGTGGATGGACCAAAAACTTCTTCTCCTGCACTGCCCAACAGGACTTCTCTGTTCCAACATCTGTTGAAACCACATGTGTAACCGATTGATTAAGTTCTGTCATACATGTGGCTCCTAATCGTTCTGCTATCTTCCAGATATGGTGATTATCAGCCTGGAATCTGGTGGGGAAAACACGGCTGAATACAATTTTACAACCTTTCAAGACTTCCTTGCGGACCATATTCAACACCTGCAGAGCAAAACAGTGATTAATATCAAAGGTCCTCATAAACATAGAATCTTCTTATGGAGTTACTATACAACTGAATGGAGTTCTCTACGAGACAATGTGACATAGAATAGGGAAGGAAAAAGAAAAGACAATGCTAAATAACAATTTTGATGAGAATGAATGGAATGCTTTAAACCCACATTGTACTAGTTATGTTCAATTATATAAGAAAAACTACCTGTCTCACATTCCTGCCAGCAAGATCACCTCCGAGTTCCTAGACAAAGGTACTCAATCAAAAGAGTCAAGCACACAAAGCAAGCAATCGGTTTAAGTTAGAGGAAGAGGGACATACATCAAAGAACATACAGTGGACTTGCTTAAGAACTCTTAAGAACAGATGCAAGTGATCCCTCAGTCTCACTTTCATCATTCTTCGACTCTGACAGAGATTTACAGTTGCAGCCAAATTGGCAGCAACTTGAAGCAAAGAAATGATATCTTTCCATCAGTATCAAATTGTCCTTAATCTTTGCCCATGCCTGAAATATTGGAGGTCAAAACAAAAGGTGTTCATGTTTAAAAATGCATTAGTCAGGCTCCCAAAAACGTTGATTAGAAATGCACTTACACTTTCCGTATCATCAAGGATCCCTTTTGATGTCTTTGAGTGCCATCATCTGGTGAAATCACTTTGGAATTGAAGTACTCCTTGTTGGGATCAAGCAGCCTAGCCATTTCTAATGCATAAGGCCTGTCACCCATTGTGCATACGTACATTTCGAAAATTGTACCTGCTTCTTTCAAAAACGTGCGAACAAAGGGCCTCAATTTGGTTATATATGCATAAATTCTAACACGAAGAGGTTGCCTTTGGAAACATCTATTTGCATCACGATATTTAAATCCATAGAGAAACAAGGAAAAATAATCACCAACAGTCCAGAATGTCTAAGAAAATTATCAATTTAAAAAACTATAGAGGATATAATATGATGGCAAGCAGATCAGACAAAACTTCAGTGCAAGCAATGAACTAAGATGCAAGTAGAAGCAAACGTAATATCTAAACCATTTAACGAGAGCCTCTATCAAATTTCATTGAAACATCATTTTAAAAAAATAATAATAACAAAAAATTCATTGAAACATCTGTATCTTGACTAAAGTCAATTCCATTATCCACAACAATTGCTGCAACCAAACTATTCTTTTAACCAATGCATTCTATTTTTCTTCCGGATTTGATTGTCTGATTAACCTTTTAATTGCGCCCTTTTCACTGTGTTTTATCAAACAAAATTCATAGTTTGTAAGTAAGTCCATGCCAAACTAATTTTCCTTTGTAAGAGACGTATCAAGCTATCAAGTACCAAACCAAATACCAATAGCAGCCTTCATCCAAATGCTCAATTACTAGCACCAACCTTGCAGAGAATTAGGTTGGCTCTTCAAATATTCCTCCTCTGGAGTCAAATGTGCAGGTAGAGTTGAATTAAGTAGTGCATGATCAAGATCAAGAACCAAGTAAAGCTCTCTACGATGTAGCAAACTCTTCATGTCTGTGTCACGTAAGCGAACAATTTCATCATATGCAAGCCTTAGGCCTTCCAAGTACAAATTTTTCTCACACCTTATACAAGTGAAAGGTGAATGTTTTATGCATGGCTAGCATAATAATGATTAACATGGTCATTGACCACATTTCAAAATTCCATAAACTATTTGTTGGTCATTTAAAAGAATGTATACCTTGTGAATATACCCAAATGTTACACCCGATTCTTCTTCCAATCTTTGCCCACAAAGGATGCACATGTCTCCAAAAGATCCTGGATGTGCACATATTCGTTCCTGTATGCTCTATTTGCTCCTGCATGCTATCTGACATTTCCACCTTGCACCTCTTAACCCTTTAAAATTAATTTACATAAAATTAATTTACATAATGAACATGTTAGATGGTATCATATCCAAAAGTTTAAGCTAATAAAATTTATTATAGATTTATAATATTTAAGATTTAAAATTATAATACATTAACACGTCTTCTCACGTGTAACGTAGATAAATGATAGATAACGAACACATATTAAATGTCTCTTATTGTATAACATATATAACAATTATAGTATTTAAAATTTGAAATTAAAATATATTAACATGTTCTTCCACATACAATATGAACCGATACTAAACACCCTTTATATTATATAACATGTACAACTATAATTTCAGATAAAAGGAGGAGAGAGGATTTGAACTAAAACCTTCAAACTCTAATATCATGTTAATTACCACCAAACTCAAAAGTTTAAGTTGATAGAAAAATATCTAACTTATAATAAGTTAACAAAATAGATAAATAAAAAGCAAAAAAAAAAAAAAAGAAAAAAAAAAACACCTTCGATGTTAAACACTTAGTACAGTATTAATAATACTTCTTCCTTTCATGTCCATTGTGATTGTTATCATTTATATTAATCACATATCAATCATTTCTATAATCATGATATCATTATTGTAATATATTTGTGTTAATATTTTTGTAATATATTATTTTATTTTCATTTTTGTAATATGTCTATTAATCTATAAATAAGACTCATACCGTACATTATAGTGAAATATACATCCTATCCGGATTTATCATGGCATCAGAGTTTCGGTTTGTGTAGTTTTTTTTTTACACACCATTCACTGTCGAACATTCCCAAACAAAATACCACCCAAAACACCACCAAAAAATCACCCTCATCACCACTGTAACTGTCATCATCAAACACGATTCAAACACCACTCAAACATCATCATCAACCTCCATTAAACTCCATCCAAACACCACCTCTGCTTTCACCACTGGTCACAATCTGTTTTCAGGCCGTCGCACCTACTCTCGCATCTGGTTTCCTTATCGCTATACTTCTTGAATCCATCTCTGTTGCACGTCGCACCAGCACCATCACCACATCAGCCGCCGCTGTATCACCACATCATCACATCAGTACACCGTCGCTGCCACCCATCATACACCGCCGCTGATCCTTATAAAACCACACCGTCGTACCACCAAATCACATCGTTTCTTCATCACGCGCACTGGTTAGTTTCTCTCCATCGCACTCCTCTGCATCGTCAGCCTCTCTCGGCTGTTCATCGCACTGGTTCAGCCGCTGCACTGGTTCTGTTGCCGGGTCTCCTTTCATTTTATTTGTTCTGCCGCCGCTGTCTGCACCACTGCACGCTGCTGCCACCATATTTGGTCTGTTATCACGCACTGTCATCAGGTTTTGACATTTCAGACTTTTATTTGGGTCTCAAATTGATATTTATTGGGCTGCATATTTGTTGATTGGGCTTATCACTAATTGGGCTGCATTAAGTTGCTTATTGGACTTGTTGATATATATTTTATTGGTCTTATTTGTTCGAGTTCTTTATGGAGAATTCATCAAAGACACCCATTTGCCATTATTGCAAGTTGTCAGGACATGGTATTCTTCATTGCACTATAAGACGTTGTAAGTATTGCCATAAAATTCGACTAGGACACTTCAATCAAGATTGTCCTCATAATACCAATAATGGAGGATTCTCAACCAAATCGAATAATGTTTCTCTCAAGACTTGTCAAAACAATTAGCCATTTCCTACGACTATAGCTGACGACAAATTGGATATTGCTAGTTCCTCTTCTATCTCAGTTCACGATCTTACATCCATGCTCCATCAAATCATTTCTAAATCTAGTAATTCATCCACTTCTACTCCCTCTGTGTCCATAGGTAATTCTTTAGTCTCAGCTTCCTCAAGCTTTGACTCTTCATCTGGGGAAGAGGCAGAAGAATGAGAGTTTAGCTCTGCATCTTAAAAAGCAGCGAAATCATCATTGCTAGATAAGTGCACTAGAGAATCAGCACCATACTCATCATCTGAATCACCCAACAATCATCAAACAACCTCAACTAAACCTTTCAGATGTTTATAGTTGACAGAATAAAAATAAAATATTTGAAGGGTAACTAAGTCTTTTTAGATATTAAATAAATTAATAATAGTTATACCCAATTAAAAGTTGTCATGCCACAGTAAATTTAAAAATAAATTATTTAATTAATAATATTTTATTTAAATCCATCCAAAAGAGCAAGATCTCCACCACCATTATCTATAGTGGAAGATTTGGCGAGGAGAGCTCCGATCAGACGATGGAGAATGGTTCTTGAGGAGGTAGATAGCGTAGTGGAGTAGGCAAGGGAGATGGCTGAATTGTTGGGAAATCTAGGGTTTCTTTTTTACCTTTTTTTTTGGAGGGGAGGAGGGGAGAAGGATAACATACCAATTATTAATTATTTAAATTATTGTACATTTGAGTGCAACGTAGCAGTTTCTGTTCGGATGAAGAATTTTGACATGTAAAAGACCAATTTGCCCTTGAGATCCTAATGTTGCTACTAATTGACTAATTGGCGAAACTTGGTCAAGAGTATTTATGTATAATTTGCGTGGTTATCTATGACATGACCACACGAACTTTTAATTATGCAAACTTAAGTTATTGTTAAACTAAATAAATATCTTATACCATCAAACCACGTTTGATTATTAAGCTTTTAGACTTAGTTGAACACATCTAAATATATAAAAACCTTAAATTTAAACGTATAATAAAAGGTTATTTTTTGAAAGAAAAATAAACTTAAACTTCAATTTATATTCCTACACGAATTTAAATTCAATTGAACACATCTAAATCTACTAAACCTTGAATTTAAATATATAAAGTGGGAACATCAAATTAACTAAAACATAAAGTTGATTAAGCATTTACGAGTCAAAGTTAACCACAAAAATTTAAAAGAAAAAGAAAACTAGTCAAGTAACATCAAAATCCTCCCAAAAACTAGTTTAAAAAAAATAAAAATAAAATAAAATTAGAAATGCAACTTTAACTTGTATCCTAATCAATTAGTTGTTTCTTGGCCGAGAAAACGATACAACTCTATTAATATCCATAAATTTATAGTAGAAAAATATCATTTACAATTGATCCAACGAGAACGTATACAATTCTCTTAAAAAAAAAAAAACATATACGATTCATACAAGTTGCGTTAAATTTGAGACACCTTAATTTCAAACTCATCGTCAATTAATTATTTTTTTTTAAGTGCATTCATCGTTGGATTTTCATTAGCTTAATCCAACCATTAATTTTTTATTATTTTATTTTGTAGATAAACAATAAATATCCATATAGTGCTTGATATATTGAAAATACTTTTGAATCATGATATTTTCATAAATGAGTGAAGCTACATTACTAAAAGTTTAATCCAACTGATATAATTGGCTCATTTATAACCATTACATCATTAATATATTCTTTTATATTTAATATGATAGTTATAAATTAACTTGTCACATTATCTTAGTAAAAATTTGGAAAGTTTAGTATCATTTATTGATAAATTTAAACTTTAAATATTTTGAACATATTTACTGCATTGATTTATATTTATAGATTAATATTTTTATTTGAAAACATTTTTGAAAGCAAGATTAAGATAATTCATTTCATTAGTAATATATATTTGCAAGAAACTATTCTATTTGTAAATAACTTTTGATATATATTATCTTACTCGAATTTGATATTATATAAATTTGTTTTACACAAAAATAATTTGAAATATTTTCATTTTAGTTTAAAAAATATTTGTAGGATTTTATTGTAGAAAACAATGTTCTCAAATAACTCTAATGTTGAAGAAAAGAGTGAATAAATTATGATATTCTTTTTATTTAAAAAAATGTTTAAGAAAGAATGAATAATTTTAATGATATTCACTTTATTAAGAAAAATAGGTTTATAATGAATTTGGATTTTTTGAGAGTGTGGGGCACTATCTGAACTTATAACTTTAGGAGTATATAAGTATGAGAGTTGTACCATTAACCCAACTCATCTTGTTAAACTTATATTTGCATCATAATATGTATGAGTAATGTTAGACTTCTCAAATATTTTATCAAATTTATGTCTAAATGATATAATATATGAAATATCAATATCATATTAATTATCATATCTTCTGATAATTTATATAGTATTGACAGCTCACATATATTGACAACTTACATGCCACGTCATTTAGACATAAATTTGAATAAAATATTTGAAAAGCTTAGGATTACTCAAAATTTATACCCATAGAAAAACAAGGAAAAATAATGACCAAAAGCCTAAAATATTTAAGAAAAATATTGTTATTTTTAAAAATCATAAAATCAATGATATAATGGCAAGGAGACCAAGCCAGACTCATCTGATTCTGATCCAATAAAGATGTTTAATGGGTCAGACGCACGAGTCTAGCTCCTGCTCGACCCTTGATTTAAGTGTCAAGCCCGTGTCAAAGCCCCAAAATCGGGGAGGGATGGGCTTGACTTTTGAAACTCATGAGCTTAGAGAATTCAGTTTTAGGATAGAGTTACACTTAAAATTTGAATAATAATAATAATAATAACACAAAGCATATATTATAGCTTATATACCTCCTATCCTTCAAAAGATCAGAGTTTCAAATTCACCAAACACATATTATAATTTGTATGAATAATTTTCATTTTTTATCATGAGAGTAACTATTCGATATCAATTTTAAAAAAGAAATTTGAAAAACTTGAAAAGTTTTGCATATAAAATAGTGTAAATAAACCATATAAATACATAAGAATTATTGTACATCTTAAGAAAATAATACTAATGCTAATAATAAGGGTATCAATCTTTAAACACCAAATATGACTATTCAAATAAACATAAAAAAAAAACCCAAATATTAATATTTATTAGTTATTTTTTGCCATCAAAGGCTTGTTAATTATACTTACGAATGTAATGTCTCCAAACTATTATTTACAATAAGAAAATAATATTATATATACATGAAAGGCTTTAAAAATACAACAAGAGCAGGAAAAAAAAAGTAAAGAAATAGAAGAAAAATCTCGCACATCTTATTTCTACTCATATCACACCATATATGGAAATGAACCGCTGGATTTGGTTGTTAGTAAATGTGTTGTACCAAAGATTTGCTTTCTTAGAATCCTTTCTTTGCTTTATTTACTTGCCTCATTATAGGTTTTTGTTTTACTATTTTTTCTCCAATCGGCTCCTGCCATGTGTCTTCACTTTCAACCGTACAATCCTCCACCCAATCATCTGTCACCATCTTCTGCTGATAGTATCGGAGGGCCACAAATAGCATGAAGGCTACAAGATTGGTGGACGTTAGCGCATAGTATTAAAATATAACAATTTCAATAAGTGTAAAGTCACTAACGAGTCCTCACCTGCCCATATCCGGGCCACTATGGAAGACAAGTTCCACACGAGGGTAAAAATGGCAAAGGCCACGGCCTTCTTATGAGAGCACGAATCCCATGCATCACGGAAGCGACGTATCCAAAATTTGCCTTCGTTTAGGATTTATCAAAATTTTAGCAAACAATAAAGCATAAATTATCGAATAGAAACAATTGAAAACTATATACGTTATTTTTTATCTAATGAACATTTAAATTGAATTAGGAATCAACTAAGACCTACCGGAATTGAGTAAAACTAAAGCCACCCAAACAAGTAATTAAATAACACTTGAGAGAGATCTACTTACACTATCCTTCTATGAATAAATTGAGATTCTAATCCTTGTCATTGATACGAAAGGTTAGTAGTACACAATCAATGCCTTCTATTTCTACTATTTGACACTTCCCTTTTTTTTTTTATTAATATTTGAAACTTCTTTATTTTGGTAGGGTTATGAGACATTTTGTAAAATGGGTTGGCAATTCAGGTTGAGCTCCATTTTTGGGCCCATTCAAGCCAGCTTTCAATCCAATAAATGTGGGCCCTAAACACATTGTGGACCCATAAAAAATCAATAAAAGCGTTCTTAATCATGTGATGCCTTTAAATTTCATTTAATTGGACGGCAGCATACAGACAAATCCAGACAAATCAGAATCCAAGATCATAGACAATGCTATAATCAATGATAAGATAAAAAATTATGTTGTTGGGCCACAAAGTTAGCATTACTAAAAATGCTATCGAGTAGTAACATTTTCAATGTAATTGTATTGGATTAAAATAAATAAATAAATACATCTTATTAAAACTAATAAAATATTTAGAGATATCAATAAGTAATCTATATATTGTAATGTTTTTTGCCAATTAAGTAAATGGGTAATTTTTATGATAAATGATATAAATAAAAAGTGCTTTCTGGCAAAGCACTTCTTTACCTATCATTTTCATAGTTTGATTTGGTTATCAATGAAAAACTAATAAAAACTTTAAACTTTAAGAAAAAGAAAATGATATGAGGACCACCACTGATTGATAGTTAGTATAAAAGTTGGGATAAGACTTGTGTATCGATCTACTCACATAAAAGTTGACACGAATATATTCGATTATTATCAAAATTCGCTCAAATTAATTATTATTTATGTGTTCTAAATATTTATTTTATAAGCGGAAATAAATACTCGCATAATGAATGAAAATTTCTCATAAAAAATTTATCGAATGTAATTAGTAGAATTGGAACTTATGAAAAGATATATAACCAAATGTGAGGTGACTAAATCAGAATCCAATTTAAGAATGAAGAGATAATCAAGTAATATGATGGGGACAGATTTGGTAGAACAAGAATGACCATATTTTTGGCTTTTAGTGTAGGGCCATCAAATCAGAGAGCCGTTAGATCAGATCAGAAAAGTGAGGACCGACAACAGTCTGATGGAAATCAAGTGTAGTTTGATTGATTTTGGGGTCTTTTCTTTAACGGTATGAAATTAAATGTCAATGACAATAATGAATGAAGGGAGTAGATGTTAGAAAAAGTAGGTATTGTAGAAAGGTCTCACCGTAGGCAGTTAACTGTGTGGAATACGAAGAGCAGACTTTTGGTATAATGAAAACTCCAAAAAAACCTGAGAGAGCAGCACAAACAACCAGGGTATTTAATGAAATCAGTCAGTGAAAAAAAGTGAAATTAAGAAAATACACAAAACACAACCAGAACGTTCAGAGAATTTTAACAGTTCTTTGAAATTCTGTTCTGTCTTTTGCCATGGAAATATTTGGGAATAAAATCAATAATAATTATGCTTTGATTTTTTTTTTTTTTAAAAAGGAAAAAAAAAGTAAAAGGCATGTGGTTTAGATAATTCCAACCTAATTTGAAATCTGTCAAATAGATATTGAGATTAGACAATTTGATGATTAATTTTATGATACACCGAATTTTCATTGCTTATGTGGATATAGGAAAAAAAATCTAAAAATCCATCTAAATGAAAAATAATATCATTAAACCTCAATTTTAAACATAAAAAATGGATAGTTTCACATAAGTTTCATTTTTAAATAATCTTTTAATAATATTCCCATGAACAAATATAAAAAGTTAGTGGTACATGAATATGGAAAGGTATATAATTTTTTAATTAGGTTTTTTAAGTATTAATATTATAAAATATTAAAGAGATGGATCAAAGAACACACATTTTAATGGAATAATTATGTAATTAAGAGGGCATCCGAAATAAAATTGGTTCCATATTACTAAACAAGGAACAAAAAAATATATATATATCTGAGAATGAATTAAAAAAAATTGATTTCTCAAATTTGATAAAAGAAAATAAAAAAACTCACCTAATTTGATCATTTTCCAGATTGTTATGGAGTTTCCACACCTGGCCAATACAAACAGCAACACTGCCAACTGCCATTATCACAGTTTTGTCAACTTTTTTTTTTTCAAAACAAAAAAAAATCCAAAATTCCACAAATTAAATTAAAAAAAAAAATCACATTAAAAAAAGAAGAAGAAGAAGAAGAAGAATTGATTTACCTTCATTGTTGTGGCAGGGTCACCAGAGAAAAGTGCTTTTAACTTAAGTAGAAATTCATTCAAGTAAGGTAGAATCAATTTTAGTATCCAAACTGCTTCTTCTTCCCCAACCACATATCTTGTGTCATGTACATCTATGACTCCCCTGAATTTATTAAACACAAAATGTTTAATAATAACAATAATTAAAATAACCATTTTTTTTATAATTGATTTTTTTTAGGACCAATAGTTCTCTAACGGTGCAGTTTTCTTTAAAAAAAAAAAAAAAAGTTCAGATAAAATCTTCCTACTTATTTTCCAGGAAAGAAAGGTAAAAATTGGAGTTACCTGCAGATAATTGCTCTGTAGAGGAAAATGGCAGCAAGATAGACCAAACCCAGATAGGAAGTCACAGAAATGAAGCTGTATAAACAATAAAAAATTGATTTTGATTATACTTAAATGAAGATTCATAATCAAATTTGAAAACTCTGTTTTATTATAAAAATAATTGTATTTTTTTTTTTTTTAAATTACCTAAAGTTGAGATCCTGAGTGTAGGATGATGAGATTATTACGAAAGTTCCAATCCCAAAAACAAATGCTGACTTTGACACATCTCTCCACATGACCAGATCCACTAAAATAAAAATACAAATAAGTAAATAACATAGCAAACAAAAAACAATGAAGAAGTTGAGATTTGAAGATATGAAATGGAATCTGACCCAAATTCTGCAATTTGCTGTTGTGTGTTTCTGGGAAATTCTGGTAGTCTGGAACTGAGCCTAAAATAAAAAAACATGGTCACGAAAAAAATGTGAAACAACAAAGAAAAGAAAGAAATGAAAATGGAAGCACTTTACTTGTAGGCTTTGTGAAGTTTGAGTAAATCGAGGCCCTCTTAGTGGCAGGCTTTGTGAAGTTTGAGTAAATTGAGGCCCTCTTAGTGACTGGAGGAGGCTGCTTGTTGAGAGTTGAAGTGAAGGAAGTTGTTGGTGTTGTTTTGTTGTTGAATTGATTGAATTGTTTTTTGGTTTCATTGAAAACCATTACCCTTTTAGGCTTCTGTTCTTGCACATTGATTTCTTTTATATCTACACTATTTTTCTTCTCAATTACCTCTTCCACTTCAACTTCTTCAAATTCTTCTTCTTCTTCTTCCGCTTCTTCTGCTTCTTGAGCTTCATCAACATCTTTTCCTTCTGCTTCTTGATCTTCATCAACATCTTTTACTTCTGCTTCTTGATCTTCATCAACATTTTTTTCTTCTGCTTCTTGATCTTCATCAGCATCTTTCCCTTCTTCTTCTTCTCCGTCTGCTTCATCAACTTGACGATGATCATCAAGATCAATGGTCAATGGAACTGGAACTGGAACTGAAACTTGTGGTTGTGATTTGACCACATCATCCACATTGGTTGTTATAGTGTCACTTGGAATGACTTTCTCTTGACATACATCAACCTCTTTACAAGTCTCTTCAGATCCAATATTTTTCTCCTCTTCATTTTCACAACCATCAAGACTTGAACCATCCAAATTATCTTTGTTTGACTCAGATTTTACCTTCCTCAATTGGACCAAACTGCTCTTCTCAGGTTTTTTAGTAGCCTCAGATTTTGACTTGCTCAAAACAGGATGATCAACAGCAACATCTTTGTCTTTGACAACCTGATTAGAATCAGATCTTGCGATGACACCAACACCACCACCACCCTTCTTTTTCTGAACAGGACTCTTTTCACTAACATGATCTTCAGATCTTCCTTTCTTCAAAACCTGAACAGGACTCTTCTTGGCAACCTGAATTGAGTTCTTGTTGTTGTCAAAGCCACCACCTTCACCATTAAAGGTCTCACCTTTCCATGTCTTCCTCTTCCCACTAACAGCCACCAAATTTCCACTTTGCCCTCTTCTCACCACCACCTTCTTGCCACCACCATTGACTTCACTACCACCATTATTTTCATCACCATTGTCTTCTCCATTGAAGACCTTGATCCCACCTTTGACTTCATCATTCTTCATTCTTGTCTCCCAAACAGACCCTGCAACAACACCACCAACACCACTCTTTCCAACACCAACTGATGATGATGATGATCTCCTCCTGCCACTATCCACATCCATCTCTTTATTTATAACCAACCAATCACACAATTCACAGTACACACATACACACTCTCTCTCTTACTCACTTCGTATAATTGTATTTCTTCTTTTTTTTTAATTTGTGTTGAGTAGTAGTACTGGTACTAATGGGGGGGCCATAGATGTCATGATTTGGATAAAAATTGAAGCTTAAAGCACAAGCAATGGTGGAAAGGAGGTTGGTGAAAACATTGGGATCCCTCTCTCTCTCTCTCTCAACAAAAGCAAAATTCGGACAATAAAGAGAGAGACATTGTCTTGTAAGTGACTACTCTACCCGTACAACTACTGAGGTTGGATTTGGCCACTGTTTTTTTTTTTTTTTTTTATATATTTTTAATTTTTAATGGAAAAAGTGAAAAATATGTAGTGGGGTTCAATGATTTGGGTGTGTTAAGGATGACTTTTTTTTTTTTATTTTTTCTTTCGTTTACTCATTTGTTTGTATTTATATATTCTCTCACTTTTTATTTTTTGTTACAAAAGCAAGGAAGTCACTGTTTCCAAGGCAGTCTCTCAAAGTCTAATAGTCTCACATGCAAATAGAGACACCGGCGGTGAAATTTTTATTATTATTATACTTTTTGAAACTAGTGAAATTATTTAATTTTTTTTATTACTTTATAGTTCAGAGGTGGATTCAAAGAATAATTAAAATGAAGTAGAATCAGATATTGATAAGAACGTTCAAAAAAACAACTCTCGTATGAAAGAAGATAACTTACACGTACATAAAAAATGACCCATATAAGTGGAGAAAGGTACAATTACAAATATAACTATGATGTCTCGAACCAGGACTATTCTTCGTCCTTGGCAGTGCCGCTGCCATTTCAGAAAAGGCACATTGGACCAGTGAAATTATTATTATTACTAGTTAAATTGGGGAGAGAGAGAGGAAGAAGTTGTTTGGATTGGGATTCTCTTTTTTGGGTAAAAAAAAAATGGAAGACAAAGTCAAGCAGAAATGGGTGTACAAACCTGCTATCTGTCAAAGAGAAGTGGTGTTGCTATTTTTTTTAAATAAAAAGAAGTGGTGATTTTTCTGCCAAGTGTTAGATTGAATCAACAAACGGCCACCCCTTGATTTGGGGCCAAGCTACTCCAAAGTTCACTGACATTAAAGTTGTATCAAGTAAAGGCAAAAGGAAAAGAGAACAGTAACAACTTTAGTTTTTGGGATGATGATTATGGTCACAACCTTATTTAGGATAGAACTTCAATAAATATTTTAGATATAATATACTATCATTTTCATGCGCAGAATGTGTTTATTAATTAAGAATGAATATAAAACAGAATCGGATGTTATTAAAAAAAAATTAGGAAAGGATATTTACTTCGTTATTTGCATGTGAAGACACGTAATTTGATTCCTAATTATTTGGAAATTTAATTTTCCCCTAATTAGATTTTTTTATTGATAAACTCATTTGTAATATAGAGACAAATGATAGCACTAGACGCACTTTAAACGACGTTGATGAACAAAAAATGAAATTTTGTAAAATTAGTGATTTTTTTTAATATACCTAGATTTGATTGAATTTCATGCAAATCTAAGTTAAATACACATAAATAAATTTTATATAAATTTAGATTGAATATTACTAAATTTCAATGGAATCCATTCAAATTTGAATTGAATGTACCTAAACTTATAAAATGTTTTAAATTTTTATGAATTTTAAATTGAATGCGCCCTTTTAAATAAAATTCATGAAGTTATTGGCTTTTTAAATATACATAAATTTCACTGCATATCACTCCTGACTAGGAATGATTGAACACTTTTTTTTATCCTCAAAGTTAAAGATTCAAATCTTATTCTTATCCTAAAATACAAGGTGTAAGTAATTTTTTTTTTTAATTTACCTCTCCCCCACCCCAAAAAAAAAAATATACCAAGATTTTATTGGATTTCTTATAAATTTGAATTGAATTCTATATTGAATACAATGAGATTACTATTTTAATAAAATTGGGTGAGCAATAACAAATAAACGTGCTTGGGTGTACAGCTCCAAATGTAGCATATCAATGGGTGAAGAAAAGGAAAATCAAACTCATATTTATGGAACTGGAAACTGATTGATGACAGAGAAAATTAGAAAAACATAAAAAGGTTGTCGGTGTTGATTCTCTTTATAATAATTTTGGCCTTTCAACGTGAACACCTTATATTTGTTGGTTGTTTGGTTCAACCAAAATTAGCTAATAACAAAAATAAATTAACAAACAATTATTTTAAATAAAATTAATTTACAAATCTAGTGTGTTGTAGGCTTCTAGCATTATTTTATTATTAATTATATTATTCAAATTTAAAACTCAGACGGAGGAATTTTTTATTGGATTTTGTAGTCCTATCAACTCATTGGATTTTGTAGTCCTATCAACTCAAATTGAATTAGATTATTATTATTATTATTATTATTATTGTTTGGTTAAAAAAGAACAGCAATTGGACTCTGCTTTAAAAATAACAAAGGATGTTCATTAATCACATTTAATTGGTTGCATTTAAATTAGTTCAATTATGGCATCATGAATAATAATTTTGTACAACAATAAAAATATGCCATTGTATTGTTTCAAATATAGATATATATATATGTATGTATGTATGTATATAAAGGTGTAAAATGAGATAGACAAAGAATAGTAACCGGACTCTCTCTGCTAGTTAATTAATTACAATAATATATATGGAATATAAATAATGCACCTTTCTTATAAAGGCCCATATATATATAAAGAGAGTAATATTTAATGATTCTTTTTGTTAATTTCTCAATTATTGAGAAATAAACAAAAAGAATCATAATGTGTTGATTAAATTATTAAGTATCTCAACTTGTAATGTGTTGATTAAATTTAACTTATAAATAATATGTGAGATTTTTAAGGTGACTATATGGTAAGTTTCGCAAACACACATATTAAGATCATGGGTTAAAATTATATTCCTTTATCTCAAATTTCAATGGATTTCATTTTTTAATAAAAAAATCAATAATGTACAAGTTCTCGAACTAAAAATGGTATTATCAAATTTCACAAATAACGAACCACAAAAAATTCATAATTTACATTTTTACTCACATACTACAGTTTGCAAACATTGATGATCGTACAATACTAGTATGAAAACCTAAACCTTTTTAGCGCTGTTCTCTAGATTTATTACAATCTTAATTTCCACTTAAAAAGAATAAAAAACAATCGACATTTATCATATAAATGTGTATTTACTTTCCCAACCTTCACAGTGGAAAAAAAAAAATAAAAGAATGATGGTACGATCCTTGTTAAACATAAATAAAGGGTACAAAAAAGAGTGATACACTTCTAAACTGAAGTAGAGCAGAAATTGGGGTACAAATATGTCAAAATTTTGATCTCACAAAAAGAATTATAAAGCATGGTGGTGGGGGTGACTGATATATGGATTCCAAATGGAAGAAGAAGGTGTTCTTTTGATTTGACAAGGCAGGCCCCAGTCCGCACAAACTTTATTATTGCTTTTATGTCCCGTAGAGCATGTGAAGCCAAACCCAAATCATTTACTAGGGAGCAGCTCTGCCTTCGCTTGGCGACAGTCGACAACCACCGACAGCCACCGCATTTGTATTATTTTCAATCACTAGGTTTCTATCTTCATTCACATTTTTCATGTTTTAAGACTTCATAAAAATGTAAATTTAGAATTCGGTTACCTTATCTAACTACTAATTTTACCTCTCAATTGAAGTCGTTGGATTAATTATAAGAGTAGTTATTGATATCAAGTCAAGGGCTCCAAACGAGCGTTAAGGTTAGCAGTTAGGTAAGATAACTAAACTCTTAAATCTAATATTAACATGAATTAGAAATCTCTTCCTATGTTCGCAAGTAAAGTAGTGCAGTGACACCATTTCCACCTGTCTTTGTTTTTCTTAAGCTAAGTGATAAGCTTGAGCAGTAGTGTGTAAGTTTCACCAATGTATGAGCAATTTTTTCACTTTATATGGGTAGTTCTGTCCCACCTATTGAGAGCAAAGTTTCGAATTGTGTCTTAGAGTTCTATCTTAAAAGGTTCCAACAATTATAATTATAATGTCAAGCAAGAAAAAAAAAAAAAAAAAACATCCCTCCCATATTTTGGTGTTAGTAAAATTTGAATTCAAGATGTCTCCCCGATTTTGGTGTTAGCAAAATTTAAATTCAAGATATCTGATATACGAATACAAAATTTTATTAATTAAATTAACTTGTATTTATTAACCAAATTACATAAAATATCATATGAACTTTTCTAGAGATACGAAAGGTCGTGGGTTGATGGATTAGAATAATATATACAAAATGTTTAATTAAATTTTAAATTCTTAGCATGTCCTAAACCTAATTTAAACCTCAATCATATGTGATTTAATAGAAGTGACAGTTGTAGACATGATACGATAGCAAGATGCAAAATTAGTAAGTTTAAATTAGATCTTATTGTATTTGAGTCAATATCATATCAACACGATAAACCCCGTTAATTGAGTAATTGGGTTATGTTTGAATTTCAATCCTAGCCAGTCTTTTTATATTTTAATCAATATTATACAATGGTTGATTATTTTTATATAATACAAGAATTTTCTTGATCAAATTATATAATTAAATTAAAAAACCTTAAATTATTTTATAATTTTCAATTGATAAATTAATTAATCCATTTATGGTCTATAATCTATATATATGTATTAATTAACATGAGCTACTACTTAACGGGTTATTCATGTCTTATCGGATAACTTGTTAATCTAATAAACCATATTTAGATTTAAACATATAATATGATAAGCTAAACAGATGGTTTATAAGTTAATACATAAATGACACTATAACTCATATTGCCAACCCTCAATTTAGGATCCAAAATTTTGCGACTGTCTCGATATCTTTTAATAAGGTATACTACCTTGTTGGTTCAGTAAGGACACCGAAATGGATGTTGTCATATTTTTTACAGGTTATTTAATACTGTTTTATTGTTATCAATATAGAGCAATGATATTATGAGATTAAATAACTTGGCAATAAATAATATAAAACAATATTTAATTACTTTACTAATCGAAAAACCTTATACAATCATTATAATTATTTGATTGATTTTAATAATTATATTTATAACCAATCCAATAAATATAATTATTAGGGAAGATAATCAAACCCAGCAAACATATCACAACATGAAATTAAATTAAACAAAAAAGACAGTTTTCGGATGTGGATCAAGGAGTTTTAAAATCGATCAAATCAATGATTGATTGAACATCACTCAAATCCATGAAAAAGAAATAATTAGGGAAAAAAAAATACTGAAATCCAGGACCCAAGTTTAGCAAATTTGGAAGGGGATCGTTTATTGGGATTTTTGTGGAAAATTGGGATTGTAAAAGAAAATCATATTTGAGAGATGTTTATTATATTATAAGAGAAATTTATTTGTTTATTAATCTATATTTGTGCGCAGGTCCGGTTTTTTGTTCCTTTGAAGGCACGTGACTTGCACAACACACAAGACATCATTGGGAATTTCCAACATACCAACCTCTTGCTTCCAAGATAAAACTTCACCATTTTCAACCCAAGATTGTTAACACTTCCTCGTCTAGAACTGTGTATAAAAGCATTTTCTCAATTTCCAGCAGTGAAAAAAATATGAATTTTTGAACTAGCAAATAAATAATTTGTAGCATCTAGTATTTGAAATAAAGGATTCAAATAATAAATTATATCATCATTCACAAATCATGCACAAATTCTTGTTTTTATTCACATACACTAACACTTAAAAAAACTCTGTTCTAAATGTTTTGAGACTAATTCGAAATACAAATTTTTTACTACTATTTTATGACATTTTCACTCATTCTTTTATTATTATAAAACTATATATATATATATATATATATGAGTAATGCTATACTACTCAAAGATTTTTTCAAATGATTTAACAAATTTATATGTAATTATCATATTATCAATATATTATTTAAAAAATTAATACAGTAGATAAAAATCAGTTTATCATATCACTTGGATAAATTTTTACGATACCTACATATATCAATTTTTGTTATCTTTTGTTTTGAGATTCTTTAGATTCTATAGCCATTAGAATTAGTTAACTGTTTGGTAGATTTTTTGATAACCAAGCATGGGTCGTTGTTTAGATTTGATATTTTGATGGTTGACAACTTGACATATTGACTAAACCTTGTCACCTAATCGTTCTACAAGCTCAACCCACACCCTGCAATGACAAAAATGCAAGTGGAATCTGAAAAAAAAAATACATAATACATTGACTCAAAGTTTTTTCCCCTTTGAAGACGGAAGACACTACGCGTCTTTGTCTCAAAACAATAACTACAATTTTTTTTTTTATCATTTTTCAATATTAATGTGTCTTTGTCACATACTATTAATCCTTTTCACTCACTATGAGACTGTTGGGGTCCAAATACCTAAACAGAAACCAATACAATTAACAAACTGGCATTTTTTTTCGCAAGTGGGTAGATAGAAATTGGTGGAGAATTGAACGTGCAGGTCAACAACTATTATATCTAATCAATCCAAACTATAGTTTATAGAGAGTTTAACATTGGTTCGGTTTGGTCCCATTGACCGTGCAATCAAAGTTTCATCAATATCATATTTGGTATCACATCGAGAGCCATAAAAAATGCTTCACAGTAGTTGGAATCTGAGGTATAAGATATATTTACAGGTATCCATGATTGCAGTCAACATGTGCGTATAATATTATTTTAATAATGATACAATATCATATATGAATCGTATGCATTCGTGTATAATGTTTTCAAAGCTATTTAAACCGTAAATTATTAAGATCTTTCGAGGTTTTAGCTAATTACAAGCAGATCCGTCTAGTTGAAAAAATAGATGCCATTGCTGGGAGTGTTTCTTATGAAGCTAAGGACGGATTACATCTATTTGTTATTTTTAACAAAAGAATATGCTACCAAACAATAATCACAAAACATATGTATTCAATATCAAATCAAGAAAGATGTGAAAATCAATTGGGAGCAGAAGAACAAATTTTGGATGAGAAAAAAATTCGCTATCCTCACAAATTCTGTTTAAAATTACTTACAATGTGAGTGGATAATTTACAGGTTGCCCACTAAAGAATAGATTGTGCTGTCTCCTCCAACTCTGCTCCAATCAAAGAAGTTACAGTATTAAGCAAGCATGTAGAGAATGAAGAAACTGAGATGTTAGAATCAAGCCAATGAGGAAGAGATAGTTGATTGGCTTGAAGAAGCTCACCTCAGTGAAGACAAGTTCATTCAACCTAGGTGTCAGCAGCGAATTACGAAATTCTATATTTACAATTCGGATTTAATCTAACCAACCAAATATACATTCTGCTCCCACAGTGATGAGAATCTTCAATTGGATGTCTCTGCTGCAGTGGAACAAGCATTATTTGCTTTGTAAGAAGGGAAAAAAATGTTTGTTTTGGAAGATTAAATCATTTGACATTGCTACTCTTGAGTGGAGGTTGCCTCAAGTGTTTGGAATCTATATGCGAAGCATTCTTTGTTGACTTCTCATTTTCCACTGATTTATTTATTTCTAGTTCAATCTGCTTGCAGTTCTCCTCATGGGCTCTATTAAACATTCTCACAAAGTTGAGTAATGTTGAAATAACTGCAACAGTAAATCAGATGAGCAATGGACTAGCAGTCGGTTATAATTATGTAGCTTGTAGCAGCATGGAACATTAGAAGAATTGCTCTACTGGAAATATTATGAACCAACATACCTTGCTCAAAGGGACAGCGAGCTGGATCTTCTCCGAAATAAAGAATCAATGCATCCACATTTCTACCCTGTAAAACATTGAGCTCCAAGTAAAGAAACAGTCTCATTGGTTAAACACCATTGAACATGAGTGCCGTTCTTTACACCAGAAGGATTTCAACTTACCACCCCAGAATACAATGAAGCTAAACTCCTCACTTCAGCTTCAGCAAAACTAAGGAACTCCTTTAAGTACTGTCCAACAAAAACCAAGCCATAAGTTCAATGAAAATCAAACGATAAAGACAAAATACAGCAGGAGGAAGCATGAATAATCGAATAGGTTGTTCATATGCAAGCATTTTCAGTATATGTATTTTACAATCAGCAATAGCTGGATAAAGTTGATTTCCAGGTTCTGGTTATGCAGCCCATTTACTTTGCTTTATACAGATTCTGTTTCAGTGTCTTGTACATGATCAGGTTTGATCAAGCATTATAATACTAATCAAACTACTGAAGCAGGTCAATATAATTTACTACCTGATTGGATCAAATATGCTAAAAATTTCACAAATTAGACCTTAATATTGACTTGGTCAATTCTAGTTTAATTTGCCAGTCATACTAGCATGCAATGTGACATGTTTATCATGACGATGCTCCAATAACTCAAATCCTTACTGTTACTGATAATGGACAATCCCAAAGCCATTAACCAAAGAATGACAGAAAATGATTTCTTAATGCTAAAGCAGTTCTACCATAAAGAACTAATAAAGCATTGAGTGCAATGAAAAGCAATAGTACACTTACAAGCAGATTTTGTGTAATTCTAATATCAACAAACATGATTAAATACCTTAGCAAAATTTTCTGATACAGGACCATCATTTTCAGACATGGACAGTTCCTGAACAACTTTCTCCAATCCTTTGCTTAAGGCTTGCATTTCCTCAGCCAGAAATTTCAATTGTATCTAGATCGAAATCACATATCAGTTAGAACACCAGCTTTCATCTGACCAATCCTCACCAAAAACAAAAAATTACCTTTGATGCAGGCTCCAAACTGGCAAGGTCCTTTACAAAATCTAGAAGTTCTGGTAATTTATCAGCAAGTACCTACAGGTAATTAAGCAGAATAAACGAACAAATATTATGGCAACTTCTCCACAGAGGAGCACCAAAAATGTTACCAGTTATACAAAGAAAGACATAATAAGTCTGCAAATACACTATTATATCATAACTTGAAACAATGTAAGCAAGACACATGCTTATCACATGTTGATATAACAGTCAACAGATATGATCCAGACAAAGCAGATGACTGTGTCAGCACATTGACAACATGAAGCTACATTACGACAAGAAGTCTGCAACAAATATAGCTCACAATCCAGTACAACATAATCGCACAAAGCATGTTGAAGTGGACCGGCATTTCATCAAAAAAAAATTTAAAGTTGCTTGATTTGTACTCCCTATGTTTCAAAGAATGGGCAGCTTGCAGATATCTTCACTAAAGGACTATCAAATCACTCATTTCAATACATTGTAAGCAAGCTGGGTATGAACATCTGCTCACCATCTTGAGGGGAGTATTGAAAGATATCGACAGATTCCTAGGGATTTGCTTCCCTCAAAGGTAGAGATTGTACAGGCTGTAAATAGCTATAAGTTAGGACTTCATTTCTAGAGATTGTTTTTCTTAAATAGAGCATAGTATATTCTATACATGATGGTACTTCTTTCTACAGAAATATACTGAAAAGGGACAGATTTGTCTTCAACACATTTCTTGGTCTTATGTCTCCAACCACACGGGAGGGGCAAGCCATGTGAAATTGTAATTTGTTATTTACATTTGTTGATTGTTTGTATTTGACCTTGAGCCACGTGTAAAACCAAGTGACAAGCCTTTTTTTTATACATGTGAGGGGGTGTGGAGTACTTAAGTACTATTGTTAGGCCTTTTCCTATTAGATTGAACTTTTGGGTCTAACAGTTACCAACACCAGGGGCAATCGACTGATCATCTTACATTTATTTCTCTTCAATATTTACATATTGACAAAAAAAAAAAGCTTCAAATGAACTCCTAAAGTACTAAAAACATGAATACTGTGTTTACTATAATGCCCATAAATGCATCAAAAACTGTAAGATTCAATTCATATAAAAATGAAAAAGCACACCAATAAGTGCATTTGCAACCATAAAATGACTTACAAGCATTGGCATGAGCGGCCACCAACCAGATGCATACGTAATATATCATAAGCATTTAATGCACAATACTACACAATTTCTAATTCAGTGGGAATGGTGATGTTCATAAGGATTAGAAGTTTGTTATACCTTACAAAGATAATGCATAAGAGTCATCTTATTGTTCCGTGCACGTGTATCAGTGAGTTTAAGAAGGCTATCCAACCGAAATCCAATTGCCGAACCTAAAGCCAAATGAAAAAAAGAAACAAAAAATAACAGAAAAAGGAAACATTAACGATACTACTAGACAAGAGAAAGTGTACTATCAATACAAAAGATTTCAGAACGGCAAACTTATTTTGTGTTAATAAAATTCTTTTCCATTTTGTTTCATATCAAAAAGGAAAAATGATTGTGATTCTGAGAAAAGAATTAACAAAAAAGCAAAGAAAGAAAGCAATAGCAAAAAACAGGAAATAGAAGTATCAGAGTTTATATAGCAAATATCCATAATAGCTCAGCTTATATCCAAAGGCATCTCAAGCTCTTTAATGTTAACACAATTGCCAGATAAGCCACAGCCACATATCATTTGGATTTCTAGCACTCAAGATTAACATGTTGTGAATACCGAATGAAAGTGGCAAAAAGCATGTATAAGATTATTCTGCTCTTTGCAATCCATCCAAATCACAATGTATACTGCTAAAGCTTCATGCTGGTGGTGAAAACGTGTTACATTCACATTGTAAGTAGCCAGTAGAAAAAGGTGAAATCAACAATATGCAAATTATGGTCTTTAAAATCCCACAGATACAACATTGAGAATATGAGATAATACAAATAAAGTTAATTTGTTCAAGAAGTCAGTGAAGTAATCGAACTAAGAGAAATATTATGATCTTTCTTGAATTGACATATAACTGCAGCTAATAATGAAAAATGTGCTCTTTTTTCAAATGCTTTTACAAATTTCTCTTATTGCCACAAAAATTACTTTTCGATGGATTACAAGAAGGATATATTTAAAAACTGACTTATCAGAAATCATAAGATGCATAATTGAAGTGAAAACTTAAGAAAAGGTTGTTCAAATCCTAAAAGATGATAGGTGTTCCCAAGAAGTCCTCAAACAATTATCCAGGAGTATCTTAAGGGATTTCAGCTAATAAAAGAGAGCCTCAATTCATCTTCATAGATGGTAAAAGCTCTAACAGATTTCTATACTCGATAAAAAAAACATTTATTGGAACATTCAAAGTAGATCTACTAATACTATTTATCTTTGTTGGTCATGATTTCTGTGACAGAAAATATTAATGTTTTCTGCTCACTCAAGGAACATATGATAAATAATCTAGCCAAGAAACAAACAAGCAAACATTTCACTCACCCCTGGCAGTTCCTTGGTTCAAAGCATTCCCTAATGAAAGAATCGTCTGCATGATTCTCTTTAATTTTGCAGAGTTTCTGATCTGATAGGAACACAGTAGAGGGATCAATGTGATGTCAGTCCTTTATATGTTTTAACCAGTTTCCACAAATATGAATGAGAGTAAATGAGCGCATCTTGCCTGTTCTGCCACCAAGTTCACAATATTCAGGCTATTTCTAAGGTCAGAAACCTGGACAGCAATCAAAATACCGGATTAGTATCCACACACCCCGTACTAATAAATATTCAGGTTGATTAACACTTCATTTTACCTGGGAGCGAAACTGTATCTTAAATGAGAAAACTCTGAGCTTGGCTTCTACTCGAGGAACTTGCATTAACTCTAAGAAGAACTGTCACAAACATTCAGGAAGCAAATTAATTTCAGAAGTGATCCTATGTACATAAACACTTGTAACAATTTCTCCCTCCAGATGCAGTTATATGACATTGACTAAGATAGATGCCTATATCTTTTGTTGTTGAACATGAACGCCTAATGTAGTGGTTTTTCAACTATTCAACGGAAAAATGCAAGAAGGTAAGCTCGTTTAGATAAGACAGCACATAGCATCCATTTGAAGCTGTGGGAGCTGATAGTAACTGATCAATCGTTTTATTGATTAAACATGACAGTTAAGCATAAGAAAGTGCTTCATATCAAAGTCATTCCATGAACTAAACACACATGCTATGTAGACAAACATATAAATATTGAAACAAAACCTAAATATGTTTGTTTTTTTCACCTCTGAATGCTACCTTTCAAACTTTATGCATAAAATATTCTCCAAATAATTGCTTCCTGCCAAAGAGAGGCATAATCCTATAAAATGATATCCATAATAGAGTAGCCCATAAAAAATGTTCCCTAAAGAGAAATTGCCATTAAGACTACAAGTATCAATCCATATATATGTTCATTAGGAAAGTACTATAACTCAGTCACCTTTTCATTGATTTAACACCCGTCTATTTTGATTGTTACTTTTCACAAATTACAAAATTCCACTAATTAATATTTCTAGCTAACTAAAAAGAAAGCGTCAAACTCTTAAAAAGAAGACTTGTAAATTTGTAATATTGAAATCAACAAGCAACAATGCATGAAATTGATTGAAGTGATTCCTAGATTGATAATTGAAAAAAAAAAATCTCAAATCAAAATTTGTTCTTGATTATGCATTTTCATTCCAATTGAAGTACCATATATAACATAACTTCCATCCATTACACATGTAATAGAGGTATTGACAAAAAGACCATATGCATGTCAAATAATGTTAAATGTCAATCAGTACTGATTTATCCTATCCACAAGAGACTTTGGGAATAAAATAAATAGAAACTAAAGGTAAAATCTCACCTGTTCACATTTTCCTAACTTTTCTTTTTCTCCTGTGTAGCCCTAAACACAAAATGTAAATGTAATTATAACTTGATATTCAACTTAAACAGATAACAATAATATCTTGAGGCAGCTGTCTGTTGACTATAAATCAAGGCCATGAGGTCAAAGAAGATTGTAGGATAAAATATTACTATGATCAAGGATTTAACAAGATAATTAATTTGATAATCATCCATTCTACCTTGAGTTGTTCCATTTCCTCCTTTGTTGGACAAAACTTTATAAGATTTTCCACCTGATCAACATCCATCGCTGATTCCTCCAGGGCAAGCACTGAACTCTGTCAGTTTCACAAAATAGGAAAATATACTGATTAGAAAATATTTTCTTATCACACAATATGTCTAAAATGAGGTAATGTAAAATATATTTATTTTTTAATTTTTTAATTTTCCATTTGTTTTTTTTCAAAATTGGAAGACTTAAGATTTATTAAGTTTAGACTTTATTATCCAACCATTCATTTACTCTAATCCAGTGGTTTGGGACAATACCACATCATGGCATGCTTAAATCATAAGTTTATTGAGTCTAAAGATGATGCAACTCTGTACTGATCCTTGGATTAGAAGAAGTTAATGGCTGAATATCAATATCAAGATTTAAGTAAATATTTAAGCAATTTAGCTCATTCATTTAAGTTTTACTTTGATTCATTTAAGTTCCTCCATTTCATTCTTTTAGTTATTTTTGGTTTTTATTTTAAAGGGAGAACTTCATTCTAGTCCCTATGTTTTTAAAAAACTTCTCGTTTTTAAATGCGAATCCATTTATAGTCTTCATAATCCCTTACTTTTCAAAAACTCATCAAATTAGTCCTTCTGTCATAATTTTTAATAAAAACATAGGGACCAAAATGAAGTTCTCTATTAAACATAGGGACCAAAATGAAGTTCTCTATATTAAACATAGGGACCAAAATGATGACAGAAAGACCAATTTGATGAATTTTTAAAAAGTGAAGGACCATGAAGACTATAAATGGATTCGCATTTAAAAACGAGAAATTTTTTAAAAACATAGGGACTAGAATGAAGTTCTCCCTATTTTAAAATATTAATTAATTTTCGATTTAATTAAATTAACGTTCATTTTCAATCTTTAATGATTTTAAGGGTATTTATGAAATCTAAAAGTTACATAAGGATATTCTTTTCTTTTAATGGCCAAATTAAGTCAATTATTCATTGAGACTCACTAATTACAAGGCAATAAATTGAAATTTTGTTTCCACTTGTCAAATGTCTGACCTTGGGGGTGATTACTATAATTTGCCCTATTTCTAAGGATGTATGTGGTCACAAACGATAAACGATAAGATTCATCTTACCATTAATTCAGGCAATGGAACCTTCACCTTTGAAAGCATGATTTCACAATTATATGCTCGTCTGTGTTCAATCTACAAGAAGAGAGTTCTTTATTAAAGAGAAGGAACAAAAAAAGGACTAAATGCTAATTCATATCAATCAGAACTATAATATCGTATATTAAATATATATAAAAAAAAAAAAAAAAAAAAAAAAACAATACTGATGTAAATTGGAACAAATATGCACTTCAAACACCGTCGGAGTCAAGATTTCTTTTGAGGAGAAATCAAGTAAAACCTTTAGACCAGAAAATTCTGATAAAGAAATATTTTTATTGATGGAAAAAAAAACCTCTCTGCCAAGACCCCTACTTCTCCTAAATACTGATACTCTCAAACAAACTTATTAATTATGCTTATGATTCCCAAGACACTTAATAACTCTTTTCTTTCTTTTCCTAGACTCCATAAACTAATAACATGACAGATATTTTTGACTAAATTAAATAGTGACAACCATTCCCCAAATCAGTAAATGACTCCCTTATTTTTCCAACAAAACATCTTGAAGAAGTAATTGCTTCATTCTCCCCTCCTTAGAAGAAACTCGTCCTCGAGTAAGTTGCTGTTATAAACTTCTTTTGATTCTTCACCAATGTAAGGATTCAGGTCTGCAACATTGAATGTTGAATCGATTCCCATGTACTTGGGCAAATCCACAACATAAGCATTTTCTCCAACTTTCTTGACTATTTTGTAAGGCCCAATCTTCCTCTTGCTTAGCTTCGAATAGGTGCCAACTGGAAATCGTTCTTTACGTAGGTACACCATTACAATGTCTCCTTCTTTGAAGCTTTTGGCACGCCTTTTCTGGTCTGCATACTTCTTATACTTGGCATTTGATTCTTCAATCTTCAGCTTGATTTCTTCATGTAGTTCTTTCATTGCTGCAGCCATATTTTCTCCTTTTAAACTACTCTTCCCAAAGTCTGGTAGGGGCATTAAATCATAGAAATGCATGGGTTGTCTTCCATAAACAATCTCAAAAGGACTTTTGCCTGTTGTTCGATTTTTAGAATAATTGTATGCAAATTCTGCTTGTGCGACAACAGCCTCCCACTGCTTAGGATTCTTTCCAACCAAACATCTCAAGAGATTTCCTAGGCTTCTATTGACAACTTCAGTCTGCCCATCTGTTTGAGGGTGATAGGAAGTGTTGGATTGCAGCTTTGTTCCAAGCTTCTTCTATATAGTCCTCCAAAAATGTGACAGAAATTTTGAATCTCGATCCGATGTGATTGACTTTGGAACTCCATGCAAGCGTACTATTTCTCGAAAATAAAGGTTCGCTATATTTGATACATCCATTGTCTTCTTGCAACAAATGAAATGGGCCATTTTCGAAAATCTATCGACCACCACAAAAATGGAATCCATTCCCCGCTGACTTCTTGGTAGCCCCACTATGAAGTCCATGCTTACATCCTCCCAAGGAGATATAGCAACTGGCAACGGAGTATACAAACCAGTATTCTGCACCTTTCCTTTAGATTCTTGGCATATTTGACACCTTTTTACAAATCTGCATACATCTCTTCTCATTTTTGGCCAAAAAAACTTTTGCTCAATCATTGCATAGGTCTTATCTTGACCAAAATGTCCTCCCAAGCCCCCACTATGCATGTCTTGCATGGTCTTTACCTTTAACGAACAATCTGGAACACAAAGCTGATTTCCTCTGAACAAGAAACCATTATGTAACAAGTATATTCCAGGTTGATTATTCACACAATTCCCCCAAATTGAGCCAAAAAAAGGATCATTAGGATAAAGATCCTTAAAAGAGTCAAACCCTTCAATGGTGATCGACATATTGGTCAATAGCAAAGTCCTTCTACTAAGCGCATCTGCCACTTCATTATTTGCACCAGATTTGTGTTTTATCACAAATGTGAATCGCTGCAAGAAAACAATCCAACGTGCATGTCTTCTACTGAACTTTTGCTGGTTGTTGATATGTTTTAAGGCTTCATGATCTGAATACAAGACAAACTCTTGATGTATCAAATAATGCTCCCAATGTCTTAGAACTTGCACAATTGCATAAAACTCTTGGTCATAGATGTTGTATCTTCTCCTTGTATCATTCAATTTTTCACTGTAAAAATGATACTGGCCTTCCTTCTTGACTTAGAACAGCTCCAATCCCAACTCCAGAAGCATCACACTCAACTTCGAAGACTTTCCTGAAATCTGACAGCACTAAAACAGGTACTGAACTGAGCAATCCTTTCACCTTCTGAAAGCTTTCTTGAGCTTGTTCTGTCCACTGAAACTTTCCCTTCTTTATGCAATCAGTTATGGGAGCGATTATAGTGCTGAAATTCTTGATGAAACGCCTGTAAAATGATGCCAATCCATGAAAACTGCGGACTTCTCCCACTGTTTTTAGTGTTGGCCAGCTTCTAATTGCTTCAACTTTGCTTTCATCAACTTTTATCCCTTCAGCACTAACTACATGTCCCAAAAACAGCAAAGAATCAGTGAAAAATTTGCATTTCTTTATGTTGGCATAAAGCTGCTCTCTTTTGAGAACACCAAGTATCGTCTTCAAATGCTGCAAATGAGTCTCCTTGGATAGACTATAAATCAATATATCGTCAAAGTACACTACCACAAATTTTGAAATGAATGGCTTTAGTACTTGATTCATCAAACGCATAAATGTGCTGGGTGCATTTGACAAACCAAAAGGCATCACAGTCCATTCATAAAGCCCATTCTTGGTCTTGAATGCCGTCTTCCACTCATCACCTTCTCGAATTCTAATTTGGTGATATCCGCTTTTGAGATCAATTTTCGAGAATATCTTTGCACCATGCAACATATCTATCGTATCATCAAGTCTTGGAATAAGGTAGCGATACTTTACCGTTATTCGATTTATTGCTCAACTATCAATGCACATTCGCCACGAACCATCTTTCTTGGGAGTAAGAAGGGTTGGAACTGCACAAGGACTCATTAACTCCCTTATGAATCCCTTTTTCAGCAACTCTTCAATCTGTCTTTGAAGTTCTTCATGTTCTTTTGGATGCATTCTGTAGTGTGGCAGATTTGGTAGGCTAGCTCCTGGTACAAGATCAATATGGTGTTGGATGCTTCTTTTTGGAGGTAATCCACTTGGCAACTCTTCTGGAAATACATCTTCAAACTCCTCTAATAATCTCTTCACTTCTAGTGGAATGTCTTCTTGAATTTCCAATACTTCTTTTGCCACAAGCACAAATGCAACCCCACTAGCTTCGAACTCATTCAAGAAATACCAAGGGTTTAAATATGATTGATCTTCTTCTTGTTTAGATTTGCTAACGTCTTCCTCCTTCATTGTTGCAAGTACTATTTTTTCCCCATTTTTGTAGAAAGCATAAACATTTTGATCACCATGGTGGATGATTTTGTTATCAAACTGCCAGGGCCTTCTTAACAGCAAATGGCAAGCTTCCATGTCCACCACATCGCATAACACCTCATCCGAATAATGTTTCCCAATTGAAAAAGGAACATTACACTGTTGTGTGACTTCTACTTCACCACCCATTTTAAACCAAGCAATCCGATATGGCCTTGGGTGCGGTAAGACTTTCAAATTCAGCTTTGTCACCATTTCTCTAGACACCAGATTTTCACAGCTTCCTCCATCAATAATAACATTGCAAAGGCGACCATTAAAGGAACACTTAGTTTTAAAAATATTGTTTCTTCGCCAATCATCTTTTGAGACTCTTGGGGTTAACATGGCACGTCTTACCACCAGATTTGGCAAATCACGATCTTCATATGTGACTTCATCTTCTATAAATTCCAGCAGCCCTTCTTCACCATGTGTCTCCATAAATAGCTCTTCATCATCATTATTTTCTCCTTCATTAACCAATAAGTTGCTGGCTTGCTTTCTACAATCGGAGGACTTATGACCTTCTTTTCCACACTTATAACAAGCAATTCTGCGTCCTATAGGCTGAGATGTATTACTGCAATTCCCCTGAAAATTATTTCTTGCTGCTGCACGTCCCGGACCTTGAGTGCGACCTTGGTAGTTAACGATTGGTTTGCTGTTTTGCACTTCATCAGCTGCTGCAACTGACTTCTGTTTGACATCTCCTCGGCTGCGATTAGTCTCCAAATGATTATGCCCCTTTGCGTACTGATATGAGTGATTGCTGGACCATTTTTGCTGATTTTTGACCTTTTGTGCTAATTGGACAGCAGTGGCTAACGTCCAGCAAGGTTGTAACTCCACTAAATTTCTGATTTGTGGCTTCAACCCCATAAAATAACGATGAATGACCTGCACTTCAGTTTCGACCAACCGTACTCTGGTCCGCATCTTGTAAAACTCATTAGTATACTCCCGTACAGAGTGTGTCCCTTGTTGAAGAGATTGGTATTGCTGAAAAAGAATTCCTTCATAGTTTAATGGAAGGAACTGGCTTCGGATCAGCCGCTGCATCTTCATCCAGTTCTGAATTTTTTCTTTTCCTGATTGAAGTCTTGTCATCTGCACTTGCTCCCACCAAGAAGATGCATAACCCTTCAATTTGATAGCAACCAACCTGACCCTTTTATGTTCAGGAAGGTCAAGAAACTCGAAGATCCTTTCCACTTCATTCAGCCAGTCTAAGACCTCCTCTGGTTGTTCTTCTCCACTGAAATCTGGAATATCTACTTTAACTCGCAGATCCCAATCACGCTCCATGTTACGGTTGAGTACCGGTTGTCTTCCGAAAGGCAAAATTCCACCATCATCATCTGAAGACTCATCATTGACTTGTTGATATTGCTCAATAGCAGGCTGGTTTCGAAAATTCCTCCGTTGATAAGTCTGTAAATTCTGATTCGCTTGCCTTCTGTTTGTACGATTGGGAGCATCAAAAATACCAACTTGTTCTAGCCTAGCGCACAACTGATTAATCTACTGCTGTAGATTAGCAAACTCTTCTCTTGTTGGACCTTGTTCTGCTGGTTGTGAAGTTGACGCATTCAAATTTTCCTTAGACCCAGCCATTGATTCGCAACAATCACGAATCTAAATCGGCTCTGATACCAATTGATGTAAATTGGAACAAATATGCACTCCAAACACCGTCGGAGTCAAGATTTCTTTTGAGGAGAAATCAAGTAAAACCTTTAGACCAGAAAATTCTGATAAAGAAATATTTTTATTGATGGAAAAAAAAACCTCTCTGCCAAGACTCCTACTTCTCCTAAATACTGATACTCTCAAACAAACTTATTAATTATGCTTATGATTCCCAAGACACTTAATAACTCTTTTCTTTCTTTTCCTAGACTCCATAAACTAATAACATGACAGATATTTTTGACTAAATTAAATAGTGACAACCATTCCCCAAATCAGTAAATGACTCCCTTATTTTTCCAACAAAACATCTTGAAGAAGTAATTGCTTCAAATACCAAAAGCAATAATTTACAGTCTCTTTTCATAGTATAACAATTTCGGTGTCCACTATGTGATTTACTACTTCAAGCATTACAAGTTTCACAATGCTTCTTTACTTGGGTAGATGACCAGTGGTCATAGATATGTAAACTCAACAGATTAATATAGCAAGAGCTTGGCATTTGAAAAACATAACAGCAAAAGTTCAGAAGCTTTTTTAATGGGTGACATCACAAGATATCTTACTTTGAAAACTAGCTATAGTTTTTAGTTCTCAGTTTTAACTACAAAGTACCAGCTACCATCAATAAATATTGTGTATTAACAAATCACAAAAGCAATTTGATGCAAGGATGCATAGTTCAGTAAAATTATCATGCAGATCGATTACTGTGCATAAACATTTAAAGGAAATTTTCAAATCATTTGATTTCAAGACTGTTCTTGAGTTAAACCAAAACAGGAAGTAATAAAGGAAAGCCATCAAGGATGATGCTTTGGAAAAAAATGATGTCCAAAACAGTACGTTTTAGATAATTGACTCCCAAAGTATCTTTACGACATCCACACTCCAGTTCATGGTGATAATTTAACATCAATGTGGACAGTTTAGTAACAAAAAAGAACAAACTCAATTATGCATTATAAGAGTCAAGGATTGAGTATTGTAGTACCAGTTGCACTTTTTCAGGTTTAGCACTACGTGAACCACGCAGACCTGATTTTCCTCCTTGATCTGAATTTGGAACAGTTGCTGAGAACAGACTCTCAAGTTCTGACATGTCAATCTCTGGAGCCCTACATGGGTGATAACAAAAAAAAGTTCCAAGACTTGAGGGATGCCGAAAGAATAAGTAATCAGCTAACATAAAAGTTTTCCTTAAGCAAAGTAGAACACACTTGGAAGCTTCACCAGTTTTTTGTGCTTCAGCCCATAAGCTTCCTGACACAGCTCTTGATAACTTCAACCAATGCAAAGGCTTCAATTTTTTGGTTTGATGACTCCTTGAATTAACAGTACGTAATAATCGACCCTTTCCACTGGGAGGAGAAAATAATGGTGGTGCAGGAGATGGAGGCCCTCCTTTACCATGTTCTGGAGAAGCAGGAGACTTCAAAAGGCCTTTACCAAAAGGAACAGGATGGGGAGGAGAAGGGACAGGCGAGGCATTTGATGGCAAACAGGGAGCAGGTGGGGGTGGTGGCGGCACTGGAGATGAAACTGTTGAATTAGATTTCGTGCCATGAGGAGGAGGGGGTGGAGGTGGAGGAGGTCCAGCCCTAACAGATATATTCTGTGTTGACAGTGGCACTGGAGGAGGAGGGGGAGGAGTTGGAGGTGGTGGAGTCTTTGATGAAGCAACTGCAAGCACTTGAGGGGAAGGAGTAGAATGTGACGCATTTGAAATTCTATCTGAGACTGGAGTCTTCATAGGTGGTGTTGGAGGTGGTGGAGGTGGCATCGGAAGAGTTGATGAAGCAACTGCAGGGGCTGCAGAGGCAGGAATACTAGACAACGAAGCACTGGAAGTCATACCTAATGATGGAGTCTTTGTTAGTGAAGAATCTTCTAAATTTAAGGCTGAACTATCATGAGAAGGTCGCTTGGGCGGGGGTGGAGGAGGAGGAATAGCTTTTGAGGAAGCACAAGTCATGGAAGGTCGACTTGGAGGAGCTTGTGGTGGTGTTGCTGGTGAAATTGAAACATCTTTGACTTCCAAAGATTCAGATCTACATGAAACAGTTGGAGCTGAATCTGGGACGGCCAGTGATTTCGTCATTGAATGAGTGATCTCAGCAGATGAAGCATGATCATGCAACTGAGCTTTACCACTGACAGCTTGGTGTGAGTGTGAATCTTGCATAGAGTTATGAATAACTGAAGTAGAGGGAGAAGACTCAGGTGTCTTTTGGGAAACAACCTCAGAGTGACTTCGTCGTTGAAGGGCATTCTGAGATTCATGGTGCTCTTCCTCCTTACTTGAATCAGTGTTTGGAGAGACTTTTGTTGATGGCACAGCTTGAGTCTTTAGAGCCGTGGATGTTGACCTCTTAGTGCTATCCTCCAACACTTTAGGCTTTATTTTATCTGGATGGTATTTGGGACTGGGAGCACTGTCTTGGAGCATATTTGATACACTTAGGTGTTGGAGCACATTAAATGCAACATCTGCCTTGGGATCTAACCAATCCACATGGCTAAAGATCTCATGAACTTTTGCAAATGCTTCAATTGGAAGGCCTTCCTCATCAGAGCCAGAAAGGTCGACAGGGATAACGGAAGAAGCAGCATCCATCTCTGAGAAAAGAATCTTCATCCAACATTTGTATTACAGAGAGCACCATTTGCAAAGCATTGCTCATAAAAAATAAAAAGAAAAATAGAGAAGGCCAAGACATATACCTCAGCTCTGAATTCCTTTGGAAATAGTTCTTTAGCATTCCACAACATGTCAACTTCATCAAGGTTAAGCATCAAAATGTTTGATCTGATAAAAGCTGTGTTAAACACAACTCGAAACATCATTCCTTCTCGTTCCATGTCATCATTCAAGTTGATACACTCAAGCACGACATCACCTTGTATATGGCAGTTTATGTCAATTTTAACTAGTTCACATTCTGCCTGCAACAAATAAGTGGACATCATTTATTTCAGACTTCGGATAAAATTGGAGGTGCCATGTGCAGAGCGTATGCACCCAAAAATATAGTGAAGGTATTGTAAAATTAAAGAGATAAGATAAATCACAGCAGAAAGAAAATATGGTTGTGCATGTAGTAATTAATTGAAACTTCATTCAAGTTTAGAGTCCTAAGCACTTGATTAATGTAGCAGATTCAACCTTGTGCACAACTGAAGCTCCCAACAAACCATTCCCAATTTCCTATATATCCCCTGGCCCCTGGTTTCCATGTCCAACACCAGCTACTTCTTAGGTCTCAAGGTGTTCACAAAAATCATTTTTCCCTGAAGCCATACATAACAAAATGACCTGCATAATGTTAAAGTCTCATCTAAGAGGTTTCCTAGACCTAGCCATTGTGATAATTCTAATTACATGTGTTGTTTCTTTTGGACAGTTGATGAAGAAAGATGAACATGAAATGTGTTGCCAGTCTTAGTGTAAGAATGTTATGTCAATGTAGTTAATAGGATTATTCATAGAGAATCTCCTGTTCACAACAGTTTTTGAATTCATCAAAAAAATAAATCATATCAAGTGCCTACACCTTCTTTCATGTCCCATCTTAACACAATTGATCCTCATTAAACTCGTAACAAATTTAAAGGCTTATTTTGTGAGAGTGACTGTTAAACGCAAACTAAAAAGGCTGAAGAATTTATGATGAATTATAACGGTGGGTCTGTCTGATTCATGAGATGTAAAGGATGCAAACCCCAAATCTTTTAATCCCATTAATAATATTAAACATCCCTATCTTGTAATTAAGTCTTAAAACTCAAGCTTTTTTATTTGGTGACACAGTGATCAAACATCAAATGACAATCATGACCTTTGATCTTCTAATTACTTCAGTGGAAAGCCTATATGAGTTATAAAAACAGACAAGACTATATTTAACTCCTATGAAGTGGTTCTATCCTTGATCATCAAATAATATCACCCATAAACTGGCAGAATGGGTCATCTTTTTAGACTCGATAAAGTCATCCCAGTTTAAAATTGCTGTCCCAGGGCAATTTCAAAAATTGTTGAAGCGAGGCCCTTTATTATTTGGTTTTTATTAGTTAATACAAGCTGGTTCCCGTTAATTTTGTTTTGAAATTTCCTCATACAAAACCCCCGTAATTAAGGACAAGTTCTACAGTGAAGACAAATCTTCTTTCCGATTCGATGATGAATGTGAAAGCAGTCAAATAAAACACAGCTAAGGTATACAAAAAATAAGGAAATAGTACCACCTGCTTATACATCCGAACTGTCTTACTTCTTTTGTTGGTTGAGAATAAAACTTTGGTACGTCGATCAGTAACAAGAAAAGGATCCTGTCCATATATTCGAAATATCGGCCGGCAACCTCCCTCTCCATCAAAATTAGGAATAGATCTGAGGATGATACAATCTAAGGTGAGGGCCCTATCCAAAGGAGGCCATTCTGATGCTACATTCCTCCTTGAGATGTACTGCAGATACCTCAATTGAGACGGAACTGGATTCAGAGGTGAAAGCAAGTGCAAAAGCTCACGAGGAGCCTGTTTATAAACCATATCCAAGGTTTTCTGCTCTCCACTATACTGCTTCCTATAGATCAAGAGTGCAGCCAACATGAAAGCCAAAACCGGCCAGCCACCCGTTTCACAATGCATTATCAATACATTATGATGCCCAAGTGAGAGCCAACTTTCAGTAGATCTCAGAAAGTGGTGGATAACCTCCATTGTCAGCAAAGGGCAACCCTCATAGTGCCGAGGGTAATCCATTATTGTTATGCCATACTCCGACAAGATATCAGCCATTAGGCTTTTTGTCTGTTCTTCACGGAAATTGAACACCAACAACTGAGCATCCGGATATTGCCCTTGTAGTTGAGCAATTATTCCTCCTACATACCCCTTATACTTTTCTTCTTCAAAGGTATCAGCAGTAAAGCACCAGTTGAAAACTGCATGCAGATGAAATGAGAAATCATCAGTAATCATCGCAATTTTCATATAATAAAACCTTTTTTAGTGAATTGTATTTCCCTCCAACTCTCGAAATAAGCATAAAGGATCGACTGAAAAATGGAGATTTAGGGCAGTTCCCTGAATTAAACACGAACAAAAAATCATGCAAAACCTTGAGACTGCCCCCTAAATTGAATCTAGGCCGGGTGAAATTGAACTCTTGCACAAATAAGCAAGAGTCCATTTGGATCGGCCCGGGGTTAAATAATAACTTCAAAAGCCAGTGGGAAAATTGATTTGTGATAATAGAAAGCAAAACAAAGAGCATAAAAGTCACAGCAGACGAGAGAAAGAAAGAGATAGTTATATTTTATTCAACCAAGGGAACAAGTGTGTATATATGTATATATATATATATATAGAACTAAATTTAGAGTAGGAAGGTCACTAAATCATTTTCAATTACTTATCAATCAGTCTCAATTATTCTACAATTACTCCTCAATCACTCTCAGTCAATTTCAATCAATACCACAATTTGCTCTTGCAGAACTCAAAGTTCGTAAATCCCACAGCCTAGGTTCGCAAAAACAATCCATGCAACATTTCAACCGCCATCAAATTCTTCTTAATTACATAATTATGATCTGACCACACTTAGATATCAACTCTCACGTAACCAACACGACTTTAAGGATTCTAATTATAACTATGTCCTTCAAGTGACCTTATTTTCCACCACTAGCATAATATCATCACGAGAAAATTCTGCAAAGAGTTAAAACTGTATTATCCGTCACTAAGAATCTAACTAAGAACTTAACTCTATCACTTAGGCTTTTACCTGCAAGCTTAAGTTTTGATTTAAATTCAAAACTTCACACTATTGACATTGACATTGAATTACAACGGAAAATAAAATAAAACGTCAAAAAAAAAAAAAAAAAAGGCTAAAAAAGGAGTCTTCATTTAAACTCACTAACTAGTCTCAAAACTCGAATTCAATTTTCATCGAAATGGTACACATAAAAAGCAAATCAAAGAATGACAAATGAAAACGAAGAGAGAAACAAACCGTAAACTCGGTCAGAGATCTCGAAGAGTCCGTCAGGCGGCTTCCTGTAAAAGAACTTTCGAAACAACGCCATTTTCGAAGAAGAAGAAGAAGAAGAAACACTTTGCAAATTTAAATAATAATTAATAGTAATTGAATAACAGAATTTAAAAAACAGAAAAAGAAAGATGTTGTTGCGGTGGTGTCAAGTACGATTCGTTAACAGAATTGATTATTGTTGTTTGTTGTTGTTATTGAGATTTGAGAAGACGATGGAGTGTTGTCATCGTCAAACTCTCTCTCTGATTTGATTTGTATTGTTTGATAGCTTTATTAATTATTATTATTATTATTATTATTATAATCATGATAATCAAAAGCTACCAACTTGTTTGTGGCGGGTCAGATGACGTGGATCGCAGTACCGCTGGACATGTCAACTACTTTGCGGGCCCCTCGTTCCCTGTCTCCTCCCCAGGTTGCTATAAGAGATTTTTTTTTTTTTTTTCTTGAATAAGGTTATTATAAGAGGATTATCTTCTAATTACGCTAACTATTACATTAATTTTTTTATGCCAATGGTACGGTGGATTATGAATTAATTATCATTCATGTCTCGAATTATTTGAGGGTGTAATTTAAGTAATTAATTTTGATAATTCAGGTAACCTCCCTGCACCACACCTATATTGAAGTCGAAATATTTGAAGTGCATTTTTTTAATTTTTTTTGGGTCTTTGACATTTTTTTACTATAAGAGAATTATCAAATCCGATTCAGATAAGACTCTAGTAACACAGTTTGAATGGTTGCTTCTAAATATTGGGAGAAGTTTATCCACTTCACCACACCTTTGTAAATATTAAGACAAAAAGTAAGATATATTAATACTTCAACCTCCTGAAGTAGCGGGTGGAGATGAATAACCACTAAATCATCCCGCTTATGAGCATTTGAAGTGAATATATATTGGTTCATTAATAAATAAAAAATAATGTGCATCACCTCCAAACTTATGTGGTTATGAATATTTCTATTCAATTCATTATTAGGATTCAAATCTTATTATTTTTATTTTATAAGTGTGTGGATTATTTTTTTTTTTTTAATTGTAAGTGATTACAGTAGTTATCTCTTATTTTGAGACTATTTGATGGAATTTTTTTTCTAATAATAAATTTGATGAAATTCACAAATTTTTTAGACTCTATAATGATTTTGTTAGAATTACTTAAGCCATCTATTTAGGGGAAATCTAACATCCTAAAATCAATTCAAATTGGTCAAGGCAACCTCAAATTTATTGACCTCCTTAGGTCCAATTAAAAGGAGTTGCCTAAATAACTAATTAATTTCAAGAAAAAGTCCATAAGGAATGGATCTAAAGAGAGAAAAAGACCAAATTCGATCACCTCTTGGGGTGAGTAGGAGTGGGAAAAGGTCAGATTACCCTAACAAAATAAAGGGAAGTGAATTTGAAAAAGGAGAGAAACCTTAAAAAAGGGAATTGATTCCTTTCGACTAGTAAATCCTCTCAGCGTCACCAAAGAATGGTTTCAGCACCTGGTGCAATGCTGAGACAGTGCAAACATGACAGGCCTCAGTAAAAGGAATGGCCCACGGCACGCATATGTCCCTAGAGGTCAGGTGAGCCAATGAGAAAAAAAAAACACACATTCCTTGCAACCGACTAATAAGCGAGAGGCAATAAGAGTTGGAAAGCAACGAGATATAAAGGAAACATGCGACAAGAAACAGAGATGTAAACAGAAGGGAAGCTAGTGAAATTTGACCATATCAGGGGATAAGAAATGACCAGTAAACCCCCAAGACACAGACAACAGCATATATATGGAGGTAACTGTTCACCCAAGATGTAAGGTTTTTCAACAAGACATGGGATGAACTAATATGCTAGAAAACTTTCCTAAAAGAGATTCTCACAAATATTAGATCTCGTTCTAAGCTTACTTAGCGATATTTTATATCTTTTGTTCTCTAAAAACTCTTCAGAAAACCTCTCATCCAACCAAGGGGAGCTTCCCCCATGAAAACCAACCGACTTGAATGTTAAAGGGTTTTTGCCAGTGAAACATCAGCAACCCCTGACCTCCGTTCCCTGTTTCGCAAGTATAGCTAGGGGTTGAACACATGAAGAAAGAGGAATATGCAGCTACCCCAAGGAGACGGATCGTCTGATTGAAGAGGTGACCTACTTCACCACCAGAATTACGAGTATTGAGACCTCTTGTCAGCAAACCATCTATAACATTTGCAAAATAGCTTGGGAGTAAGGATCCGTTGCTAGTAAACAACCTGTAACATTTGTAAAGTAGCTTGGGAGTTTGGATATTTTGTTCATCATAGTTTGTAACATCTACTTCAGGGGCTTAATTCGCTGAGTTGCTTATAGAATTAACCCGGGGATTTATTTTGTAGATTACATTCAATTAGGATCTTGATCTTGCTATTGATATACCCGTGTGGACAATTTTTGTATCAACAAAATTCATTGAAATCTTAAGGAGAAAGATAAGATTTATTATAATTTTATTTTTCATAAAATTACTTTAAAATTCATCCAAATCCATCACTTAAATAAAATTTTGTGAAGTCAATGATTTTTTTAATACACCTAAATTTTATTAGATTTTATATAAATCTGAATTGAATACACCTAAATTTTATTTGATTCTATATAAATCTAAATTAAATATATCTAAATTTTAATAGATTTCATACAAATTTGAATTAAATATACTTAAATTTCAATTGAATCTATTCAAATCTAGATTGAATACACTCAAACTTTTAAAATTCTTTAAATTTCAATGAAATTTTAAACTAAATACACTTATGTATATATATTTGTATCATATAAATAGTGATTGATCTTGATATATTTGTTAGAAATATGATACATTAGTTATAAGTTAAAAAATAACAATTAGCTTGTCGATTTAACTAATCAAATGATAAAAACACCATCCCAACCAATAACAAGGTGCAGTTATCCATTTTTATTGTTACAAAATTATAAATGTATTTATTTATACTATCAATAAAAGAGAAATAAAGTTAATTGCATCATAATTTGAATTGAAATCGAGTTTTAAGAAATAACAATTGTGAAAACAAAACATATCTAAAGCTATTACTCTAATAATTAAAAATTTTCACTTCATCATGCTATTTTAAATTTAAAGTTTTGACAGGTGAAAGTAGACATATATATTTACTTCTAAGTTTTAATTAAAATTTAAAAGCATAAATTTACTCTTGAATTTTTTGTTTTCATGAAGGTGAAAGGTTTAGAAAATTAAGTTTTTGCCCATTTCAATGAAAGACATTTAAGATTTGGGACAACTTCATTTTGATAACTATGTTTTTCAAAAACTTTTCGTTTTTAAATGTAAATCCATTTATAGCGTTCATAGCTTCTTACGTTTCAAAAACTCATCACATTAGTCCTTATTGTCAGTTAACAGGTGGTCAAACATTACACATGTAGAGATAGTTTCGTCTTTTAATACTAATTGGTAATATAAAGATATGTGTCGGATGAGAAAAATTTTTAAAAATTAAATACAAACAAGAATTACAAGTGTACATAAAGTTAAGGGCAAGTCTTTTACCATTTTTTGTTAACATTGTCCTTCAAATATCACATTAGATAGATTGTAAATGAATTCGCTAAAAGTTTTCAATAAAAAAAAGAGGGACCAAATAAAGTTCTACCGAAAAGTTTTTTTTTTAAAAAAAAAAGAGGGACCAAATAAAGTTCTACCTTAAGATTTTAAACGACAAGCAAGTGAGATGTTTAACAAAGTCTTTAAAAGCTCACCAAGTAATTTTCCGGAGCCTTCATTGTTATCACTATGAGGTGACAGTTGCATTTATAGTAGGGTCATACAAAAATGCTTTAAAAAATTATGAACATGAAATTAATATGGAATACATATCTTTATACGATGAAGTGGAGGCTACGTTGTATTTTTCATTTTAATTAATAATTTATCAAGATCTAAGTAAAAAAAAAAAAAACACTATAAATATTATTTGAAAAATATATTGTAAAATATAATTAATGGACAACTTATTATAGTGACTTAAATAAATATATGTGTTGACGTCAAAAATCGATCAACATCCAAACCAACGTGAATTGAATACTTAAAGATGAATGAATAGATGTAATTATGATGCAATAGTGGTGAAAGAAAGCCAAACAAAAAGACAAAAAAAAAATTTTTACATGATTCAATCCTTTGAATGATATCTACTTCTACGATTATATTATTTATAAGGTAAAAAACTACAATTTAGCAGAGTTTCTACTAAGGTCTCTAGGATGGCCTAGTGCCAAGATGCTACTAGTGTATCTTGTCTAGTATGTACATGCAAATGACCATTTTATATAGTGTTAAAGTTCGTTGATTACATTCAATTTAGATACTAAAATATATAAAAGATTGAAATATATTTTCTATTTTACATAAATCTACATTTAATACATCTATATTCGAATCAAAGTATAAATCTAACAACTAACTCTTTGAAGTGATATTCCTTTTAATACGAGGATTTTCCTATTTTTAGAATTATGCATTGCAAAGGAAAAAATGAGCTGATGATACACTTTGAGTTATAATGCCATTGCAACCTCGAGCTATTCTTATTAAAATTAAACCTTTAGATGTTTCTGATGACATGACATATACTGACGTGTCATAAACTGACAATCTTCATAATGTTTCATTCCCTTTTTCAGCCTTTATGTTTGCTAATGTTTTGAGTCTTATTTGAACTAGCAGTCATGTGCTAGTTTTAAACATAACAATATGAAATCATCAAACTTGGATTTGCTTTGGAATAAAAAATAAAAATGATTTTGCTTTTTTTGAAAATTTTGAAATTGAAGTATTGGTGGAAACTAATTTCGTTCAAAAAAATTGGTTTAGAATTTGACATAAATTAAAATGTTGTAAACCCAAGTGATTGAATCTTGTTAATAATCAAATTAAAGAAGTGAAATGGAACATCAATTCTCTCTCTCTCTCTCCCCTCCCCCCCCCTCCCCCCCCCTTTAATGACTAGTGAAAACCCGGCGGACAACCAAAGTTAGACAAGATAGGATACCAGCGGCACGATTCGGAAAACAGCTTAGTCTGAAAAGCTGCTTCCATACGACAGAGGAGCAACTTATACATGAGTGGGAAAGCAGCCTACATAAAGGTGAGGAGAAACCCATGATTTATAGAATCTGTGACTTGGCCAGAGTCATGGGCTGGACAACTTTTACCAATGAGAAAAAGCCCATCTACAAATGAATTGTCTAATTGACAATGTTTTTTAGACACAATACTACCATTTTATTTTGTTTTTTTTTTCTTTAAAAAAAAAAAATTATTTTCATATATACATTGCCACCAAGTGGTCTATGCCTTTATACTTATTTGAGAAAATCTCAACATATATAATTCAATGACCACCCTCTCTAAGCAAGTAATTTTAGAATAATAATTTTAGAATTTGGATACTACAATTTTAATCTCCTTAAGCCTTGTATAGTATTGCTTTTGAAAAATTAAAATCTGATTATTTAATAATTTTAACATAAAAAAGGTGTTTGATTAAACTTTTCAAAGTGATTATTCCAATAGTAGCAGTTTTAAAAAACAGGTGAGTGCTACTTTTGTAAAATAATTATAAAATAATCTATCATGAGATTTAATGAACTTTTTAAATGGTTAAATCATATCTATTAATTTTAATAACATGATATTTATATTCCAATTTTAACTATATTAAATTATAACTATACCAAATATAAATGAATATATTTTAATTTTATGTCTATTTTAGGAATTTCATAAATTCACAGCAATTAACATCAAATTTATCAAATTTATATAAAGTACTTTTGATGGGGTTTAATAACAAAATTAACCAACACTAATTTGATTAACTTTACAGTAGATTATTTCTTTAGCACAGCTACCCATGATTATTTTAAAAGTTACTATAATACCAAATATGCCCTTGGTCTTGGATTTTGGTTGGGTTGTCACTCCAGCCCCCTAACCAAACTAGCCAAACTAAGTTGAGGCTTTCAGCCTTTTAATTTGTGCATCAATGGGACTATCTAGTAAAATTATGTCATACAAGTAGAATATTAAATCTATTAATAACATATGGGCTGTATTGGTGCGTGAGATTAAGTAAATGAGACGAAATAAGGTTAGATAAAATTAAATTAGCACTATATAATGTTTGCTGAAATTAAATTAGATTGGATTTGATTTAATTAAATTAATTTATTTTCAATTGATATTAAAATTATAAACAACAAAAAATTATTCTAAATAATTTTATAATTAGTAAATATATTTAATTTATAAAAAGTTGTTAGATTTTTTAATAAATAAAATTTTAAATATAAAAAAATGAAATCCCATTCAAACCAATTTTTCAAATGTGAGCCCCACTGGTGGTTGAGATGATGTTTCTCAGCCCTAAGTGGCACGAAACAGCATATATGATGGGATGAATTTTCCCTTTGTTTTTTTAAAACTCACTATAGCTCCTGGTGGCCAATTGCGCCCGTAATGTATTGTAAATGGATGTGACACGCAACACACCGTTCAACCCAAATTTTTCTCCTGATAGAGTGCTAGGCCTCCCATGCTTGCTTACTTGTTATTAGATATAACAAATTAATCATCATATTTTGATCCGATACATATTTAATAAGGGTGGACATTAGGGTGTTCAGTTTAGTTCCTATTGGAACCAAATATGAACCAACAAATCCTCGATTTAACAACATGAAAACCGAACATGTTTATTTGGAAAGTTGGAATTGACTTGATTCAAACATGATTAAATTAGTTTGGTTTAGGTTGGTTCCATATTTAACACTATAATCATATGTGACTAACTTCCAAGTATTGAAAAAAAAAAACCCACAATCCATCTGCTAATTGGATTCAATTTTTAAAAAGAATAAAGATGAAATCAAAACTAAGAAGAACTCAAACCTCAAACAAAATGATATTAAACAAAACTGACCACCTCCCACAAAACTAATATTAAACATATAAAAAATCGAAATTAAACATACTTAGGTTCCTTTTTTTTTTTTTTCTTTTCTTTTTAAACAATTCCATAACGAATCAAACCACCCTGAAACTCAAAACCCAAACAAGATCACCACAAATATATATATATACAGGGGCGGACCCACTACTGGGCCAGGGGGGACACATGCCCCCCCTGAAATTGTTAAAACAAGTAATTAAATAATTTTAATGGCAAAGTATTTCAATGGCTATGGATTGGTGCTGGTGGTTGTGTCTATGCTTGTCTCTCTCCTCCATGCCGCGCGGGTTCGATTCGTAACCACTACAAGAAGTTTTTGGTTGTTCTTCTTTTTAATCATTTTAAATAATATATATATTAAATGCCAAAATGAAGCAAAGCCATATGCTGGGTTTGATGGTTGTGCTGCTCTTCTGTTTCAAGGTGGATCCGGGTTCAATACCTATTTGCCTCAATGATGATTTCTTTTTTTAAATAATTATATTCACTCATAATAATTGCTTGATTTCTTTTTTTTTTTACTTTCTCTCTTTTTTATTTTTTCATTATTACAAACTAATCTCCAAATTTAAAATATTTTGATTTCATAAATTATTATATTCATTTTAAATTATTTTTTTATCACAAACTATATCATGTTTACATGAATTAGAGAATAAAATAAATTATGTTATTTAATCTTAATAAATCTTAGTTTATTCACGGTTATTAATGTGACTAATTTTTTTTTATATAAACTATTTTATATAATAAAATTCATAAATAAAAATATTCATATGAATTATAATTATGTTTATCTTTTATTTTTATTTTACTTTACTTTATTATAAATCACATACATTTATTAGATAAAATACTATAAATATAGTTTGATTAGTAACTTTAATAATAAATAAATATATTTTGATTACATACATTTATTTGCAATCTGAATAGCAACTATCATCATAAATAAGACATATACTTAAATTAAGTTTTTATTTATTCTTTCAAATATATTAAATTTGAACTTCTCTCATTAAAAAAAAAAATAAAGTTAGTGCACAATCAACTCAAAATTAATATATTTTTATTTTTATACTTGTATTAAGAATATTATTTTAAGAAATTTTGCTTACAATTTTATAAGAGGTAAAGTTACATATTCTTTATTGGTTATATATTTTAACTATTTTTATTTTATATAATGTTTTTCTAACAATTGAAAAAAATATTACAAAAAAATTTCATATATAAAAGTGCCCCCCCTCACATAAATTTCTGGGTCCGCCACTGTATATATATATATATATATATATATATATCAAACTTCACAAACCAAAAAATCATAAAAATCCCAACTTTAAACAAGCCCACCAAACAATATATACAACTCAAACAAACCCATCACATAAACCATCAGAACTTCAAAGATCCACCACAAACTAAACCAAAGAAAGAACTTCAGGATCTTGGTTTGGCGATAGAATCTGGAAGTTTGGTTAAGCAATAGGGTTCAGCGATAGAGGCACTTGAGAGAGGTTGGCGGTGAGTGAGAGAGTGAAGAAAAAACGAAAAAGAGAGTGAGAGAGCAAAAGAGTGAAGAAGAAAAGAGAGATGAGAACTTGTGAGTAGGAATGGGCAGCTCCAACCTAATTAGACAGACTCAACCTAACTTTAACCATTTTTTATCGAATTGAGTTGAGTTGGGTTAAATCTTAAAAAGGCTGAGATCAGTTAGGTTGGGTTGAGAAATACAAATGTCCATCCCTAGTTCTAAATCCAAAATATTCTCCTCTATCTAAAAGAATACTTATTAGAGATGAGGGTTAAGGATAACTTTTTTTGTGGTGGATTGAATTTTTTATTTGTAATAATTGAATTTTTATTTGTTTTCTTTTTATTTATACTCAAATTGCTAATATTATGAGAGTTACCAACTAAACATCTTATGTCTTTGTGGTGGATCAAATCTAACCTCATCAATCCAACTCAACTATTATTAGGTTAGGTTGAATTAGATTGAAAAATTTATTGGATTGGGTTAGGAGATTTCCAACCCAAACCCAAAGTGCCCACCCCCTACTTGAGAGGGATTGAAGGCCAATGAGAGAGTGAAAAAGAAAGAGAGGATAAGAAAAAAAAAAAAGAGAGAGAGAGAGAAAGAGAGAGAGAAAAATTGTTTTTTAGGGTTTACATATGGTAATATATGAATGACCCTCAAGTGCAAATGAGTAAATCTCTCTCTCTCTCTCTCTCTCACAGAGACACACACACATGCACACACACAAAAATACTATTGGATTTGTTTCGGTTCAAGTCTAGAGACCCAAAATCAAACAAAATTTGAACATGTGGTCAATTTTTAAATCCAGAACTAAACACCCCTCCTTTTATTACATGAACTGACTTGAACACCTAAAATTTGCTTTGGATTATGCTATTGGGGTTGGTTTATATTAAAATGCCTAGCCTTAATATTTAATGTCCAATACACTATATATGCATATTAAGTTATTAACAATGATGATATTTATATATTTTCTAGTCTTAGAAGATAAAAAATTCTAGGGGTGGGCAATACCATGTTCGGATCAATTTCGACCGAATCCAATCCAAAGATGGTAAATTTACGAATCACCATTTTTGGATCCAAACATGATCCATCAAAGGGAAGGAATTGATCAGATCTGAATACCTTATGTGTGGATTGGGTCAGATCGGTTTCTATGTTTGAACGTCTGCTTTCAATTTCAACGCTATCATTTTTCAATTTAAAGGAAAAAAAAAAAATCAACATAGCTTGAAAGTCCACATCCACAAAATAAATAAAATAAATAAGCTAATAATCCACATGAATCTCAAGCTAACAATGCACATCTAAAAAAAGTTAAACTCCAAATTAAACCTCAACAGTCCACATCCACAAAATAAACAAAATAATTCACATTCACAAAATAAATAAAACAATCCACACGAGGTGAGAGATGACAGTAGACTCAGTGGACCGTAACTTACGACAATGACAATGAACAGGGCTTATGGCGATGAGAAGCTGAGTGATGAGAGATGACAGTAAACTTGATGGACTGTAATTCACCATGAGGGAAACCAAAGTGACAACATCACGGTAATGAGCGGAGCTCACGATAATAACGATGAGTAACGGCAACGACGAGCTGAGAAGTAAGAGATGAGAGTAGACTGCTCGGTGGCTATGAGGCGACGAGCAAAGACAAGCGGAGCTCACGATAACAGCAACGAGCAGAGTTGACGACGACGATGAGCTGAGAGGTAAAATATGAGAGTGGACTGCTCGGTGGCTATATGATGAAGAAGAAATGGGGCTGCGGGGCTGCTGAGGAACGAGTAAATGAGATGTTAGGATTAAGGAGGTTTATATAGGGGTATGCGAAATTACACATGTGCCTTTGTTCACGGATTGGATAGATTTTTGATACCTTGATTCGATCCAATCTGTGAAATATGATGTTTTTATAAGTGAGGATTCAAACACCTTGCCTTTGAACATGTGATCCAGACTGAACACTCACTGATCGGATCGGATCGTTTGGACAAGATTCATGTTTTTATGTCCATCCCTAAAAAATTCACTAAAACCTTAGCACGTGTTTTCTACCTCAAATTCAACAAGTTGCCCGTAAGTGATGTGTTCTATCAAATTTTGACCACCACCACAAATTTTGGTCTCACCATTAACGTGAAATTCTACCTTATATTTCATGCTATCGCGTGACATATTAAAATGAAAAGACAACATTGTGAATGCGCGTGTGAATTTGACTAGCCAAAAAAAGTACTGATTGTTGTCACATATCACATATGATGCGCACAACGAGCATGATTCAATTCTTTTAGTTGGAATTGACCTAATAAAAAGCAAGAAAGTGAACCGTGTGTCTTTGAGCGTTCTCATTATAAACGTGCTTGTTTTTCAAAAATATCTTATATCATGAATATTATATGAGTAAGATACAGTTTGAAGAAAAAAATTCAAAATTTTAATTTGAAACGATATACTATCGTTGACCTTAGTGAGATTAAATTGATTAACCTAGATGACTCTCATGTATACATTATTAATATACTTATGAGTTTAGGTCATGTCTTTCTCCTAAATCTTAACCTCAAACTGTATTTGGTTTAAAATAATAAAAAAACAGATAAACTTTGATTTATAACTAATGGATAATGAGTGAGGTTGTAAAATGAATGTCATGACAACTGTAAATTAAATATCACATTATTTATGATAAGAAATTTACGTTTATTTTTATAAACATAATGTAATTGATTAAAATTACAATATTTAAAAAGGTAATGCAACGTAATAAGTAAGTTAGCTTGTTATCTTGCTATTTAAAATATCACATGCGTGAAGACAACTCAAATTTGACCATGTTATTTAAAATGAGAATGACTTTTAATTATTTTTTAAAAGAAAAAAAAAAAAAAAAAAAACTTAAAAAAAAAAAAAAATCTTACTTAGAACTTAGAAGTCACATATAGTCTCTTAAATTTGAAACTATTTTATAAAAAACACTATGATTTGAAATTAACTTTAGATACCATTAGATAATAAGATTGTTTTAACATCAAAGACATATAATGCAACTAGGGGTGGGCGTTTTCTGGTTCGGGTTGAGTTGGGTTGAAAATCTCCCAACCCAACGTGGGTTGGGTTGAAAATTTTCAACCCAACCCAACCCAACCCATCTAATTTTTTTTAAGATGTAAACCAACCAAACCCAATAAAAAATAATCGGGTTGGGTTGGGTCTGTCGAGTTGGATTTACAAATACTTTATATTTATAAACCACTTGAGGTTTCTGATTTTTTCTCTTGTATTTTCATTCTTCTACTCTAGATTTATAAATCTTCTGTGATGGATTTCATGTAGTAGCGTAAAAGTATATGTCTAGGAAAGATTCTAGATAGGAAAGACTTGGTTAGGGGTGGACGTTTTTAGGTTCGGGTTGGGTTGGGTTGAAAATCTAACCCAACGTGGGTTGGGTTGAAAATTTTTCAACCCAACCCAACCCAATAAAAATGATCGGGTTGGGTTGGGTTTGTCGGGTTGGGTTGAAGATGCCCACCCCTAAATGCAACGTTTATTAAAAAGTAGAAAAAAAACTTAGCATGACTATTCAACCATATATATTTATTAGTAAGTATTGAGGTTTGCCTTTATTGTGGGAGCATATTTTCGAGCCATAATGTTGCACATACAAATTTCATAGTCCCAGAGTAAATTTTTTGATCGTAAGACTGTCAATACAATATTTACATAATTATATCTATAGTTTTCAGTATATCCTTAGCATTTGTGTAAGACGGTACTGTAATTATATATATAAAATTTGCATGAAAAATAAAAAACCGTAAAAAATATGAAATATAAGCAAACAAAGGAAATAGAGAAAAAAGCCAATAGTCCCGCGGTATAGTGATTGCGCATAGGTAGCCTTGACTTTAAGCTCAGGTTCGATCTTTAATCCCTGCCTCATTCATAAAAGGTTGAATTTTCTTTCATATATAATATATATGAGTTGTTTTTCACTCTAATGTGAATAACTCTTAATCATATATGAGTTATTTATCAGGATCGTGCCGCTGGTCCTATCAACTTAATTTTCAATTGTATTGTGGATTCACCCTAACATCTTAAAAAAAAAGAAAAAAAAAAAAAAAGAGAGAGAAATAAAAAAAGAGGGAAACAGAGAAAAATCAAATGGTTGTGTTAGGCAATGCAATTCTATCCACAAATGGCGGTTTATAAGAACACTATAAAGACACAAGTTGAGTCCTTTCAGACAAACCCTCTTCAGTTGTCTGTTCAAATATACCCATCTATCTATATCTATACTCTTCTTTCACGTTCACTCAATACAACAAGGGGGGGTCTTGTGAATTGGATTATTTCTGCATTTCTCTGCCTCTTCAATGGCTTCCAGACTTGCAAATTCTGCCTTCCTGTTCACGGTTTGCTAGCTCAAAACTCAACCCCATCTCGTTTTTATCTTCAAAATGGGTTTTTTAGTGCTTGTTGGTTCAAAAGTTTACATCTTTCATGGTGGTTTTTGTGTTTTTAGGCCCCCCATCAAAGCCCTTTTGGGAGTAAAAAAATTGCACCTTTTCATTCTCCAGGTATGTGAATGAGTGAGTAAATCTTTTTTCATTTGAATTATTGTCTTTCAGTTTGGCTTTTTTCTGTGAGGTGTTTTTTGTGTGCATGTATTGAGTTGTCAAGTGTTGGTTTTATCATAATGGTTGGGTTCTAGCGGTTGTAAATTTGGAGCTTTTGGTTTGAAGTGATGCAAATTAATAAAGACTAACTTGTTCAGGCCTTGCATTAAAAGTTTTTTGATTTGATTCTGGTGACTTGTGAAAATTTCAAGGATTAGTGGTGCAGATGGTGGACTTGCTGGTTGATAATGTAAAGAAAAGCATATGTAGCTTAAATTTCTGTTGAAATGATATATGCTTTATAGTATAACTGTGCAGAATCAATTTTGGGTTATGGATTTTGACTATCTCGACATTTTTGCTGTTCATGTTTTAGTGTATAGATCAATTAGGTCACAGTCTGTTATGCAATTGTTGAACTGTCAAAGTGTTATTGAAGCTTGTGAATGGACAAGCAAGCACAGAAACTTTACTTGAATATCCATGTGCTATATCGAATTATGCTTTACTTTAGAGTGATTTAAAAAAGAAACAGGAGATATTCTAATTAATATCATAAATTTGTGCAAAACTGATACACCAGTAACTTATTTCACGACTTCGTTGAAGATAGGATAGTTTTATTATTGATTTTCTTAGACTGAAATTTATTAGCTCAACAGAAACGGACGCTTAATGGCTTTAGCCTTTATTTGACTTTTGTACCCTAAATATTTCCCCGTTGGCACGCGACAGGAGTCCTTAGGATTAATAATAAGATTTATTAGTGATAAATACTTCTGATAGAGTAACTAACATAATTAATAATTGAGAATTCGGCTCTTAGTGACCCACTACATCCATTTTGGTTAACTTCTAAAAATGCATCGTTTGAGGTATACATAATTTTTGGCTGCAATTTTCTTAACTGTTGGAAGGTTGGGCCTACCAATTTATCTTTTGAAATTGTATGATCCTCACACTCTCATCTTAAGGATTGTCATTGCATGCGATAATTTTCATTCATTGTTATCAGAATTTTATGATGACCTTTTTTTTGTATGGACAGGCATTTGTCAGCTGAAGTGGGATGGCCTTCAACTGAAGGGAGTTAAGCATAGAAGATGTTCCATTCCCTCTAAAAGGACTAAATTTATACAAGCAGTAGCCATTCCAGTTGCACCATCTTCACCAGACAGTGCTGAGTACAGAAAACAGCTAGCAGAAAGCTACGGCTTCATGCAAATTGGAGAACCACTTCCTGACAATGTTACATTGAGGAATATTGTTGAGTCTCTCCCGAAAAAGGTACTATCTATCAGAGTTGTGTCAAGCACTGTCATTTTATTACGTTGTTCCTCGTAAAATATATTTATACATTGTACTGGGCATAAGGGAATTCCTGATCAAACATCGGTACATTATGGTAAGAGATATTTTTCAGTTGTTATTTTTGTTTTTTTTTTTTTTTTTGAGAATAAATATGTAATTCATAGAACTAAACCAGAACAACCTGGAAATACATCAGTTTGACACAAATACAGCAACCAACTTGGAAAACAAACTGACCAGACAGTAGAGCTACACTTGCTAACTGCCCACTTAGCTATTTCATGTGCTACAGAATTAGCATCTCTAGAAACATATTGTAATGAAGATATACTTGAATTGTTAAGGGAATCTTTTATATCAAAGATGATGTTTGCAATATCCCCTCTAACAACCAAGTTACCCAAACACATATTAACAACATTCATTGCATCAGACTCAACTAAAACATTCCTAAAACCTTTGGTACGAGCAAAATGGAGACCCTGCAGAATAGCTTCAGCCTCTGCAATTTCTGGATCCGGTCTAGACTTCTTGCTGATAGCTGCAGCTGCCAAACAAATTCCTGCTTCATTTCTGACTATGATACCCAAACCTATTCTCTTCCTGCTTAAATCGACTGCTGCATCCACATTCATCTTAACAAAAGAAGAGGCTGGAGGGGTCCAAACACGAACCTGCAAGGGTCGATCAGAAAACGGAAGAGAGGAATTATAAGCTGTATGGATATCCACCAAACATCTAATAACATCATGAGCTTTCTCCCAGGTTCCATAAGCTGTTCCTCCATCCAAACCACTCACCAAAAGATTTCTCCTCCACCAAATGAACCAGGCAATTACAATGAAGTGGCTAACCTCCTCCTTTTTTCCTTGTCAATAGTAAATTACCTACCCTGTCCACAAACTCAGTAGAAGTGACACCAATAGTGGACTTAATTGCCAAACTTTGACAGCTTCTGTACACTTCACCAGTACATGTTCAATGGTCTCTTCTGATGCAGAGTAAAGGGAGCAAATACCAGAATTTACAATTTCTCTCTTAGCTAGTAAAGTTTGAATAGGTAGTATACCCTTACAAGCCTTCCAAACAAATATTTTGATCTTGTGTGGTAGCTTCAAACTCCAAAGAGATTTCCAAAGAGGAGGGGCGATATGTGAGCTAGAACCAAAACCACTTTGAGTCAATTGAACAGCAAGTCGATTGGCACTCTTGACTGAACAGAGTCCTCTTTTATCAACCTCCCAAAAAACAGAATCTTCTCTTTTATTACGACTCAAAAGAATGGAAAGAATAAGGTCAGCCTCCTCTCGATCGAAGTTTCTTGTTATAAGATCCACATCCCATGTGCCATCACCTTGAATAAGATCAGAGACCATAGTGCTCCCATGTAACAGCCTAGGAGACAGTGCTTTTGGAAGAAAAATGCATATATTGAGATTAAATATCAGAGTACGATTAGATCTTTCACGGTGAGAAATGGTTGCAGAAGTATTGATGATGCTTCACTCTGTCAGTCTGTCATATATTAATTTTATATGAAATTTCTTCATAATTTATTACATACAAATACCTTGCATTGCAATCATTCTTTTGTTTTTGTTTTTGTTTTTCTTTTTTAGTTAACAGACTGGAGTAAATAGCTGAGTGCATTAATGTAAATGTTAATAGAATATTTTTCTTTTTCTTCTTTGTATTATAAGGTCTTTGAGATTGATGATGTGAAAGCATGGAGGTCAGTATTAACATCCGTCACTTCCTATGCATTGGGACTTTTCATGATTTCAAAGGCTCCATGGTATTTACTTCCCTTAGCATGGGCATGGACTGGGACGGCGATCACAGGGGTTAGTTCTATGTACATCTTATATTTATATTACTAGTTATTCTTTGTGCCACTTTGTTTTGTTATATATCAGATATACATCTTTGCCAACTTCTTTTATTTTGTTTTTTTGCCCTCCCATTTCTTAGTTCTTTGTTATAGGCCATGATTGTGCTCACAAGTCATTTTCGAAGAACAAGTTAGTGGAAGACATTGTGGGGACTCTGGCCTTTCTGCCACTGATATACCCATATGAGCCATGGAGGTTTAAGCACGACAAGCATCATGCAAAAACGAACATGTCTGTATAAATTCCTTACTATTTTATCTGTTTCTGTTGGCGTAAATCTGTTTTGTTCTTATAAGTATTCTTTTCTTTAGCATCATATCATCTTAAAATGTGGAGAATGCCATTATTGAGATGCTAGCATATATATCCAACTTCATATTGCAGGACTTGATCAGTTATCATCCAAGGGTCCAACTCAGCGATGATTTAAACCGACTTGAATAGATGAGGAAGGAAATTTGCCACTGCTTGATTTCACATGTCTATACATGACATTCTGTTGCCGCATCCCACTGATACATCATATATGAATTCACATGTAGTGATGTACGATGTATGCGAGTATCCTCACTAGATTGCTACGTTAAAATTTATCCAACTTTGATGTGTCAAACCTTGTCGTTTGTTGGACACCTGAAAATATGCGTGCTAGCCTAATCATGGATATTCAACAATTTTATATATGTTTGCTTGGTATTTAGGTCATTTCCTACTTGCTTAAAAATGATTGTATGCCTTTAATCTTAAATTCTTAGTCTCACTCCTCTCATCTGATACATGTAGGTTGGATGAAGACACAGCTTGGCATCCTGTTTGGAAAGAGGAATTTGAAACATCTCCCCTTTTGCGCAAGGCAATTATGTATGGATATGGCCCATTTCGGCCTTGGATGTCCATAGCTCATTGGTATGCGTAACCAATAATTGAGGAATTATATAATTCAAACTTACTGTGTTTAACTCTACTGATTTATGAAGTCTTAATATGTTTCTAGTTAGACATTCATGTGTCTTCACATTATGTACCTTTCTAATAGGTTGATCTGGCACTTCGATGTGAAGAAATTCAGACCAAATGAAGTCAAAAGGGTGAAGATCAGTTTGGCTTGTGTTTTTGCTTTTATGGCAGTTGGATGGCCACTGATTATATTGAAAACTGGGGTCATGGGATGGATAAAGTACTGGTTAATGCCATGGTTGGGCTATCACTTCTGGGTAAGCTACTTTAACTGGTATCTTACGGTTACATTTTGATGCATTGTTAATCAAGTTGAATCGGTCACCAAACATTTGTGTTAGGTGAATCTTATATCGTGTATTGTTCATTTCTATCCATTGAAATGTCCACAACTATGCAACACTACTAAATAGTTCCGTAATCTTTTGGTAATTCTTGATCAACTATATAGTACATGTAGTCTTCTGCGAAGTATATACGGTACTCTAATAACTTTGTAATTTCAAATGTTCTATTGTGGACTAATGCAACTGTAGACTTACTGATGGCTTCTCTGCATTTATGACATAGTAATTTATCAATCTGTTCTACCCTAAAAGTATCATGTGTGTTGTATTTTCAGATGAGTACTTTCACAATGGTTCATCATACGGCTCCTCACATACCTTTCAAATCTTCTAATGACTGGAATGCAGCCCAAGCTCAGCTTAATGGAACAGTTCATTGTGATTACCCTCTTTGGTAATGAATATATTCTGCCATGACAATTCCTCATTTATGTAGCTCTCGGTTATGACATAAGAACATAAAATATGCTAGAATTTTATGCAAATGGAAGGTAGATTATTGGCTCAAATTTTTCTTGTCTGGAATTGCTTCAAAGCAATGAAGCCAACTGTCTGAAAACTATATTTTCAATTGCTGGCCTGTAAACTGATGCTTACTATCCATGAAAATGAGTAAATTTTCTAATTTTACATTCCACAGGATTGAGATTCTCTGCCATGACATCAATGTCCACATCCCTCATCATATTTCCCCGAGGATACCAAGCTATAATTTAAAAGCAGCTCATGAGTCTCTCCAACAGAATTGGGGAAAGGTAGGTACTATTGGTTATTATATATATATGTTTAATAAACATACTGTTACGCTCGTCTCTTAGGAATTAGAATCATAATCTTAAATTAAATTAAATAACTTAATTGAAGTGCTTTGCAGAAATATGACTGTTGAATTCGTTTTTCTTTATCTTGTTAACAGTATTTGAATGAGGCTCAATGGAACTGGCGATTAATGAAAACAATAATGACAGTATGTCATGTCTACGATGAGACAGAAAATTACGTTGCTTTTGATGAACTTGCTCCAGAAGAATCTCGACCGATTAAAGTCCTCAAACAATTAATGCCTGGTTATGCTTGAATTTTTTCCCATCTGAGATTTGTTACCTTCCATTCCATGCTATCTGTTAGCCTCCACTTTTTGGGCCACAGTTGGTATATCTGTTCCCATTTCTTATATGTTATTGCTTATGTTGAACAATTCTTTTCTAACATTTTTAATTAGGTAGAGAAAAATAATCAAAAGGTATTTTCCTGGAAATTCATTAATGCTTTTGGTTATTAGGGTACACAGATTCTTAAATAGCTTCTTCTTTGTGGTAGGGCATAGCTGGTGGTTAGATTACTATGTTGCTTTCAAATGTGATTCTTCTTTAATTTTAACAAGATGTGTCAGATCACAGTTCATGAATTAAAATAAAACATCATGTGCAGGGACCACAGCAACTAGACAACTAAAATAATGAATAAACAGTCTAGGATTAGAGTAATATAAGTTGCCAGGATTGATTATTACATCTGACTGACAATTATTTTCCTGTAACGGACTATCGCCTGCATAAACAAATGATATTACTGACATTTTTCTTTTTATATTCTCTGCACGAAAATGTGACATTGACATTTAAAGATCAATGTTAACCAAAAATTTAAAGTTGATGTTAACTGGTAACTTTAAAGTTAATCTTAATTATCCTAAATTAATGTATATGAATAGAACATATCAAATTGAAGTAGCTTTCGTGACCTTTTCTTTTGGTAACAGCATTGTGATATGTATGAGAGTTTGAAAGTGAGACCTGGATCCTTTGCCAATCTGGCTTTTGCTACGATTTTAAAGATGATGTAAAATCTTGTGATACATCAATGTTATTTTTCATTTTTTATCGGAGTTATGGTTACTAATTTAAATTGGGAATAGTTTCCATTCTAGGAGTTTAAAATTAGTAATAATTAAAGGGAGAAAAGTATGTGGAGTTAGTAATGCCATCTTGAGCAACATTTGATGAGCTAAAAGGCCAGACTCAGGGTTCATGAAAGATTAGAATAAAAAACAAAAAGGAAAAAAGACAAGTTTAATTTATATGGGTTTGATCATTACCAGATCTGCTTCCACAAATTGTTTCAAAACTCACTTGAAACTAAAGCAGATACCCAACAACTTTTCTTTATGTGAAGTTGAATGAACCGGAACCAAAAACCTGTCAACTTATGAGCAGTTGGGACTGCTCATATACATGTAGAACAATATTTCGGACACAAACAGACAGAATCCGGAATCTTTACCATGACCAATTGAGATCATTACCACTACAAGATAAGTTTTACTTTGTGAAAGCATTAAGTCAAAAAGAGGAAAAGAGAAAGCAATTCTGTCCAAGAGAGAGATAGAATTAGATTCTGTTTTCGATTCAAACTCTTGTGAGTTTTTAAGAATCTTGTGACGCGTCGTAATGACTGGTGATAATATATTGGCGAGCATAGTATATGTTCGATAATTAAGGTTGTTTCTTAAATTGAAAGAAAAGAAAAAACTGTAGTGGGTGGAGATATGATCTTAGATAATGACCATAGTCTTTGAAACTGAACCAAAATTTCATTAATTGGCAGTTCAACAATCAGTTTCATTTATGACAAAGTGGCTAAAGCTTTTGCAGTTAAGCAATCAAATTCCTCTTTTCTGTAGCAGAGCAAACTTTATACATAAACACAACTCTAAATATCCCTGTCTAAGTGTTTTTTTTTTTCCTATACTATATTATGTTCATCTGCAACTTCCTTTTTGTCTGCTAAATCCTACCAAAAATGAAAATAAAAATAAAAATAAAAAACGTCGATTAAAGAGGAACAAAAACAAGTGTGAGAAATCAAGCAAACCATCATATAATCTTGAATCATATAACTGGTGGAGGCGGAGTCTCCCATATATCGAAAATGTTTTCTTCGCTGTGAAGGGCGAAAAGCCTATCACCTCCTATGGAGAAATCGCAAATGGAACCTCCATCACTTCTTCGAAGCCTTGACGTTAACACCCAATCTGGTCCACAGAACACCGAAATGGAATCATTCATCGACGAGAACAACTGCCCATCATGTAGAGCCAGTTTTGGATAACAAGGCTCCTCAGGCATGTTCCCTTTCATCAAACGACTTCTGGAGCTCCACCTGACACCCCCTCCATTGATCCTCAGATCAATGAACCCCAAATCCTCATGCTCATTCACTACACAAATGGAGTTACTCTCCTCCATTGCAATAGCATCCCTCACCCTCTTCTCATCCACCATCAAAGGCGCCCCAATATCCGACCAAGACCACACCATGTTCTTCTCCCTAAAATCCAGCAAACTAATGTAACAGTTATCCTTCCTAGGAAACAAAGTTGCAACCAACAAACAATTGCTCCCGTGTAACCATTGCAGCTTATCAGCATCACCAAGTGACCAACCTGGACTCTCATAGAAGAAATCAATTTGCTTTCCTGTCACCTGGTCCCAAACCCCAATTCCATACTCATTGCTCCTCCCTTTACAGCTCGAAAATATCTTAAAATCACCACTAAAACTCAATGCACCAGCTGTGAAACTCTTCACCTGGTTGTCATGACTGACCTGAAACTTGTACCTCAAGTCTCCAGATGATGCATTGAACAACCCCATCCCACCATCTCTACTACCTAACCTCTCACAAGCACTGATCACAACGCTCTCCGAATCAAGCCAACCCATGTCATTGACTCTCTGGTAGTCGAGATTCATCGCAGGGTGCTCCTCCAACATCCAATCATAAACGTGCACCATGCTACCATGAGCCACACAGCAGCCTCCATCAGGACCAGCACGAATGGCCGTCCCATCACCAGGAGCCTGCCCCGTCAAGGACCGACCAAGTCTCAACCTGTTGCCATCAAAAGCACCCCATTTGGCTGATCTAACATGGTCCAAAACACCATAGAACGAAGCCTCTCTATAGAGAAGCCGTTCAGGGATGCTTGGAGGAATGTTGAGGTCTCCTGTCCGGAGAAGATCAAGCAGGACTGAGAAACAATCCGGGTTCCTGTCAATAAAGATATCTTCTTCATTGGAACTGCCATTGAATTGTGTATTCAAGTCCCAGTTCTCATCAAACAATGCACCAAAAAACGAGTGCCGGCCTGCATTTGCCAGAGTTGTGGCTGTTGTTTCAAAAACCCTGCCACCTACATTGAATTTGACTCTATCATTTTGAATCCCCATGATTGAAAAACCTTAGCTTTTGAGAGAACTCAAAAATTTGACATGAAAAAGAAGAGAGGATTTTTTGGGCAGAGGAAATCGAGCGAGGATTTTCCTGGGAAGTTGGAGACAATCACGGAGCTCTGTTTTTATTTTTATTTTTTGGAAACTTCAAAATAGCAAAAACAACAGAAAACGGGCTGTGGTTGTGTTGATCAAAATTCAAAACACAATCTTGATTATTCAACGAGTTAAAAACCTGATCATAACAGAACTAAGGTAAAATAACAAAACAAACAAAAAATGAAGAGCAACCTGGAAAATAACAAAATCGTGTTCTTGTGTAGAGAAACAGAGGAAGAATACAACAACAACAGCAGCAACAAATGGATCAAAAGAAGGGAAATTTCGACGAAATTTCGAGAAAACAAGACCTGGGTATCGTAAAGAGAAGAGTTTTGGAGGTGGGATTTTGATTTTGAGGTGTTTCGTTGAAGAAAGATTGGTGAATTGTAGGGACCAATGTGAATCCAAAAATAATTAAAACAGAGGAAAAAGCCCAAAACAAGTTGGTTTCTATTATTATTTTATTTTTTGTTGTTGGGTGATTTGGTCTTGGTTTGAATCAGACATGGTTGAGGAGCTTTATACATATCAACAAGTCTTTTGGTGGGGTCCATTTTCTTAACACTTGAAAAGTCTCTTTGTTTGTGATTGGACTATTGATGGATGTCCCACCACTCACATCATGATCATGATCATCATTTGGGTCTTGATGATCAAGGGTCGGGTACTCTGTTTGGTGAGAATAGAATGTGTTGCTTATTTGACTTGTCTTTTGAATAAATGTGGAAAGAGTCACACAAGAGTATCTTAGCTTCTTCTTTTTATCCTCCGAATCGGATTTTTTTTTTTTTTTAGTGATAAGAAATGAAAATCAGAAGAAAAATAAAATTTCATTTAAAAAAATTATAAAAGGGAGCTTAATTTCTAGCAAAAGAATAGTAATAAAATTCTCTTTCCTGCATGAAAAGCCACTTAACTAATTTTCAATGGTTTTAGTAAATAATACAAATACAAACAACAAATTGAAATTTAAGTTCTTAATTTTTGCCATTTGGTATATACGTTTGAATAAAACCATTGACTGAGTTCAACTATTTAAATGAGTGTAATATTTCGTGTTTAGATACATTATCCAAAAATTTATCTAAATTTATTATTTAAATGATGTGATACGTTTATATGTAAGAGTAATGTTAAACTTTCCAAATATTTTATCCAAATTATGCAAATGATATGTCATATGAGTTGTCAAAATCCTATAAATCATGTGATGATATGATAATTAATAGGATTTTAACAACTCAAATGTCATATTATTTGGACAAAATATTTGGAAAGTCTAGTATTATTCTATATGTAATTATTATGCAATCAATACAATATCCCAAAATTAATGTGACAACTACAAATCAATTGGATAAATTTTTGAAATTTGAAATATTATTTCTTTGTGCTTCTTCATTTAATTGAATGCAAATTTCTTAAATGATATGTTAAAACTTAAAATGAACTGATTACCTAAAAAAACATAGGGAGGTCTCTCTAAAATTGATTACTGATTTACAAACTTTATGTGGAGTTTGAAATTTATTAAAAACTCATTTTACTTGAATATATAGAATATAATAGAAAATTAAATTAGTCGAATTGATGAATGCTTTATCCAAAATTTGAAACATGAAGAAGTCTTCTTCACTTTGAACTTTTCTTGTGTTTGCCACCGTTTGATGGTCCAAATCAAGATGAAATTAGGGTTGGATCGAACGGTGGGGATGTAATGGTGGAGGTACTCTTGAGATGTATATAAGCAAAATGTGTCCTATAATAAATACTTTAGACCAAAGTAATTGGCCCGAAGAGGGTGTCCATGAACTTGCACAAGTCAGCTCCTGACTCGCAGGACAGCGTGTCCTGTGGGGTGTCTGTATCTCTTCTTTACTTTTATACTTTTATAAATATTATTTTTAACAAATATATTATTATTATTATTTAATGGTACAACAATTGAGATTTTGTGACAAATGTCTGCTCGTTATTAACTCTGCAAATCGTGCCTTGATTAAGGGCTTATTTTGTAGTTTAGTATGGTATTATCTAAGCATTAATTAGCGGGGTGCGGGGTTACTTTAATACAATTATTGAAGGTGATATTTGAGGAAGTTTGGAAAATTGGGACTATGTTTTGTTAACACTTCAAATCATGTCACTAATAAGGGTTGTTGTCTATTATCATCATCATGATTAATTATATCATAATCAAAGGCATAATCGCAAACAAATTTGATATGAACTAATGTCAAGAATAGCAAGTGAGATGTGCATGATTTTTATTTTCTCTTTTTTCTCTTTATGAATAGTCAATTGGGTCATGATCCTATTGACCCAATAATCTACAATAATATCACAACTGTTGAGTTCTGCATTTGGATATTCACACTTTTTCCCACAATAAATCAAAGATGAATTATTACAATAGAAAGATGAAGTTATATGATTTAAACCAAAAATTTAAATATAAATGTCTACTATTTGTAAAATTTGAACCACCGTTCTACTAATTTTTTTAAAAAAAAATTATAGTGCATTAGTATTATTAATCATAAATGGTTAAAACTGATTTCTTTTTTCTTATTTGTTAGCAATCAATCACAATTTTAAAATATATTTTTAGTAAAAACCCATGTTAAATAAGATATAAATTATTTTATAGGGGCATCATTTAATGGAATTTAATAGTAAAAAATCAAGAGGGGGTTATGATAAATTGTAAGTTCAAGGTGTACATATTATAAAATTTAGAAGTCAAGTCACAATGTGTGATTGGTTCTGTGGTCCACCGCGATTCTGTAATTGCGGTTCATGAACGGCATGTTTAATAATGAAAGTAGGTGGCGCTTGAAGAACCAAAAATCTCAAAAAGTTAACATGGTTTCATTTATAATTTTGCTGTTTCTTTTAATTTTTTTGAATTCCATTCTTTCGAGGCACTCTCTGTTTGCATTTATTATGGCATTCTCTAAAACTATATTCTTTAATGGCACTTCAATACTGCTAGATTTTAGATTCAAAAAAAAAAAAATATATATATATATATATGTCTAGAATGAAATAAAATCCTATTTTTTAAAGAAAAAAATCTAATAATTGTAAGGACTGTTTACGGTTCAGATTTTTTTTTCTCGTAATACTATGTACTGGTGAAGTCTTTTTATGTATGTTGAAGGTAAAAATCTATTAAAACTTATTAAAATTAAACATAACGTATATAATATATTTACTCTAAACACGTAATTAAGGGAATAAGCTTAAATTAATAAGAATTTATTGTACAATTTGAATCTCTACCAAAAACATGGAAGATACATATATACCACTTTCTTAAGAGTTGACTATGAATGTCATTCATTTTCAATATGCTTAATAAATGAGTTTTAACTTGATTTCAAATTTCGAATGTGAAATATATTAAATAAGTTTCTATAAATGCTAATATATTATCAAATGGTGAAATTAGATTAATCAATTGGAGTAGGCTGACTTGGATTTCAATACAATGGATTGAATTAATTGTATGATGAATAACTAATAGTAAGTCTTATGTATTAATTAGGGTTGAATTTTTATTATATGTAAAACTTAAGGCTTCATAATTTGTCATACATACACTGATACACCTTCTCAAGTAAAAGGAAAAGAGTACTACTTCATCTTATCACCTCAAATAGCTAGATATAAATAATTTACTTATATTTTTATTCTAAATATAAAATAGTTTCATAAAAAGGACACAAAAAAAAGGGTTCATGTCAAGGAAACACAAACAAACATAGAGAACAAAAAGTAGCCTAATTAGTGGATTAGTTATAGATTACAAATTGAAAACATTTGAATATATCTTAATTTGAAGCTTCTAGCAAAGACAACTCACTATCACTTAAGCTTCTTGATAACACAACTCATTATTACTTAAGCTTCTTGATAACATCATTAGAAAAGTTGTCTTAAACCTAAAGGGATTAAATTACAAATCATCAAATGACTGATGTCTCACTTTGTCTTGTGTTCCATTTAGTTAGTGCTCCTTTTTTTTAGTTGTTTTTCTTTGTCACGTTCTGTTTGTAGATTTTGGAAGTCAAATTTGAGTATTACAATATCTCTTGTTGCTCTTTTGTGGGATTAGGTAAAAGCGCAAGCTAGTGTGATTGTGGCATGACAACTTGGACTAACTCTAGACATTCATATTATATATTATGTACTCTCAAATGTTTAGATTTTAACACTTGATCATAATGTCAATAATTAATGGTTTGATGTAATTGATTGTTAATATCCTGAGAAGAAGTTGATATACAAATATGGAAATCAAATAACTTAGATATGATGGAATAAAAATAATGTAATTACATAATGAAGATCATGAAAATTAGGGTTAGTTGCATATTTAGATAGCATAATTTGAGCTAATTTGTAATTGTATATATATATATATATATAGCTCAAACAAGCCAGGTCAAGAGTACTTACCAAATTGTTTATTTTTTATATTTATTTATTTTTTCAATTTAGTGTTTGATTGGAATAGATATAAATGATTTTAGAATGGAACAAGTAAATTGAAACAAATTTGAAATTACTTTTAATAAGTCAAAAAACACTGTCCCTCCTACCCCACCAACACTGCCTTTTTTTTTTTTTTTTTCATCTCAGCGTTAGAAAAATAAATAAAAAAGAGACCTATAGTAAATAAAAGCATTTTAAAGGTGCTTTGGTGGAACATGTTGTCAAGTGCTTTTAGAGATGAAAAACTATTATGTGAAAACATCCTTAATCACACCCTTAAAATGTAAAAGACTATCTTAGTGGATCATTTGGACATATAGAGTTATTTATCAATTTAAGTTTTGGATTAACTCTTAACTTCAATGTCCAATCATTAATATATTCTAATTAAAATTCAATTGAAAATACATTTAAAAATTGAGATTATATTCAACGCTTATATTTTTTAATACTACGTGCAGTGTAGTCACTCCAACTTAGGTAATTCATTATCAAGTTGAATGAGGACTTTCTACTATAAAGTCACATTAGATGATGATAATTATGTTCAACTCTTATTTTACAATAAATTAATAAATGATGATAGGACATTAAAATGAATATTTAATTAAAAATTTTAAGTTAACGTTATGTTGCAACAAAATCAAAAGCATTCTACATACCAAATGAAAAAAAATGGATATAATTGTAATTGTCATATCCCTTTCCCCAAACGATTTAATTGTAATAGTTAAAAAAATAATAATAAAATGTATATTCAAATAAGTCCATGGCATGCTCTCTCACATTATTTTACTTTCATTTTTTTTAAAGTTAATGCCAAAAGGGTAAAAATTTTGTTAGAACTTATTGAGATAAATTACTATTTTAAAGATCAGTTTAAACGTATCAAATCAATCATTAGGTTGAATCGATCAATCCCTATTTCAAAGTTCTATGGTAATATATTGAGATCAATTGTTAAAGCCAATTTATCAATCACTATTTTAGAGGTTTACAAAAATCTAACAATTAATCACTATATTTCAAACAGGGGCGTAACTGCTAGTGTAGGCTGAGCCTACACTAGCCTATTTTTTTTTTTAATAATTATGAAATTATATTTATATTAAAATTATTAATACATGTTGAATTATAAAATTATATTCTTTTTAAAATTTACTTATACATTTTATTTATTTATTAATTCTTTTGATACTAAAGTAAGTACATATTTGCTCCAAACCTATTGCATATTGTACTTTCTTGTTTATATTTATTTTTTCAAATTGCATATGTAATAACTTTGTTTCATACATTAAATATGAAATTTAATTTAAGTTTTTCATTTTTTACTTTTTTTAACATAATATTAGTTGAATAATATATTACTTAAATTTAATATCCTTTTGTATTTTTTTTAATACACTCCTTAATTTGAAGTGTGCTACTGATTATAATAATCAAAATGTAAATTATCTATATTTAAAGAAAAGTTATTGATGTTATAATTCTAATTGATAAGTTTGATCACTTAAATATCTTTAGTTCCTTTTAGATTGATGTTTGATGTTACTTGCATTTCATTTTCTTTAAATTTGTTTAGTGTTTTTACTTTTTTTTTTGGGTTAACACATATATATTTATAGTATGAATTTTGTGGGGTAAAACTTATTACATCACCTCTAATTAGGTATACAATATTTTTCAATTTATAAAATATTTTTTACTGTCAAAATTCATTTAAAAAAAAAAAAATTTATGCTAACCCAACTTGAGGTATAAACCTGGCTACATCCCTGATTTCAATAGCCGATTGAAAACCACTAAAAATCAATCACTAGGTTTGGTTGATTAATTATAATTTTGAACAATCCACGTAACTACTCTTATGACTAGAGAGTCTACTCCATAACAAGGGAGTAAACTTGTATTTTCACCACTAAATTCTATAGGGCATGCGTGACCCAACGAGGGGATGTGATATTTTATTTTTTATTTTAAAAAAAAAAACTTCATTTTGATCCTTAAATTTTAAAAATATCAAACTTTTAAAACTTTTTCAAAATAATTTTTTTCATCTCTAATTTTTCAAAACTTTTTAAAAAAGTCTAAATCATCAACAACTAATGGTCAACATTAACAGAACATATAGAAAAATATTTTTGCCCTTGACGGTTGTTAATGACACGTAAATTATCGAATTTTTTCCATAAAATAATGAATTTATAAGTTAAATTTCTTAAAATATTCTGAATTTAAGTTATTAAATTACAATTTAAATTATTTTAAGTCATTGTAGGTCATTAGTTAATATTTTATTTTTTTTTAAGAATTTTGAAAAATTAGGGATAAAAAAAAAAAACTATTTAAAAGAGTTTTAAGAACTTTATATTTTTTAAAACTTTAGAAACTAAAATTTTCCTCTATTTTTCAAATCTTACATTGGCAGCATACATTATTTACTGTGGAAGCGGAGATTATGGGCCTAACTTGGCCCATGAACTGCAGTGATTCACATGCAAGAAAACAGTGGTCCATTCACTGAGTTGCTTGCCTCAAGACTAGTCAACTTATGACAACCATTCCAAATTAAATTAAATAAAAAAATAAATATAGGTCTACTCCACTTGTTATATGAGAGGAAAATATACGGGACACAGCCTGAGACCTTATAAATGTCAGTTAAAAAATATAATGATGAAAATTCAATTACGAAGTGAAATAAATTGATGGTTTATTTGGAAAAATAAAAAGAAATTATTAAGTACTAACATCTATTGACTTGTAAGATATCAATCCAAGGAAACAAAAATTTTGGATGCATCCAGTATGCAATGCATCCCTCATTGTGATTTTACCTCATTATATAATAGTTACAATAGTGTTTCACTAAACATATGGGGACCTAAAATGTTCTTGCAAAATGGAAGTCAATTAGTACAAGTCATAGTCAATGCTTTGTTGTTGTGGAAGATTCAGCTAAAAAGCTTTTGACTTGGGCAACTAAGGCGTTCTTAACTCTGGTGAAAATTTACAGCTTAATTGCTTTTTGTAATTGCAAGTTTAGGGGAGTTTTGTTTATAATTTAAATATATGACAAAGCACAAGCAATCAAGTCGAATCCACGATAAAGTAAAGGATGGCTCTATTACTATCCATAAAAGTTCTTTTCATACCCATGCACTTTAATATCCATATTAAAAACTTGAATAAAAATCATTTTAATCCCTAAATTTCGAAAAATAATCAAATTTTTATTATAGTTCAAAAAAGTATTAAATTAATCTTAACTTTGTAAGAAAGTGTCAATTTTTTTAAATTTTAAATATTATTTTAATTTTAGTTTTTAAACGTTTTGAAGATTTTTCTTTTTTTTTTTTGTAATTTTTAATTTGTTAAGGGCAAATCGGTCATTCTATGTGTTGTAAATAAAGTGAGGGGTAAAAGAGTCATTTCTAATTTATGTCAGGTTTGACCATTAGTCAACAAAACAAAAAAAACTAATTTGATATTTTTTCGAAAAATTAGAGTTATTTGGTGATTTTTTTAAATGTAATTAAAAATTGACCATTTTTTCAAAATTTAGGAACTTAAATAATTTTTATCCTAAAATTTTTTTAAAATATATTTTTCTCTATACCCTTTAAACATCAAAATTAACCCAAAATATTATAAATTTTAATTTTTTATACATATTTTTCCTCTTCAAGTTTATATATATATATATATATATATATATATATATTTGTCCTCTTTCAAGTTTAAACCGAGCTGTTTTCTTCTCACACCCATCAAGTTCCCAATAACACCAAATGTATTCGCTTCTTAGGTACTTTTAAGTAATTTAATATAAGGACTATTTAGTTATAAAAAGGGATAATCTCAAAAAACCATGTGTAGTTTAAAAAATATATTTTTACCACATTAGTTTTATTTTTATTAGAATCCCTCTTGCCATTATCAAGTTGACAAAAATTGAGTCTGACATGTGCAGAGGAGAAAAAGATCTAATTGCTCCTAGTATTGATATTTCAAAGGGATAATTTCAAAAAATCTATTGTAGTTTACACATTTTTTTTTTTTTATATATATGGTTTTATTTTTATCCAAATTCCCCATCACTATCAATTTTTTAATGAAAATGTCGAAAAAGTTAAAATATCAAATTTACCATTGGTTTAAATAATATAATAATATAAAATATAGAAAATTAAAAAATTAAAATAAATAATATTAAATCTAAAAATATAAAAAAATTTGGGTTTTTAGTAGTTGGAAACCCAAAAAATCATGAGTTTTCAGTTGTTGGAAACCTAGAAATGATGGATTTCTATCAACTTAGATTTTATTTGAAGTTTTGGATTTTTTTTCTTTCCTTTTTGCAATATTTTTCTTTTAAAGTAATCCTTCTTTTTTTTTTTGGAAAATAGTTAAAATTTCTAGATCTTCAACTTCAACTTGAAGATTTGGATTGTAATTTTTCTAAAAAATATTTTTCCTTTTTTTAGTTCAATTTTTCTTAAATTTCAGTTTAAAATTAATCTCCTTTTTTATTTTTTATATTATTTATTTTGATTTTTTTATTTTTAGATTCAATATTATTTATTTTAATTTTTAATTTTTATTTTTATATGTTTATATTATTTAAACCAAATTCAAATTCGATATTTTAACTTTTTTCTAACATTTTCATTAAAAATTGACGGCAAGGAAAATTTTGAATAAAAATGAAACTATAAGTGGTAAAATGAATATTTTTACAAACTACAATAATTTTTTAGGATTCTCTCTAAATTTTTTATCTCATTTCCAATTTTACCTCCGAAGTCAAATGTCAACCAAGTCAACCTAACGGAATTTATGACTATCAAGGTATTGTCATTCTTTCACACGCCTCTAGGGAGTAGTTTGAATGTCTTTATTAACGTGAGAGGTATTTTGAATAAAAATGAAACCAAAGTGGCAAAAAGGAGATATAGGACAAACTACAATAGGTGTTTTGGGATTATTCCATAAAAAATTTATGTAAAAAATGGGTGTGAGAATAATTTTTTGGGTGGCTCCAGTAAATTGTTCCAAATGAATGATTTATATTAATATTAAAAAAATAACCATTAAAATTCAGAGCTTTAATTTATATTGGGAAAAAAAAAAAAAAAAACAAACTCCTTTCCACTTGTTTTGGGGAAATAAAAAACAATCAAAATAGGAAATTCTCAAATTTATTAAAAATGGTAAATTTGAATTATTATCTAAATCTAAAGGAACTTTTCTAAACAAACTCAACAAAACAAACGGTGCTAAAAATAAAAATTTCTACTAAAATTGTTAAGATTTGGGAACTGCTTAAACTAGAAAAGAAAATCTGAATAATAGAGATGCAGTCTGAAACGATTAAATTTGAGGTTTTTGATGGTCTATCACATAGGCCCATTTGAGTTTTGTCGATCTCATTAATACCTTCGAAACATAATATTACAGTCCAAATCCGACACTCATCATCTCTACAAATATTCTAAATCTATACAATTCTTTAAATTAAAAATTAAAACATACAGAAAATTAACTTAATCAAGAAAAAATGTTAGACTGGCTTACATCTATAAACAGTTTTAAGGTAGAATCGTAAATTTTAATTAAATTAGAAGAACTTGCAATGTGCTGCAACGTGGATTTGATATTGTTTAATATAATTCAAAATTATATCTTGAGCCAAAAACAAGAGAATCGAAAGCCAAAAAATTATGTAACCTCTTTCTTACACTATCTAGAAAAATTCTTTAGTTTGGTTTGCACTTGAAAGTCAGTTAAAATTAAGGGTATACTTCATAGGTAACTCCATGCAAGTGTTTGAGATGGACAATTCAGGTTTCAGAAAGGATATACTCAACAAGAAAAGTTACCAGAAGATGATGATGCTATAGATTTGTGTATGATCGTGTGTGTAATTATAACATTGTGAATCTAGATTTCACACTCAAGCTGTTTCTATAGATGAAGTAATACCAACACCATCCACTTGATTATGGGAAGCTAAGAACTTTAGAATTGACACCTGATCAGTACCTCATTTGACAAGTAATATGTAGACGGATGTTGGACATATATACGTAATCCTTCGCTATGCATCGTGATCAAATGATAACAAATTGAAAATATCACGATAAGTTGATACATAGTTGAAGTTAAGATATGAAACTTTGAACAACTTAAAGCAATTCTATGTCATAGAGTCACCAACTAGTTTATGTGGACGTTCATTTTGGAGAACGATGACTACGTTAGCATATTATAGGTAGGTTATTTCTAATGAGGTGCGAGTTTACTCCCTAAGTTAAAAGTCAATTTTATATACCACTTTTCATCACATAATGCACTCAAAGATGAGAACTTGACCGGATTTCACTGTAGTCTAAATTTTATCAACATAAAAGAATTATATGCTTAAAATTATTATTCTTTTCCTCATTCAAAAGAGTCTTTAATCCAAATTCACGTAGCTTTTCAAAGAACATCGCAAGTAAACTTTAAAGACCGGTTATACTTCCCCAAGATGCACTTTCAAATATTTTAAATATTCTGCCTCTTACATTGAATATGATTCCATCAATTTTTATTTGGCAAGGTTAAAATTTTTGGTTTTCTTGAATTAAATTTAGAGATTTTCTACTTACAATCCTCGAATTGATTTGCCAAGACGTTGTCAACGTCCTTGTCAGTGAGGCTGTCCTCTGTCTAGTGGCCGTTCCACAAGGGTTGTAGATGTTGGACCTCTCTTGTCTCATTTTTCATGGTGTCATGCATATGTGTCCCTCAAATGGTCTCCTCTTCGTTTTAGAAACATCACTCTTACTTGAGTTAAAAAAAAAAAAAAAAAACTCTTGTTGGCCTTTATTTATTTATTTATGTTTATCTTTTTTCTTTCTCTAAACTTTATTTTTAGAATATTTTCATAATTATAACATTCTTTTGGACTTTCGGATCTTTCTCTTGATGGAGATGTGGCTCAGTGGCTATCATATAACCATCCCGGGAACCCTTGTGTCCCGAACGTCATTGAACCTTTCTAGGAGGTCAAACTCCTAGAAATTGTTCCGAGATGCTTGCTCTTGAGGATATTTATGGTCTTTAAAAGTTGTTATCTTTGTTTTTACCATATATTCCTTTCTTTCTCTCGACAATTACCCTTTGATTTTGGTTGGCCATTTTTTGCCGTTGACACCATTGTTCTTTTAGAAAATAAAAATGATTATTCAACGATGATATCTAATTTGTCAAACAGTTGGACTAGGAGTCTGCATATAACCAATAGTAGTACTCTGCTTGACCCATTTACTGCACCTAGTTAGAATAGTGGTGTTTTGAGTTGCTGCATGTAGTTGTAGGTAGATCACTTTTGACACTTGGGTTATTGGCTATGTATGTGTTTTAGGATTTCATTTGTTAATCATAGTATGGCACTTCGGTTTTGTCGAGCCGTAACTAAAGAATAATAAGATGTAGAGAGTTCAAAGTAAATTCAACATGAGAATTCATATCTGCTTCCTTCTTATGTGGTAGACTTCTGCTTCATTTTGTTGGCATCAGCTTGCATTTGTCACAGCATATATAGTTATTACTGAGGTCATTTATATTTATTAGCAACATTGATTTCAAGAAACGATCGTGGCAGGGGATGTCTAACATGAGGCCAACCCAGTTACATTTTTTGTGCACAGTTACATAAAGTATTATCAACAATGTTTCAATATGTGACATCAACACAGTTTCATGACATGACCACGACACATTACAGGAGAATCAGACTACCTCGTTAGCTCACTCTGACTTCTATCTTCTTCTATAAAGCTTGTACACATCAGGTTTTCCTCTAGTTTATGCTTGTAGCTTGGCCTATGATATTGATATAAACATGGCAGGCAGCTGCCTCTCAGTATTAGAATATGCATTAGCTTATTGAATCAAAGAATTTCAACCCAGTTTATAATATTAATCGTCTGCAATTCTTTCATGACCTTGTTATGTCCCAGTCCCAGTTTGACGCATTATTTGTCAGAAATATAATAAGAACATGAACAGGTAATAGTATAAAAATTACAATTATGAAGATTCTCTACATTACGATAACTTTGCTGCAATGGAAATATAAAATACAAAGTACTGAGGCCCGTGTGTAACACGGTGTTCTTAAAACAAATTCCTTATCCACCGTTGAATATTCAACATTCGTCCTTCATAATACAACAATACCAACATTCGTCCTTCATAATACAACAATACCAAATTCCGATATCCACCGTTGAATATTCAATATTCGTCTTTCATAATACAACAATACCAAATTCCGACGAATTAAATTGAGTCCAAATCTTTATCATTCTAGAAACTTATGACTAAGAACAATGTTTGGAATAGAGCAAAAACTGGAAAATAAAATGGATTCTAAGTTGATGCCAATTTAAAAGCTTCATATGGACAATTTGAAAAGAATAAATAATGGTCTTTTAGTTCCCTTTTAATTCTATTGATTTTGCAGTTGCAAACTATTAATCCAAGAATTAATTTTGTAAATTCAATTTAAAATTAAATATGTCAACAGTTACAAAATTCAAGAATTTATTCTATCTATTCAATTCAGAATTAATTTATGATGTATAAATGTAACCAGTGGAGAAGAAGAAAGCTAAAGCAAGAATTAATTTTGCATTAATTAGATCTTCCACAGGGTTCCATTTCCATAGACTCCAATCGGTTTGGGCTCTTTAAGGTTTGGGGCTTTTGATTGATTTTACACAATTTTTGGCCCACAGACCCAATTAAAACTAATACGCCCAAATGAAAAGTAACAATTAAATTAAAAAGTTCAAAAAAAAAAAAATAACAAGTAATGAAAATGGATTACAACCGGATACTCATAGTAGCAGGGCACAAGTCTCGAACTCAATTAAAAAAAAATTAAAAAAAGCTAAACTCAATCCAAGGCAAAAACATTCAAGATATTCTTTTTTATTTTCTATATTTCTGATATTGTTTATCCCAATAAAGTTACCATTTAATTAACTGTGATTTAGATTTAATTAATTAATAATTTAAAACATCTTCAATCATGCTGATTATCAATTGCCTTTAATAAAAAAACGCTAATAATATAATATTTTATTGACTCTAACTAAATTCCGTTTTATTTGCTATTTTGAAAAAACTAAACCATTCTAATCAAATGTAAAGAGTAAGATAATATTAACCAAATACTTTGATCTTAACCAAATATTTTTTTTATTATTTTAATATTTAATTTGTAAAATAAAGACAATTTTTTTAAAAAAAATTTGGATGAATTTTTACACTTATTTGATTAAATAGAGATAATGATTGGGATGATTTAATAAAAAATTACTAATTAAAATGATTTTTAAAAATTATTTTAACTAAAATTTAACTCATATTAAGAGAGTTTCCTTGGAAATGCTCTAACAAGTTATTACACGGTACTTTGAGGTCCAAACATTCAAAACAATGTTTCTTCTGTAATGATGAAAGGAGCAAATGACGTCCAATCTCTTTGAAGTTCGGCTTTTTTTTTTTTTTTTTTGAATACAGGAACTGTAACTGGGACAAGCCCAGAGAACAACCAGGACCATTGAACCGAGATATTACACTGTGGCACGGCCTGGGGGACGACTCCCAAGTGGGAGAGAGCCACCCACACGAAGGTGGGGGAGAGACCCACACTGAGGTGGGAGAACAACCCACACAGGGGTGGGAGGACAACCCACACTAATGGTGGGACATAAATTATTAATATATTATATATTATATAAGATTATATATATATTATATATATATATAGAAAGTGGGGGGAGCGGGTGTCGAACCACGCCTACACTTGGCGTGGAAGTTGACTGGTGCCAACGGCACCAGCAACCATTCGACTTTGAAGTTCAGCTTTTCATGAGAGGAATCGACTTTTTATGTTATTAATAAATTAACCTCAAATCGCTAATTTTGATAATGACTGACTGTGAAAAATAACTAATAAAAAGATAATTAGCCATTTCAATGTAAAATTAAATTATATTAATCTTTATTTTTATATGATAGAGGAAGAGATAATTTAATAAATTTATAAAATAATTAAAATAAAAAGCTTTAAGGATCTCCGCTAAGACCCCCATCCAAGATCTCCAGCAATGGAGGTCATAGGTTGGGATCTTGAAGATGAAATACCAAAATTGTGTCTCCATTTCCAAATTGGGTCTCCATGGTTCTCCATCTTTACATATGGAAATCTCAAACTATGATCTCCTTCATTCTGCAATGGATGGCAATGGAGATGCAACCCTATATCTCTATCATTGAAGATCAAAATAGAGATCCCATATAGGATCACCACTTTCAACCGGTACATTTTTTATTTTTTTTATTTTTTGTTTTTTTATTTTATTTAATCTCTATCGTCCATTTGATGAATGATAAATATTTAATATTTATTAACATTAATATAGCATGAATGATATTTTTGTAATTTTGAAATATAATAAGGGTAAAGTGGGCTTTTCCCAACGGTTACAACCAACTGATTTTCTTAATGATGTGGGGTTAATTTGTTAATAAAATGAAAAGTATATTTTGTTTGTCAAAAGATACATCTCAAGTAGCTATTTTGTAATCTGCACTAATTATATCAAGACTCATTGTTTTCTTGATTTATTTTACATAATAGATTTTTATTTGTTGTTATAGCAGGTATGCATAGAAAAATTATCATTATTCTGTCTTTATTTTTAAAATTATTTGTTTTAAAAAGTTGGAAAGGAAAACTAGATAATTTTGAAAAGTCCAATTCTAAATGGATTAAACAAGTTACATTATGTGACCACAATTTGTATGACATTCAGATTTTTGTCACAAATCGTCTTAGAGTAGTGTATTCAATTATTACTTTGAAATACTTTCAAAGACATTTTTAAATGAATGACTTTTGTAGAATTTCATAGAATTCTAATGACTTTATAGATTCATGAAAGACTTTCATAGATTTTCATAAACTTTTTTTTAAAAGATTTTTATAAATTTTCATAGATTTTTATAAACTTCTACATACTTTCATAAACTAAACTTTCATTAACTTATAATATAATATACACTTTATAAGTTAATAAAAATTCTATTTATCATGTCAATAATGATAAAAAATATGACATATAAAATAAAAGTAAAGACACCTCGATTACATAAATTGATAACCAAAATACTAAGTATTTTAAGTGTTTCATTATTCATTTTATATCTTCTATGAAAAATAAAATTTCTAATGTCTATTATTATCAATAATCCTAATATCGTTCCACATATCAACAGTTACAACAGCTCTCCATTCATTAGCATGTTTTCTTTGTTGAGAAATGAGTTAGAATCATTGTCTTCAGTAACTAATAATGATGATTAAGATGATGAAAATTTATAGATATTGATAGACTTTTATATTTTTTCATTTATTTCTAGAATAAAAATATATTCTTTTAATAAACTCATGCAAATTATATACTTTGTAAGTTATATTTCTCATCTTAATGAAAATATTTTCTTTTGATATAACGTAAATAAACAAGTGGAAAACAACTATTAATTTACAAAAATCAAGTTGGTTAATTTTATGATATTTTATAAATATCAAAATTGATTATTGTACCCTAAATATTAACTAATCAAAAGTTAAATTCAAAAATTTCTCAACAAGTATGTAATAGGATAATGTGGAAAAAAAAATCATATGTATAGATATAATTAAAATTAAATTTAAAATTTTAATTTTTTAATAAACCACTAGCTAAAAAGTCACCAAATATTTTTTTTTCTTTTTTATTTGAAATAGAGGTTTTTTCTCTTATTTTTAATATAAAAAACAAAGATTTTATTGATTAATTTCATCAATTTTAAAATAATGAGATTTTTCATTTATACATTTGTGAGTTCTATTTTCATTATTTGTACACAAAAATACTAAACTATTAACTTACAATATAATCATTAATAATAGTTGTATTCTTTATCATAAGAATAATGAGATGATTTGAATCAATATTCATCTAGACATTTTTTTTTTTTTGGTATTGTATTTATATAAATATAAATTATAAGATGTTTTCCTTTCTTAAATTTATTTTGCCGAGATCTAACCCCTTAATTTTGATTCAAACTTGAAATCTTTTATAAAATAATAAATTGATGTTCTTTGGAAAAGAAGGGTCCAATAAGATGCAAAAACTAAAACGCTAACAATTTGAATGTAGGAAAAAAAATATTGACCATTGTGATTTATAATAAAATAGGAGTGAAATATATATATATATATATATATATATATATGTGGTGTGTGTGTGTGTGTGGTGTGTGTGTGTGTGTGTGTGTGTGTGTATTTTTAAAATAAGTGAAATATTTTTATTTATGGGAGATTCAAATGTAAAAGTGATTGTGAGGTTTGCTTCTATAATCAACAACAAAAGTTTATAAAAGTTTCTAAGAGAAATGAAAGAGAATTTGTGAAACTTGATTATTATAAATTTAATATAAAAATCTACAAAAGTCAATAAAATTTTAAATTCTATAAAAGTCATTGACATTTTGAATACCTCATAACTTTTATAAACTCTTAAAAATCTTGATTGAATACACCATAAGTTTTATAGACTTCTTAAAATTATTAAAAGTCTATATTGAATGCCACATAACTTTTATAGAGTCTTTAAAAATCTGTATTGAATATACTCAAATTTTTAAACTCTATAAAAGTTATTGAAAGTTTAGATTGAATACACCCCTCTTAATTTCATTTGAAGTTTGAAAATCCTATTATGAAATAGGATACATTAATATGACGATTTAATATACCTATTTAATTGGTTTTGAATCAAACTTTTCAATATATTTTCAGGCAAGGACATTTAGAAATTTTATATTTATTTATTACTTTTGATAATATTTATGATAATTATTAAATATTTATTATAATGTTTGGTTAAGTTTTTAGAATAAAAGGTTATATTTTTAAAAAAAAAGTCATTTAATTAATTAATTAATTTTTTTAATTTTTAATTATATTCATGCATGAGAATTATGTACCTTCGAGCACCCATTGACTAGATTTTTTTTTTTTTTTTTTTAAATGGTGGGTACAATCCTAGGAATCACTCTAAACTAAGTAAGGTTTGGTTCTGAGACTCAACCGAGAGCAGTTTCTATATAAGAGGAATCAGCCCACACATAAATAAGAAAGAGATCCATACAAAATAAAAAGACAATCCACATACGTTGATGAAAGTCGAAACATAAAGCTAGAAGGTGCCAAGTCAGTGGCAAACTACCACGCCACTGATCAACTCTCACCTTTGACTAGATTTTGTAGCGTCTACTCACCATATCCAATTAGAAAATATAAAATAAAACCAAGAAGCATACTTTAAGGAATAACTTTTACCAAATCAGGAAAACTATACAATATAATAAGAACAAACAGTTATAGTGAAAGATGTTATATGGTGGAATCCAGTTGTTTATGACCTTTCTTGGCTCTCTCCTGTTTGATTAATCAACCTTAATCATGACTCATGAGTACCAATTACCATTAAAATATTAATTATACTTGATCATGCTATTAATCTTATTCGATCAGAATTAACATTAATAATTAATCGCTAAATCTCTCTCTAGATATTTAAAATGCAATTCGAAACCCATTTTACTGGGGAAAAAATGTCTAGTATATTTTTCCTCTATTTTGAGAATAATTATGTCTGTATGTCTATCTATAGTTCAAGTTATTAATATAATCATTTTTACAACTTATCATCTTGACTATTTATCAATAAACCAAGTTTTAACAATGTTTATAATTGACGTCTATTAGTCTATATATATAGAGAGGATAATTCTTTAGTAAGGATGTCTTGAAATTTTTATTTTGAGATCATTAACTACTTACTATTGTGATGAGATCTAATGGAAATGAGTTGTTGTAATTAACGACCCCAAAATAAAAATTCCAAGACATCTTTACTAAAGAATTATCCTATAAATATATATAGTAACAATAAAAAAATTTACTCAAATTTATTATCCAAATGATATGTAAATTTATATGTAATGATTACATCATCTTAAAATTTATATGGTAATTACACATTAATTTGTCACATTATTTGGACAAATTTTTTAAAAGAACAACATTATATATATATATATATATGCAGACAAGAATAGAAATGTTTGATATTAACAGGTGGTGACATATGCTAATTTGGTTTTAGTTTCAATTAAATAAAAAAGTTATTTATTATGTACTAATTAAATTTTAAAACAATAGAGGTTCGAAGAGTAGTACATAGAAACTGGCTCTGGCTGGCATGACCCTTTTATATTAAAAAAAAAAAAAGAAAAAAAAAGAGAAGAAATAGGAGTAAATAAAAGATGTCGGTTGATGTAATGTTACTCTTCTTCCTCAATCAATGCAAATCATCCAACAACTTTGCTTCTTCCTCCCACCTTTCTTTTTCTTGTCTGCTCTTCCAAACTCTCTCTCTCTCAATTCTCAAATTATTATCTTTGATGAATGATGATGAGGATGTTACCCATGTGCATACACCATCAATGTATTCTTTATGTGCAAATGCTTTTCAAAGAATATTTAAGTGATAATGCATAAGGTATTGGTTATATACGAGGTTTGCCAACACTTCTATTGATTGCTTATTTCATGATCTGGATTACCAAATGAAATTAGTTGGATTATATAATTTTAACTTTACATATTAGCATACAGTTTTATAATCTAAAATATTTATATTTTAATTTTGTAGATTTTAATTCTACAGATAGATTTCTGTTCAAGTTTATAAATTTAATGTCGATGTCGACACACCTTCAAACTGTAATTTTGAACTTTTATTTAATAAAATTATTTTAGTATCATATATTATGAGATCGAAATTCATCTTGAATTAAAATGTAAATCATTCATTTTTATATAGATGTTATAGCGAGGATTGTAAACCACCAACAAATGCAAAAGTAGTTGATTATAACGTCCATAGTTAAACAAATTCATTTTTATAATATTTGTCCAAATTGAGGTGGTATATATTATAAATTCAAATGCTCTTATAGGTGGTGTGTATTATAAATTCAAATGCTGTTACATTTTGCATTAAACAAATTAAGAAATTTGAATTTCCATTTCATGGTATAGTAATGAGCATCTCATTTTGTAACATTGAATCATGTTCTAAAATTAGTTGAAACTTCCTATGATGTACAAAGGGTAATTAAAAATTTTCATGTGTAGTCCTTATAATATAACTGTTCATGACAAACATATATTGCCAAAATTGACCTATCATATCATGGTTGTTTTACTATCAATATAAAAACCTAAGAAGAAAAATCATTATCATAATATCTATGAATATAATGTCCATAGTTAAACAAATTAATTTTTATAATATTTGTCCAAATTGAGGGTGGTATATATTATAAATTCAAATAATCTTACATTTTGCATTAAACAAATTAAGAAATTTCAATTTCCATTTCATGGTATAGTAACGAGCATCTCATTTTGTAACATTGAATCATGTTCTAAAATTAGTTGAAACTTCCTTTGATGTACAAAGGGTAATTAAAAATTTTCATGTGTAGTCCTTATAATATAACTGTTCAAGACACACATAAATTGCCAAAATTGACCTATCATATCATGGTTGTTTTACTATCAATATAAAAACCTACGAAGAAAAATCATTGTCATAATATCTATAAATATAACGTTCACAGTTAAACAAATTAATTTTTATAATATTTGTCCAAATTGAGGTGGTATATATTATAAATTCAAATAATCTTACATTTTGCATTAAACAAATTAAGAAATTTGAATTTCCATTTCATGGTATAATAATGAGCATGTCATTTTGTAACATTAAATCATGTGCCTAAATTAGTTGAAACTTCCTTTGATGTACAAAGGGTAATTAAAACTTTTCATATGTAGTCCTTATAATATAACTGTTCAAGACACACATAAATTGCCAAAATTGACCTATCATAACATGGTTGTTTACTATCAATATAAAAACCTAAGAGGAAAAATCATTACCATAATATCTATGATAATGCAAGCACGAGCATTTTGACGGGTATAGAAGCAAGATTGATAAAAGAAGAATTGGTGGGGTCCAAACCAATTCAATGATCAAGTCCATTTAGCTATAGATTAGCTAGCTTGAAAATGCAATTCATACATAGAACTTGGATGGTATCTTATATACATGCAACTAGATTAATTGTTTAAAGTTCCTTGATATGATAGAGACAAATAAGATAGAGACAATTGCTGTTTTTGTTTGTTTTCAAATTTTTAAAAATCAATTTTAAATTTAATAAGGATATTTTTATAGTAAGCATTTATTCAATAAAAATTTCCAGTCAAAATAGGCGTATATTCAAAAGCGTGTCTCATTTTTCTTATGAAAGAAACGAATTAAAAATGACTTGATCTATTTTAACAAAATAATAAAGTCGTTTGAACATGCTTAAAAAAAGTGATCTAGAAAAAAAAAAAAAAAAAAAAAGAAGATAATTTTGAAGAATATAATATTTTAAAAGAGAACATGTATCTATGAAGCATTTCTGTATAAAATGTTACAACTAACTTTTAGACTAATAGAACAAAAATTCAAAAACATACTTATAAAACAATTAAGGAGAACAATGTTAACCATCAATTAGTGTATCCAAATTCACTCCAAGCATATCCTGAATAATTAATGTAAATATTAATTAGGGTGTTAATTAAAGTTCCATTAATTCAATTTGTAGTGGATGGTCCCATCATGTATATAAATTTATATGTTGTCGATGGAGGAGGACAAAAGAAGAGAAAAGAAATTGAGTTAACTTCACGGACACTCCTTGAAAAAATGGAGTAGATGAAACCTTTTCTAGGGTTACAAGTCAACAATGGACAACTCTCCACTTGCACTGTCTAATCTTATTGTAGTTTTTTTAATTAACATATGAACACACATTGTATGAGATAATACTAGAGAAATTCATTAAAGACAATTATTAAAAAGTATATATATATATATATATATATTTTGGCTATAGGTTGTTAAATAATATATAAATTTATGATTACAATGATATGTTTTGTGTGACCCCTAATCTATGAATGAATCATGATGTAATATGTGATGGGTCATATTTAAACTAATTAAAAATATATCATTTAGATAATCATACCATGTAGTTAAAAATTCTTAATAGAAATTTTAATTCTTTTAGATAATTTCATCTGTACAACCAATCATAAGTTAAGTGGTTAATGCGTTTGTCTTTTGTATCTATAATAAGACTTTAGATTATAATACAAATATTTTTTAATGTTATTGTAAGTAGATTTTTTAACGACATAGATAGTGATTCATTTCAATTTGTCCCAATAGTTTTTTAATTTCTTGTACTTATATCCAAAAATAAAGTATAAAGATTACCATACATGGTTGTTTGGTTGTTGGCGCCGTTGGTAAGCGCCAGCAACCCCCATGCCTCCCTTTGTAAGAGGCATGGGTTCGACACCTAATCCCGCAAGATCCAAATGATATATATTTATATATATAATACTAAATATAATATAATATAATATTCATATAATAATAATCATACTAATAGTAGTCTCTTAGCATTTGTGTGGGTTGACCCCCACCTCCGTGTGGGTCTTCTCTCGTACCTCCGTGTAGATGAATTCCTCCCAATTAGGAGTTGTTCCTCGGACCGTGCCACCAGCGTCCTATCTCGGTTGGTCCTAGTAGTCCTCTGGGTCCATCCCAGATACAATTCTTATACTAAAAAAAAAAAAAAAAATGATTACCATACATATACACCAAGCTACCCTAAACTAGACTCAAACAAACTTGTTTTAATATGTAATTAAATATTAAAATTTAAAATTATTTTTTTTTCTAACTTTTCTCTCTTAAGAATTGTTAATATGAAAAAGATTCTACAAAAGAAAGATGAGATATGTGTAGTACTGATTATAAAAGTTAATGTCTTTTAATTTTAAAAGGTTATGACGAATTAATCAAATTCATTTATTGTATTCTTCCTCCTAAAATAAATTATCTCTCCTATTTAATTCAAATACAATGATGAATTTAATTGATTTGTTCTAACTTTTTAAAATTATAAAGTACTGATGATAAAATTATTTTATATATATAGTGTTTTTATTATAAAAAAGTTTTAATTTTAAAAAATTTAGGACAAACCAATCAAATTCATCTATTGTATTCTCTCTCCCAAAACAAATTTTTTCTTCTATTTCATTCAAATAGAATAAATAAATTTAATTGATTCATTTTAATTTTTTAAATTTAAGACATCTTAATTATAAAAGTACTATATATATATATATATATATATTTAGTTCAGCAAATAACTACAAAAAGTTGTCAATGAATGTGGAGATGGGGATTAATGAAGAAAAAATTTTAAGATTGAATTTTTGGGTAAAGTAACAGAAATAAAAAGAAAGAAGACTTTTCTCTTGCTACACAAAAACAGAGCACAAAAACAGCACTCAAAGGTAAAACCATCAACATGGATATTGACTTTTGAAAGAGACATCAACATGTGTACACACTCTCCTTTTTTTCCAAAAAAAAGCCTAATTTTTGCATTGTGTTTGAAAAAGAAACCAGCACTTTTTCTCTACTAGCGGGGAAAAAGAAAACATTTTGAAAACAATTTTTAAAAAAATAAAAATAAAAACGAAAGTGATCAACACTCAATGAAGAAGAATCATTGAATACCAACCAACAAGTACTGATAAATTCAACGACCCCAATTTGATACTCTGTATTCTATATTTATTCACTCACCTCTTCATTTATGAAGCTCAACCTCACCTTACCTTCCCAATATTACCCTTCTCACTGTCTCTCTCTGTCTCTCTGTCTCTCTCTCAAACTCTGTGTCTCGCATTCCAAAACCCCTTCTTAAATTTTAGCTTATATTATAATATTAAATTATAATATATATATTTTTCATGTTCTGTTGAAAAACACAAAGTAGTTTGCTTCTTTCTTCACTGTTTGTGTCGTGTTGGGTTGTTTGGTTTTTTGTTTCGTTGGATTTTTGTTTGGCTTTAATACAACTGCAAAGCCAGACAGGTGCTGCTCACATTTTTCTCCTTTGATACACCAAAAAGTTCGTTGCTTGTTGGTTTCTAGGCCTTCAAAAAAGAACCCCATTTGTTTATCTCAACCGTGCTCCTCAACTTTCTTGTCTTTTTCTTTACTGTAACATCTTATGTTTTCTAGTATCACAGTAACTAGCTTCTCCTCCTCATCCCCCAGAAATTGCAGTAAAATGGTTGTTCTCATTTGTTTTTAACTCCAAACAGGAATCACCACTTCTCCTTGGTGTTGGCTGTTTACTTGTGATTGATAGTGATGGTGGTTTGGTTGTTTTGAGAGGGTTCTTGAGTTCAACTCTCCATTTTTCAATCATTGTTACTTAGTTTAGGCTTCTTCACAAATGGGGTTTTGTTTCTTTGGTTCAATATTCGTTCTTGCACTCTTCTTCAAGCCTCTAGCTTGTCAACAACCAAACACAGATAGCTACTATGTTTCTGATTTCTTCAAGAAGATGAGCTTAGCTTCTTCTTCTTCTCAAGCTGCCAACTTTTCTAGTTCTGTTTGTTCATGGCAAGGTGTCTTCTGTGATACTAAAAAAGAACATGTAATTGGTTTATCAGCTTCTGGTTTAGGTCTCTCAGGTTCTGTTCCTGACACCACCATTGGCAAACTCACCAAGCTTCAATCTTTAGATCTTAGCAACAACAAAATCACTGCTATGCCTTCTGATTTGTGGAGTTTGGGGTCACTCAAGTCTCTCAATCTCTCCTCCAACCAGATTTCTGGTTCCCTCCCTAACAATATTGGCAATTTTGGTATGCTTGAAGCCTTTGATCTCTCCAACAACAATTTCTCTGGGGAGATTCCTGCAGCTATCAGCTCCCTTGTCAGTTTAAGAGTCCTTAAACTTGATAGAAACATGTTTCAATGGAGCATTCCGCCAGGGATAGTCAATTGCCAGTCTTTGGTTTCACTTGATCTCTCAATGAACAACCTAAATGGCTCTCTACCTGATCGTTTTAGTGCTGCATTTCCAAAGCTTAAAACTTTGAACCTCGCAGGAAATGACATTCATGGAAGGGAAACTGATTTTGCAGAGATGAAATCCCTCACAAGCCTCAACATTTCAGGAAACCTGTTTCAGGGGTCAGTGATGGCTGTGTTTCAGGAGCAACTTGAGGTGATTGACCTGAGCAGCAACCAGTTTCAAGGTCACATTTCTCAGGTACAATTCAACTCTAGTTATAACTGGTCTCATTTAGTTTATCTAGACTTGTCTGAGAATCAGTTAAGTGGAGAGATTTTCAACAACTTAAACCAAGCTCAGAATCTTAAACACCTTAATTTAGCTTGTAATAGATTTAACAGACAGGAGTTCCCAAGAATTGCAACACTTTTGGGTTTAGAGTATCTGAATTTGTCTAGGACTAGTCTCACTGGTCATATTTCCAGTGATATCACACAACTGAGTAATTTGCATACACTTGATCTTTCCATGAACCATCTCAGTGGCGAAATTCCGGTACTGAGCATCAAAAGGCTTCAAGTTGTTGATGTTTCACAAAACAATTTAAGTGGGGAGATTCCTGTAACTGTATTGGATAAGCTTCCTTGGATGGAAAGTTTTAACTTCTCTTACAACAACTTCACTCTTTGTGCTTCTGAGTTGTCCCCCAAAATCATACAAACAGCCTTCTTTGGTTCAACAAACAACTGTCCAATAGCTGCAAATCCTGCACTCTTCAAAAGGAGAGCAGCCAAACAGAAGGGACTAAAGCTTGCTCTAGCTTTAACTCTCTCAATGATCTGCTTGCTTGTTGGGTTGCTGTTTTTGGCCTTTGGTTGTCGGAGGAAGCCCAAAATGTGGGCTGTAAAGCAAACATCATACAAAGAAGAGCAAAACATTTCAGGTCCCTTTTCGTTCCAGACAGATTCGACCACATGGGTTGCTGATGTTAAGCATGCAAATTCAGTTCCGGTAGTGATTTTCGAGAAGCCATTGTTGAATATCACATTCGCAGACCTCTTGTCTGCAACTTCAAATTTTGATCGAGGCACCCTTTTGGCTGAAGGGAAATTCGGGCCCGTCTATAGAGGGTTTCTACCTGGTGGAATTCATGTAGCTGTAAAAGTTTTGGTGCACGGATCAACATTGACTGACCAAGAAGCTGCAAGAGAGCTTGAGTATCTTGGTCGGATCAAACACCCGAATCTTGTTCCACTAACCGGTTATTGCTTAGCTGGTGATCAAAGGATTGCTATTTATGATTACATGGAGAACGGGAACTTGCAGAATTTGCTTTATGACTTGCCGCTTGGGGTTCAAACCACAGAAGATTGGAGCACGGATACATGGGAAGAAGACGACAATAATGGGATCCAAAATGTAGGTTCTGAGGGGTTATTGACAACTTGGAGGTTTCGACATAAGATAGCACTTGGCACTGCACGAGCATTGGCGTTTCTTCACCATGGATGCTCACCTCCAATCATTCACAGGGATATTAAAGCTAGCAGTGTTTATCTGGACTACAATTTGGAGCCAAGAGTATCTGATTTTGGATTGGCCAAGGTCTTTGGAAGTGGCTTAGATGATGAAATTGCACGTGGATCACCTGGTTACGTCCCACCAGAATTTTCTCAGCCAGAATGCGATTCTCCAACGCCAAAATCTGATGTATATTGCTTCGGTGTGGTTCTATTTGAGCTCATTACTGGGAAAAAACCTATCGACGATGACTATCCTGAGGAGAAAGAAGCAAACTTGGTCAGTTGGGTTAGAGGCTTGGTGAGGAAGAACCAAGGATCAAGAGCTATTGATCCAAAAATTCGTGAAACAGGACCCGAAAACCAAATGGAGGAGGCCCTGAAGATTGGATATCTTTGCACGGCTGACCTTCCTTCCAAGCGACCAAGCATGCAGCAGATAGTTGGCCTCCTTAAAGATATTGAACCAATTACGCATCAATGAACAACACAGTGAGAGGACTACATATGAGTTGTTTCTCTGTATTTTTTTTGGTTATTTTTTTCTCTAATCTGTCCTTTGTCTACTACGAGTTTTTCCCTTGCTGCCTTGGCGAGAAGAATGTACAGTGGTCCTTAAGTTATGTTTCGGACTTCCATGAATTTTTAAATTTTGCCCTTCCATTGTTGGTGGCACAAAAGTTTAATTTATATATACATGAGTTCGATCGTTTCAAACTTGAAAGATAGATTCTCCATACACATTTATCTTTTTCTCTTGGTATTCATATACTTGTGGAATGAATCTTTTAATTAGTATGGAAACCAAACCTATTTCATCGGGTACACAAGTCTGTGTGACGCATCTAGCGTCAGACTCGTGGTCCAAATACTGTTCTTGTAGGACTGGTGACACACACACACCTAGTCTGTTTTTTACTCCAAGATATGGCATCAATAGGTAGGTCACCTAAGATGCCCACATTGTTAGTTGTGGAGTTTGGTTTCCTCAGGGAGACAAAAGGTTTGTGCTTTGATGAATAGCCTTGTATGTTATTTATGTGTACTCTCCTGGAAGAGTAATTTCCCATAGCTTTTAATGAATCATGGACCACTGCTGGACCATTCATGAATCAATGTGGTGTGTTTGGTTGTATGTAGGAAAGGATATTGTGACATTTGTTTGTCTTTAAGGATTTGCTGCTCTGTATGTGCATCAAGCACTTGTAATTCGCTTCAATTAAAAGTGTTTTCAAGTGAGCTGGTTTTAATAAGTACTTGTATGAAAGTAAGTTGATGGGTCATATATAGTCTAATATTTGCATTCGGATTCAGTATTGATCTGAGTTTTATTTGAATTTTTCCAGATTCAATGACATGTTACCATAAAATGAATTGTGGTCCAGATTTTTCGTCTCTTATACATGCAATCGTTTTATCCGAATTCAATAGCACTTATTATTTAAGTTGATCAAGTAAATTAAGCATTAAATAAGGCCAAATCAAGAAATTTAAGCCTTATTTAAGGCCAAATATGGACAAGATGTACTGATAATGATTGAGAGAGAGAGAGAAATTCCTAGAATAATTAATATAATACTAGATGACAGAGAATAAAATTAAGATTATGTGCATGTTCATGATGCTATCAAATGGTGTGACAGTGTTGCCAACGCCTCTGAAAATACCATGTAGATGCATATGCTTATCTCATCATTAGCTGATACTGACATACATTATGGCTAGCAAGGTCTTAGTCCTTTTTTTTTTGGGTCAAAGTGGGTGACCCAGTTGATTTGCTGTCAAGCATATACTTTGTTTCTGACTCAATACAATGTAGCAGACGTAGAAAATAAACCACATGTGCCCATCTAGTACCACCCGAATGAGATTCGTTGGTATGAATTTCAAAGATTTTCCTAGAGTTTGGTTAAAACAAATGTATCATATTGTATTTTTTTCAATGATATTCCTTTTTAATTACAACAAGTAAGTATAAATTAGATATCTCCATGTGTTAATATGAATCAATTATGATCTTAAACTGTTTACAAAACAACATACTCTATCAGCTGATCTAAACTAATTTTTAAAAAAAGTCTATCTGTGAAGTAAAATTTGAGGAGATCTTTTAGATAATTTTGTGATATATTTTAAAATTATATCAATGTTTTAGAAAAAAAGAGAATTCACTAAATTAATCTAATATGTTTAATCAATAATGGGAAACAAAAATAATTTTCTTTTTAATTTTAAAGAGACAACACTCGACATAGCTTTCTTTTAAAGTGCTGCATGGAATCGAAGTATAATTTGGTTGGTGTGAAAAACCTTGGCATTTAAAATTTCCACACACCCACTTAGCTTCAAACATCATGACATGAGATATATAAACATTTGCATACATCATGACATGAGATTTCATGAGCATAACATCATACAAAAATGTGTTGAAATAATAGTTTTGGACCTCAAACTTTGTGCAACAATTGGTGGGAATAATGATTGATATGTCATTCACAAACATTACGGTCAAGTTTTCATGCCTTCAAGCTTCAAAAGTTTGCATGTCCATTAAAAGTGCTTAAAAAAAGTTTATCTTTATTACATGAATTTGTAGTGTTTTATGAAAATAAACACTACCGATATTTTCATTTCTTTTTTTAAGTTGAGATAGAATGAGTTAGAGCTTTGTGAGAATATCCACTCTCATATGATTAGAGATTTTATAGGACATGTTAAGATCAATCACTATTCATGTAGTTTGAAAATTTTCGTGTAACTTGAATATCTACATCCATAATTAAAAAATAATTATTTTTTTTATAAAAAAAGTATCTATACAAAGCTTGTTAAATGCATTTGATAAGAGTCATACCCTCACTGTTTTGATAGATAAAAAGGTACACATCTACATATGTTAAATGATGTTGTGTAAATTACTTTTTAATTATAAGAAAAATATAATAACTATTTCAATAAAAAAAAATGCTTTTATCTATTTAGAAACACATTCAATGACATTAAAAAAAAAAAAAAACATTTAAATGCACCATTAAACCATTGTAGAACTTTTAGACTTACAAAAAGACTTTATAATTATATTAAGCATTCTCTAGATTCGGCATATATTTCAAAGTTTGTTTATTTAAAGTTCTTTCAGTCAGAGAGTATGGAATTGTAATCATATCATGCAATGATTAACGCTCTATATTATGTAATACTATTAACAATAGTCTCCACCACCTGCTAATACTCATAATAATTTACTGACTTTTTTATTATTATTATTTTTTCATTAGGAACACCTAGAAATTTTACAGAAAAGAGTCATAACATTCTTGGCAGTTTCTTTATGCTCGCAGTAAATGAAAAACATGATAATAATTGAGTTTGGTGGTCCTGGAATTGGTGCAGGCAGCAGATGTTCATTAAAGATATAGTGTAATGTTTTTTTTTTTTTCTTTTAATTACATTACATTATTGAAATTGATCCAAAAAATAATCAAAATCAAATGAAATCAGACATTAATGACAATCTATAAAGTGGCTCCCATACGAAAGGGACAACCCATATCTAATTGGGAGGATGGCTCACAAAAGGGTGGGAGAAGGCCTACATGCATGTGGTAAAAGGTGCAGCCATAAATGTGGCTGTGATATCTCGAACCGGGACCAGCTCCCTGATAATGCCTCTACCATAGCAACAAAGACACAATGGACGACATAGCACAATGCTTTCAAAACAAAGTTGTGTAATTCACGAAGGATTGTGATCAGGAGACTGCAAGCATGGAATTTATGGGCTTCTTTTTAAAGGGCCACATATCTCAATGTGAGCATGCTATTTGAGTGGTATGTTTCCACCCCTCTGAAATTGTATATACGCTTTGAAATATAATTATTTTAAGATTCCAACATTATCTTTAATAATATTATTAAAAAACGATTAAAGTAATTATAAATATTTTTTATATATATATACTGAGTGGCATTAGCACCTCACGCACAGGGTTCAATCCCTTTCTTTAGGAGGAGCTCATGTATCAGTATGGAAATCAACAACCAGCACTACGTTCAATCCCTTTCTTTTAGGAGAGGAGCTCATGTATCAGTATTTGATGGTTTGTTGATTAAAATATATATAAATATAGATGAGTGAGAAGGTGTATGTGTTGTATAGTAGTGGACTGAAGCAGTGGAAGATTGCTAGGTGTTTGAGTGGATGTCTATGTAGGAGTAATAGACTATAATAATGGTTGAAGGGTTATGAAAATATATAGTTTTATATTGAAAATGTGGTTGAAAGATGGGTGGAGTTTTGATGTAGTAGGGTGGAAGCTTGGGTTTTTTTTTTTTTTTTTTTTCAAAATACATAGATACAGAGTTAAACATTATTTGATCCCGACTGATTTCTAAGTTTATCATAACCAAAAAGAGAAAATGAAAAGCAAAAAGTACACAAATATAGAGGAAGTTAGTACTTTATATAACCTCCTTAAGTCGGCTGCCATGCGAATGGACTTCAATTAAACATGTTTTGAAGCTTTCAATAGCTTCATAAAAGTAAATTATAATTTAATTATTCAGCTGAAAATTATTTATAGGTGCAGCAAAGTTTTGAATTTTATTATAAAAAAAAATCTTTGCCATTAGAAGATTCAGTTAGAGTTAATTACAAATAGTATAAATGTGACAAAAAGACTGAAATGTTTTTGAATATCTGCATTGACCTAATTGATCTCATTAAAAAATGAAAAAATAAAATAAAATAAAAATAATTAAATACAAAATTTTCATACTTTGTCATCAGGTCTCCATTAATTCAAAAAAAAAATTTTAAACTTAAAAAAAAAATTCGACCAAAACTTTGCACAACCTAGATCATCTGTGTCAACCACAACTTGGCACAACTCGGATCATCTTTATCAACAATAATAACCCTAAAAAAAAAAAAGCAACCAAAAAATTGAAAAGAAAACCCTAGAAAATCTAGAAATTTCAGGCGACTGGAAACCCAAAAAACTAGGTTTCCAGGCAACATCATCCATCATCAAATCGTCACTGATTCATCACTATTGAAACCAGCATCAGACCATCATTGAAACTAGGGGTGACAATTCCGATTGGTGGGTCAGGTTGGACATAACTCCATTATTTTTTACCCGACATGAACACGACACGATTAATAAATGGGTTGAATCCCTTCAACATGAATATGACACGATTATTAACGGGTTGACATGGAAACAAGACGATTAGCTCATTTATTTACGAGTCGTTTATTGATCCTTTTATTGACTCGTTAGTGACCCATTTAGTTGACATGTTTAATGACTCGTTTATTGATTCGTTTAGCCGACACGTTTAATAATCCGTTTATTGACCCCGTTTATGATCTATTTAATTATATTTGATATATTTAATTTTAATATAGATCTAATAAAAAATAAAATTAAAATAAAGATACACAAAACCTCTTAAATTCATAAATACAATCCAAAACATAAAAATATATATACTTACCACTAAAATTATATGAATACCCTTTCACTATGAAATTATATTTTGACCCCTATTAAATGGGTCAATCCGTTACCTGTTTAAGAAAAGACGAACCCAACACAATTAGTAAATAGGTTGAACAGGTTGACCCATTTATTTATCCAACCCGTTTATAGTCAACCCTAACCCGTAATAATCATATCGGTTTCATGTCAACTCGTCATGTCGGGTTTCAAATTACCAACCCTAATTGAGACCCAACATCAAACCCATCATTCATCACCCATCCCCATCATTCGTTTTAATCACCATCACTGATTCATCACCATTGAAACTAGCATCAAACCATCATCATCTGCATCAAACCATCTAAGAGATGTTGAAGATAAAGAAACAGGTTTCGAAGATGAACAAAATCAAATCAATGACTAGGTTTCGATGATGAACAAAATCACATCAAACACAAACCTTTCTATACCTGGGTTTCGAAACCCACGAGCTTAAACACCCATTACATTTGGATTGAGATCTGCCACTACAGTAGGATGGGTATGAAACAGGAGAGCCAAGATGGGTGTGAATAGGGGACACTCGCCTCCCCTTTTTGCAATGATGCTCATCGAGGGGAGACAAGCCTCCTCACATCGAATGTCGCAACAAACAAGAAGGCGAGCCTCTCTTGTTCGAGGCCTAGAGGTGAAGCAGCTGAAGGAGCAAGCTGCCATCGGGGCTGAGATATCTAGAAGAAGAAGAAGATTTTAAGGAAGAATAAGACGACTTTGGGGAAGATTTTTCTCTTTTCACTTTTTTTTTTAATCTTTTCATATTAATTTTTTAATTTTTTTAAAATATATTTTTAATTTTTTTAAAAAATAATAATCTTCACTATCTATCTTAAGATGGATGATGGAGATCTGATAAATAATTTTTATTTAATTATTCAATTTAAAATTTTTATTTAATTTTTATTTAATTTTTCTAATTTTTAGTTAATGTTTTATTTATTTTTTTTTAAATTGATCTTCAAGTGGAGATTAATTAATTTTTTTATTTTAAAGTTTTTAACATTTGTTTTAAACGAAAAATAAAAATAAAATCAAAAGATAATTTTACCCCTCAATTTATTAATTTTAACATAGATGAACTAACGGCAAAGATTTTATTGTTATAAAACTCAAAACTTTATTCCGCTTGCAAATAGTTTTCAACTGAATAGTTAAATTATAATTTACTCACTTCATAAATTACAATTATTATTATTTTTTAATATTGAATGTTCTATATCAATAAGCAACATCTTGCAAGTCAAAGATTTTTCTATCAGATTAATTTTACACCACACAATTATACTTATTTTCCAACTAATTGTGGACGTAACAACTTCTCTATATTAGAGATCAACAATCGGGTCACTCCGGGGGGAAAATGGTGGAGCACCAGAACATGAAATAAGAAAGTCTGAGAAGGAGTCGTCTCGAGCATTTTGGTAAAAAGAATGGTGGAGTATCAGAATACGAAATAAGAAAGCTTGAGAAGGAGGCTTCTCTAAGAAAGCATTTAGCATGTGCTGCTGCTGCTTTTTAAGTTTAAGAAATTTTCTACGTTGGATTTTTGATAAACGATTTCATCCCAAGAAAGAAGAAAATGATATATTAGTAATTTGTAGGAGGTGTGATTATAAACTTTTAATATTTAAAAAAATAATAATGGAATGAACATGAAAAATGCGTGCACATATAGTAGTTTTGGGGTGCCAATATCGCCACACATTCTATTTATTTAAGAGGTGGTCTAGGAGTTAAATATATATATCTACACGCCTAGTATGATTAGTTTCATATTACCGAAAATTAGTTCAAAGTTTTGTGGAGATCTGTTAAAACCTGAGAGCAAGCATTACAAACATATCTTTGATAAGTAGTTTGTTAACTGCTAATATATCATAAAAGAGAGGTCTTACCAAACTTTTCTCTGATTGGGAATGGGGGTTTCTAATGCCCCTCACAAGTACAAAAATGGAAATGTCGCGCGAGAGTATTCTTGCTCTATGTCGATTGTATGACGGATATTTCATGTCATCAGTACCCAAATCATAAAATAATGTAAAATAACTATAAATTTTGGTGATCTGAAAAAGTAATATTGAATTTTTCATTTTTTGAAAATTGATGTCTAATGGGTTAAAAATCTATCGAAATATATAAATATTAGATGTTCTTTTATTGGATAGATATAGTTTAGGCGTAGTATCATTTTCATAGCCACAGCACGCCCGTTTAGGTGTAGTATCATTTTTAAAGCCACAGCCCAACAAGATGGAGTAGGTTGGTCCATGAACAAGCCAGGTTAACCGGATTTCTTTCTTTCTTTTTTTTTAATATAGTTTATTAAAAAAAAAATTATCCAAACTTATTGGGATTTATTATTTTATCAATATTAGCCATTGTAGAGACAAAACTACTGCTTTCGAAGTTTTTCAAAATATTCATTTTTCTCTTCATCATATTTGTTTCTCTTTTATTGAAATTCCTTCTCTCTTCTTTATTTCAATTATGTTTGGGATTGTTTCTAATTATGGAATAATCACTTATTTCATAATGAAAAGTCAATAATGCTCTTATTTTAATAATAATTATACAAACTGAAAATTTCAAATTTAAACTAAATTCCTAATTTTTATTTTAATTAATTAAAATAAAAATTAAATATACATACATAAGTGTGTGTGTATATATATAAAACCACAATTACCGATGACGGAAGTCAGTTCTATCATTTGAGCCTCCTTTGATGATGGAGGTGAGATCGCCTCCTCCATTGCTTGGAGAAGTCACGACTCCTCCAATTGTTGGAGGCTGGAAGAGATAGGTTTCTCCTCTAGCGTCGAAGGCGATCTCACCTCTATTGTCGAAGGAGGACTGGCCTCCTCCGACGACTTCAACAGTTGTCAAAGTGGCCTTTAACGTAAGCGACAGTGGTGGTTACCATAGTGGTCACTAGTATTTTATATACATATATATTATTTTTATTTTAATTAATTAAAATAAAAATATTTGAATAAAAAATTAATAATTTATTTTAAATTTGAATATTTCAATTTGTAAAATTATTATTAAAATAAAAATATTATTGATTTTTCACTATAAAATAAGTGATTATTTCATAATAAAAATAATCCCAAACATAACCTTCATGATTGCCTCTCCTCTTCGTCTTGACTTCTATCTTAATGATCTATATTGTGTTCAACGTGACTTCTTCTTGCTTTCTGTACAATAAGTTTGCATGTATTTTCTCTTTTTATATTCTCATTTGCCACCCTTCCTAAGACCAGTTACAATATGTAACACCAAATTTTACATCATTTTGGTGTTAACACCAAATTTTTTTACACCAAATCTTTTACACTCCAATATATTTGACACCAAATTAGTGTAAATAGCATGTTCAAATAATATTCTATACATAATTTTTTAATTAATATTATTAAAAATTTAAAAATACATGAAAATATATTCAATATTATACTCATTTTAAATATCTCAATAAAATATTTCAGATGATATATATATTTTTATAATACTTTATTATATTTTTAAATAAATTAATTTATTATTAAAGAAAATTTTTGGTGTTATGAACAGTGCAACACCAAATTTAATGTTACACTGTTCATCAACATAAAAAATTTGCCTTGGAATTTGCACTTTGGTGTCTCCGTTGGAGACCAAAATTGCACCAAATTTGTGTAAAACACTAATTTGGTGTAACGTTGGAGTTAGCCTAATATTTTATATTTGACAAAGAAGTCAACCTGACCTTGTACCCATCTTAACAAGAAGACAACGCAAGTGTGGATCGAGTAGTAGAGAAGGCCACAATATTCAAACATGTCCAATTGTCAAAAAGAATGATCATACTGCATAGAGTGATTTTAATCATACTTTGGTAATTTACATAACATTCATACTTAAACATTACATGCTAGATATATGTGAATATTACATGCCGTCATGCCGGTTATATGTGAATAATATATGAATCTTATATGCAATCATATGTGAATGATATGTAAACATTACGTATCATATATAAGAGAACATTACATGTCCATCATATGTGAATAATATGTGAATATTAAATGTCATCCATATGTGAACGCTATATGGATGAATCTTGTTAAGTTATTGAATCATAAATTCATGATTGATATTGAATTGGTAACTAACATGATCTTTTTATTTCATTATTTAACAACTCTCACTTTTCGTTTTCTCCCACTTTCTATCCAAATTCAAGAAAAATAATGCATTGCATTTTAATTTAAAATAATATAAATATTTAAGGGAATTTGTATCCATCAATAGGCAAATTTTGACAAAAAAAAAACGCAATATTATTGAGTTTGTGCAAATTTAAAACTTTTTATAATTAAATGGTTAGTTTTAAAATGTTGCCATTAATAATAGATTATAAATTTTTAAAAGATATTATTTATGTTGACGTCTAAATTCAGTCGATCCAAGTTTTTGACCTAATACTACAAATAAAGCAAAACAATGATAAAGACAAAGGAAAGAAAAGAGGAAGAACAGTAGATGTAAAGAGATCTTTTACATGGTTCGGTCCAACAAGATACCTACGTTGGTTCGGTCCAACAAGATACCTACGTCCACAACTGTTTCTCTGATTATTTTGGTAGAGTCACAGTATATTATTGATTGTTGTTGTTTACAATGAATTTTCAACTCCTATTTATAGTGTGAGGTGTTACAATTTGAGTACAATAAGAATAGAAAAGAATTCTACATTAATTTACTTCCAAAACCGATGTCTATCAATTTAGAGATAGATTTTGCCGAAATAAGAATTTGATTTTACTTTCAATTTTGGTAGTTGACTCTTCCTCAATTTAGACTGTTGTCTTTCTGGAAAAATTTCTTTAATGAGCACTTCGAGTTATGAGTTGGACCTCGTTCTGAGCGACCTAGAGCTGAGCATAAGACAGTCTTGACCATGGTTAACCAGCGACCTGAGAATTACAATAGCGAATTGAGAACTCGTTTCTGCGAGCTGGACATTAGCGAATTAGGCTTTTGTCTATCTGGTCAATCCATTATATCAGTTCGTTGGACTTTTACCAGCTCACTTATGTAGCCCCAAATATACTCACAACAATTTAGTTTATAAATTGATAATGTATTAAATTTGTTATTTAGTTTCAAACTTTTAATAAAACACATAAATTTACTTTTCACTTTTATATGCTCAATTTTTCTTTTGTTATGACTTATATTAATTTGTAAATAAAAAATAAAACTCCAAAAAGAATATGCAACAAATTGTGTTTTAAATATATTAAGTAAAAGTATCACAACTTTCATATACATATTCAAATTCAAATCCGTATATGTCTTTTTGAGCTCTTTAGATTGCTTTTTATCCATATTCAAATTCAAATCCATATATGTCTTTTTGACCTCTTTAGATTGCTTTTTACTTTATTTTCTTTTTTCTTTTCAAGTACTCTTTAGATTCCTCTTTAATTGTTAAATTTTTATTTTTTTATTATTTTTATTTATTATTATTATTTTTTTTGCTTTTGACCATCGTTGAAATTTTTTTACCTTTTTATTTATTTATGAACTATTGTGCCTGCAATTGGGTTGAGAATATAATGAGATCTCTTGAACCTTCATGTAAAATACAATCTAAGACCATGAAAAAATTAATTTATTCTGTTAATGTCTGAAGTCTAGAAAAAAATCATGTATGAAACGCTAAGTTAGCGTGGTATATTAATGTATTGGTGTGACTTTTTAATAATAACGTAGCATATGTTATAACTTTTTGCATTAGTTTTTTTTTAATAGAAAATATTCATTTAAAAAATTATGTTATGTATCAAATTATTATTGAAAAGTCATAATAATATTAATTTTTATTTAAAATCTAGAATGTTATATTTTAATATTATTATATCTAATGACTATTTTCTGGTAATCTTTTATTTACTTTTCACTCTTCTACAGGTTCTATTTTTAGTGAATATTTAACGTTTCAAACCCATCCATATTTTACTTGTAAGTTATGATAAATTTGAAACGTTAATTATTTATAAAAAATTAAAATCATAAAATAGCCGTAATTAAATATCATATTCGATTAATTTTTAGTTGTTTTATTACCCCTCTTTTTAAAGTGTTTCTCTTGTCAGGATATTTTGAAAATTTTTTTCAAAGTCCAATCGCTGCTGCAGGGTGGAGAATCAAATCATCAATGTTGTAAATTTTGTTGCACTAATATTTAATATTTGACATTAAAATTGATTTCTATAATTTTTGAAAATATCTATTCACATAATGTAAAGAGTAAATTACTCTTAAACATACATGGTATGACCGAAATCTACCAATGTAAATGTTAGTTACTTCCAAATCCAAAGGTTTGAACTCTGAATCCGATAGTAATTAACACGGTATCGAAGTTTGGAGGTCATCGGTTTAAACTCTTTCCTCTCCCTCTTATTTTGAATTTTTATTACATATATTATAGCAGTAAGAGATATTTAGTATGTGTTCGACATCTGTTATTTATGTATGTTACATTTAAAAAAGTATGTCACATATAAATCTCAAGTTTTAAATACTATAATTATGTTATTTTCTATCAATTTAAACTTTTGGGTATAGTGATAATTAACAATAAAAAATATAAACTAGTCACTTAAATTATAAAGGGACATCTAACTTATTATTTCTTCTAGGTGTAGTATGTGGTTTATTTAATTATCGGGCATGGTTATGACGATTTAGAAGTGCTTGGTAATATAGCACCATCCATGCAAAGAATAACTTTATTATTCTTGGAATAAGTATTAATCAAATTGGACCCACATTACCTTTTCTCGTGGGCATCGGATGCTTCTTCCAATATTAATATCTTTGCTAGGCACAAGATATCAACCATCAAAATTGTCAAGATAATCTATCTAGTCAACCAATTATTGGAATAACCACATTTTAAATTATCTTAAAAACATAGTGAGAAATATAAATAAATACCCAAAAAGGAAACATATAAAAAATAATAAAGCATCCCAAGTGATATTATTTCATAATATATAATTTTTTTTTTTATAAAATTTAGAGCATATAGTACTATCCTACACTTTATCGTTGCCATGAATTAATATTATGATAACCTTTTTATATTTTATTTTACATTAATGATCAAATTATTGTACTACAAATAGTGGTTATAGTTCTTATACTTCATAATTAAAATAATAGATGTAATTAAAATTAATTCCTTAAAAAATATTTGTTTGTTTAATTTGACAATTTACACTAAGAATAAATAAATTAAATGATTCATTAAACTAAGAAAAACGAATCAATCACATCAAACTTTATTCTGGATACAGTAAATCATATCTTGATCCTGTAAAATGCGATATGATGTGATTAAGATGGCCACATTACTTCAATTTCACTGAAACTTTTCTAAAAAATAGACCATTTCGATTAACAAATTTAATGACGTCATTTTTGAGTTGAAATTTATACAATGGAGAATTAACATGATCGATTTGGTTTGAACTAAGAATTTGTTGAGATTGGACCCAACAATTATTGCAAAAAGAAAATCAAAATCATCTTACACAAGACTTGACTAAATTGGATTTGATCAACTTGAAAATTTACAAAACAACAAATAGTAAACCATATTAAGCTTCTATCAAAATGTTATTACTTTCAAAGCCAAAGAATCCACAAAATAAATAATTTATAAATAATTTAATAGAAATTTAATATTCTATAATAATTATCCTCATTTAAATTTTTTATCTTTCAATTTGTCTCTCCTCAATATATACAGTTTACACACATACTTGAAATATCTATACACTGGATAAAAAATTATGTAATTATTATTTATTATATGTGATTATAATTAAATATGTATAATTACAATATATAAATGTGATCACATGGATCATAATCAGTAAATGTAATCGGATTTACTGATTGTAATAATACATATTTAGTTGTAATCATTTAGAATAAATTACGATAACATATTTTAGAATGTAATCATGAACTCTTTTGTTTTTTTGTTAAGTGTATGCAATGCATATTTAAAATGTAATCATATATTTTAAAATGCAATTACATATTTTTTTTGTTAAGTGTATGCACACACCCGGTGCACATAATGCGATCCCTATATATATATATATAAACTTTTATGGTCAGTGCGTCATAAATCGTAATTGTTAGGATTACTCTTTCGTTAAGATTAGTGATCTTAACAATTTAAAAGTTATAATACACCAACCATATAAACTATATATTAGAGCTTTATGATTAATACGTTCTCACTTTTAAATATTTTAGAACTACTAATCTCAATCGTTCAATATACTCTCCTAAAAAATGTATTTCTCTCATTAATTTCAGTTATTCATAATATTCTCTTCTAAAAATTACTTTTCTCTTGTTTAATATATATATAACGAATGATTGAAATGATTAGTCATGATTGTATATACATATGTATGTATATATGAACTCAAAGACATAGATCCAACGGCCAGGATTCAATCACACCGTAACCATCGTTAAATAAACAACAGCCTCTCAGTCTCTCGAGTGAGAAAAATAAAAAAATATAAACCAAAAAAATAAATAAAAATAAAATATAAAAAAACATACAAACTCTGCCTCTTCGTTTTCAATATCAAACACAAAACACAGAAAGAAGGTAACAACTAACAACATCAAAAGACATGTCTGACGAGGAGCACCACTTCGAGTCCAAGGCCGACGCCGGCGCCTCCAAGACCTACCCTCAGCAGGCTGGAACCATCCGCAAGAATGGCTACATAGTCATCAAAGCCCGTCCTTGCAAGGTCTGTTTTTCTGGTTTTTTATTTTTTACTTTTTTATTTTTTGTGGTTTTTAATGTGATTTGCATCTGGGTTTGTGTTGTTTTTGTCAGATCTTTAATTTGTTGTTTTTGGTTTTCGTTATAATTGATGATGATGATGTGCACGTGTTGATGTTTTTGTTTCTGTTTTGTGTTGTTTATGTTTTTTATTTTTTATTTTTTACTTTTGTTTGTTTTGGTTTGGATTGATTTTAGTTCGTGTAAATTTTTAATTTTGATGATGTTGCTAGATTTGTTGTGTTGGCTTCAATTTGAAAGATTGGAATTTTTTTTTTTTTTTTAATTTTTAGTTTGTGTGTGTGAATTTTTTGTGTAGTTTTAATGGTTGTTGTTGTCAAAGCTTGATTGGGACTCACAGCTCTTATAAATGTCAAATTTTGCATAATTTGATTGTCGTTAACAAGCCAATTTGACTGTCTATAAGTGATTTACTTTGTTCAAAATGGTTACTCTGTGATGTTAATTTGATCCAATCCTGTTTGAAATTATTAAGACTGATAATTGGTTGTGGCTCGGCTTGTGAATCTTTATTGTGTGTAAGTTTGTGATTGTACTCCTGCTCGGTGCAATTTTGACAACAATAATGACCTGAATTTGGATGGAAACGTTACTTCTGTAGATGTGGTCACGTTTTTGGGGCGTAACAATGTGGATTCATATTTTTAATTTAGTATATTCTGGTTGCGTAGCATGTGATGTATTATATTTCTCTATGCTTTTGGACTACTTTGTTTATGCATTTCTTTTTCTCTTGTTTTGAAACAGGTTGTTGAAGTTTCCACTTCAAAGACAGGCAAGCATGGACATGCTAAGTGCCACTTTGTGGCAATTGATATTTTCAATGGGAAGAAGCTTGAAGATATTGTTCCTTCATCCCACAATTGTGATGTAATATGAACGTCATTGTCTTATGTTGGTTTTTCCTTTTCTTTTCTATGAGCGGCTCATTTGCTTGTTGGTCTGTTATTCATTTGTGATTCTTTTACAGGTTCCTCATGTTAACCGTACTGACTATCAGCTGATTGATATCTCTGAAGACGGTTTTGTAAGTTTCCCACTTTATTTTCATTTTGCTGCATTATGCTGATGTTATTGAGGAAAAGTTTGTTTGTAGGTTAATTGGAATGCATATACTTGTTATTGAGATTCTGATAGGTTCAAACAATTATGTATCCAGGGCTTTTACGATATTGTCATATTAAAAGGAGTGATAATATTAACTGTGATGTTCAATTATTCTAAGTTATTGAGAAGAAACAATTTTCTTGGGAGAGTGTAAACCATGCGGATGCAAGTGTCTTTAAGCCATTTGCTTGGAAACGTTGCAAATATAGTTTTCATCGCCCAATATAATCTCAGCAGTCACTTTTACAAATCAAACATTGCCCACCGTGCACAAAGGAAAGTACTAGCTGAAAAGGGGAAAAAACGAAGGAATAGTATAGTGCCAAAACCATGTGCTTTGTTGTATTTTCTACCAAGTTATTAACAAATTGGAGTTGTATGATTTATAGGTGAGTCTTTTAACTGAAAATGGGAACACCAAGGATGACCTGAGACTTCCCACCGATGAGAATCTGCTCACACAGGTACATAATATAAACTAAGTGTTTGTATTTCAAAAGTTGTTTGTATGTCATCCATCCGTTGCAGATTCTTAATTATGTTTTTGACTTTTGGTAGATTAAAGAAGGGTTTGCTGAAGGAAAGGACCTTGTAGTGACCGTCATGTCTTCAATGGGAGAGGAACAGATCTGTGCTCTGAAGGACATTGGTCCTAAAAACTAAATATGATGCTATAGCATTAGCTATAGTTGATTGCAAGAAGAACCAACCCCTTTTATGTTGCTAACATGGTGATTTATCTACTATGCATGTGCGCAACAAAGTTCTATTGAAATAGTGTTTTAGTTGTGTATTAAAACTTTTCTGTGCTTGTGATAAAAAGGATGTTTAATGTAAACCAGTGTCCCCTATCTAGCGGTGAACCGAATCAACGTTGACAGCATAATGGATTTCATACATATGGTACTATGTTATTATCTGTCTTCCTGTAATGTTTATTTGAGTTTTGATTATCAATTTATGCATCTTTTACTACTGCTCTGCTGTTAAGGGGACTGATGATGGGGAAGAAGTGCTGTGCATGATATCTTTATATTATGAGAATTGTTTGAAATGTTTTTCAAAGTAGGTAGGTGTTACTATTGGAAAGTGTATTTTTGGATTACTTTCAAAAAAAATAAAAGCGTATATTTGGTTTACGAGATATTTTTATCTACTTAAAATGTAGATGAATATATTTTAAAATGGAGATGGTTGTTGTATGTAGGATGTAGCTTACTGCTAATGTCATAATCATCTACGAGAATTTAATAAAGAAAATATTGTTTATTAATTTACGCATCTAAAGAAAATATGATATTATGAAACTTAAGAAACCATTGTCGGGAAGTTTAAACTTGAGAAACCATTGCCGAAAAATTTGTTTAGATTCCTATATTGACTTATTAAGTTTACATACCTTTTAAATTTTTCCTTCAATTTGGGCCTTTATACAAACTTTCTGATAATGGTATATTAAGTTTCATAATACCATTACTTTTTACAGTAGATTCATTAGCAAAATTGTCATTATGGAGTGTTTGACGATCATGTTGTCATTGTACGTTGTTAAATTGTTCAGTGTTCAATAATAGGAACAACATTTTCAGAATTTATGGGTATGAGAACTTGCACCCTAGTTTCTTCTATAACAACATTACGTGATTCATTACTCTCACTAGTTTCATCATTTTCAATTAATTTAGAATTTCCAGTTTCAACAATTTTTGGACTATGATTTGGACAATAAAATACTTATCTTTTAGACTTTTTTTTTTTCCTTTGATAGGGAGCCCTTCAAGTTGTTCCATATAGATCTTTTCTTCTAAATTCCCATTAAGAAAAATACAAGCTGCTTTTAAATTTTATGGGGTTTTTGATGAAAAACTTAAAAAAAAAAAAAATTGATCTTAAACCTTTTTCTGTAAATATGTATCAAAAAACTCTGTTTAAAGCAATTTCAAATGTCTTCATATCATAAAATATATTTTCTATGAATGTCAGAGGAAATAACATAAAAAAAAAACCTTTTGTGACATAAGTGTTAAACATTTCAATTCAATTGCTTTTATAATGCTAACATATGTTTTTGGCTATTTTTATTTTATAACCCAACAAGAGTGCATTTTGCAAACTCGAATATGAAACTAGGGCTTTGTCTGAACTTATGATGTCTACAATATCAAAAACTTGTGGTGTTACGTTGACAACTTACAGTCTTGTAGTGTTACATTGACATCTAACGGTGCAGTTGGAAGAGTCACACCCATACCTTATATTTTAAAGAACAAAGACGGTTCTTGAACCCTCGATCTTTGAGGGTTAACAAAGGTATTTAATTACTGTTATTAAGAGATGGTGTGTGTGGTTTTGAAGAGTTAAATACTAAAACCTGTGTAAGCAAACAGCGGGTGGTGTGTGTGGTTTCGAAGAGTTGAATACCAAAACCTATGCAAGTAGACAGCAGGTCTGATCGCTTGACCAAATTAATCGTCTGATTAACATTTCATAGAGACATGCCCTTTACCAGTTGATCAACCTCTTAATCATAGCACATTAAAAATAGCTAAACATTTCACATAGACATACCATTTATCAAATATGATATAAGCTAACATGCTCATTGCAATCTATGACAATCCATAATCCTTCCCTAAAAAATGTTACTAATAATGTATCATGTAAGGTAATTACTTTATACTAAGAAACATCTGAACGTGCATACAATCGAAACCCCTATAAACTTGCAAGGGGCACATTAGAATAGTGACTATTACAAAGAAATAACTGGATCATCTGAGTCTGTTTGAGAGGAGATATGTATAGTTACAACAAAACATTTCAACAGGATTGTATCCAATTATTATCACGTAGAAGCTTTACTTACAGAGGAACTTCCATAAATGTAGGAAGCGAATCCCCAGAAGGTAATGAGCAGCGAGAGGATCTTGAATCCGCTCATTGGATCGTGTAATAATATGACAGCAGCAATGCTTGTGAGTGGCACCCTTATTGAGTTGAGAACACCAGCAAACACGGTAGAGGCCAAAAATAGCACAGCAGTGGCTCCCTGTACCCCTAACTGGAAAGTGACTGCACCCCATATGAGAACCTGGTAATAGGCAACAGCACCACCCTCGAAAGTCTTAGCCTCGGATTTCATACCTTGAAAGTCCTTATTGACAATGACTCCAATGGTGGTGAATACGAAGGCGAAGAAAGAAACCATGACTTGCTGCTCCAACACAACATGGAAGGATATTCTGCTCAATAACTTAACAAAAACCAGCTCGGAAAGAGCAAATATGAGCCCATGGAGTGCAGATCCTAAGATATCCCATATGAACCCCATGATGTATTGGCTGTCAGTGACGTAACTGTACCTATCAGAATCTGAATCCAATGCAATTATGGTCATTGCAGCAATTATTATCACGATAGCATTTATCATCGAAACATTTAGTTTGTTCTTCACGAGGACACGTCCAAATAGAGTGGAGAAAACCAGGACTGATGATGCCAAAAGGGAAGCAGTTGAAGCGGGAAGATAGGCATATGCGTAAGCATACATGAGATTATCAGCAGCACTTAGAAAACCAAGCACAATATAAGAAACAACGAGCTTCAAGTTCAGAGGAGTTGGGGAAGTTTTACAGAGGATATATGTAGGCAATAACATCAAAGCAGTCAAAGGCCACCCTGCAACTGCCACCCACGAAATGATCCACTTGCTGGTGCCCCCATTAGCGTAATAGACACGAGATAGAAGGGATGAAGCAGGGAATGCAATGAGCATTGCCGCACTGCTCAGTACCAGAAGAATCCAATGAGAGATTGGCTTACTTATGTATGCTTCCCAAGCCATAGTCTTTAAATTGGAGATCCGGTCCTGTAATGTAACAGCATGCTCCACTGATTCCTCCTCCTCCATTACCTCACCTAACATGGAACAATAATCATGTCACAACAACAGATCAAAACCAGATATATCTTTGAAAGGGCGTTCGTTGACTGATATTTGATTGTCTAAACACAACCGCCATACTCTTATCCTAAGCAAATCATAGTATCTACCATACATCTTTTCTTAATCGCTACGTTTATTAAACAACAACTGACCAAAATCAACGACTTCCTTCTTCAAAAGGGATTGACTTAGCATCAGAACAACAATTAGTATAGCAAAATCAAACCAACCTCACCTTAAAGAATATCCACCACAGAATCAAGTTGAGATAACATTTACCTCAAAAAGACACTGAACAAATCAAGGAAACAATATCACAAGAAGCCTCAAGGACACATAAAGAGATGATTTAAGTAATCAATCAATCAATCTCCCAACAAAAAACAATACCACGGGAGCTCAAGATCAACCTCTTCATCACTTAAATTCAAACTTGTAATATTAAATTCAACTCCACCAATCGTTTCTGCAATGATTATTATAATCCTCACTACAAATGTGCTTGATTTTAAAGTCTATATATTCCAAGTATCCGGCTCCCATATATATATAATATGAAATTTGTAGGATCAGCTGAAAATGAACGGTGGAAATTAATATTTTTTTAAAGACCGTTTTGACGAAAGAATCATTCGAAAAAGTCAACTTTGCCATCCTAATTTATAAAAAATACAAATTCTTCCCAGATTCTGATGCCTTCAATCATGCTTGTTAGCTAGTCTCTCCACAAACTAAGAAGTCACAAGCAAGTATGGAGTTTTCAATCCAACACATTTCACAACTATAATTTGCATATATCAAGACCTTAACTGTTTTAAAACTTGACTACCCAGATACATATACACATCAAACTCTTGATTTCAATTCTTCTCTAGCTACCATGTTGTCAGAAACCAACCATAATTTCATTGGTTTTGCCTTAACCAGTCAGAATTTCGCGTAAAAAAAAAAAATGTTAAAGAGGTCAATTCAAACTGCCTGTACCTTGGTTTGGAGCAAACTAACCTGCTTCAACTTCAATAAATGGTTGCTTCATGTGGACGTGTGTGAGAGATTGAGCAAGTGAAGACTCAGGAGGCAGAGAAGAGAGAGAGAGAGAGCTCACATACAAGAGAGCTCAACTGAGCTTGTAGGTTCCCGGTTTTTTGGTCATTCAGATACCGTTTTTTGATTGTTTTAATTGGTGGTGGCGTTAGATTCGGAAAAAGAAAAAAAAAGCTGGTGGTATTTTGAAAAGTGGATAAACACCAATTTAAATTGGTGGATAAACACTAAACTTAACAATACTATTATATATACATAAGTTATGAGGCAGTGGATAGACAACTTGTTTTGTCTATAAATAGATTGCTTAGAGCATCTCCAATATAAATATAAATTGTAAAAAAATAGAGTACCACATCAGATAAATTGATAGAAGATTAAAATTAATCTCTCAAATGCAAACTTCCATGATCACTATCAAGCTGACATGGTAAAAAAGAAAATAGAGGCTATCAACCTTAATATCTATTTCTAGAGGGTCTCTTGGACAGCCATATCAGCAATAAATGATAAAAATTTTCATCAAATAATAATTTATGGTAATCTACATGAATGATATATTATTATTTGATTGTTTATTATTGAAATGAACAAAATAGCATTGGAAAGCCCTTTGAGATTTGAGTGTTTATCAATCCATATTTATGCTACATATGATGCACATTTTCTTGACATTGATGATATGTCCATTTTTTTTAAAAAATAATCAACATTTATATTGGAGATGCTCTTAACCTTTTATTTTTGGTGTGTAAAATCTCTCTCAAATTTTCTAATTAAAAAATTTCATCCTCTCTTTGATTCCAGTAAGAGCTCCAAGTAAATATCGTATCTTTTATTCCTCTCTATCCCATTTTGTGTTCGTTTGTTTATTTATTTGTTATTAGTTATTGTACCTTTAGTTCTACTCTCGTTCAATATTATATTATTATTTTTATAACACGTTATTAACACGATCCAAAACCTAAAATTCTAAACAAATCAACTTTAACTTTAACTCTAACTCAGAAGTTTGGTTATGCCAACTCAATTAATGTATGACTTTACTCACTAAATCTATATACAGCTCCATTGACTCAATCAATGTAAGGCTCTACCGACTCGATTATTATACTAACTTCATTTATTATTATTATCATATATTGCATGTTTAACTACCTGACTTTATGGATTATTACGCATTATATATGAGTCTCTACTGATATTCATTATTATTATTATTATTATTATTATATACTATGTGTGCGGCTTTGATATCATCATCTACTCTTTTTTATTACGTATTACATGCATGACTATGCAACTTTATATATAATTTACATTAATTGATTGCCTTTTTTTTTTTTTTAATATCTTTATATTTTGTGCTTTTATTCTCTTGAATTTATAATGTACCAGAACCTAAAGTTCTAAATTTCAATTAATGGAACTTGAAATTTTAAATTTATATTGTTAAAACCTGAAGTTATCATTTTGACCTAAAATTTTAAAAGTATATATGAAATTTTTGACAACCTGAAGTCTTAGATATATTCATGAAGGAATTTATCATATACTAATTTCTTTTGAATATAATGTTAATATTATTTATCATTTTGATTACATCACTAATTGTGGTATTTTATGCATATAACTATGTCAAATATTGCAAAACTAAAATTTGCTCTACTTGATATTTTGGGAAAGAACTATCTTTCATGGATTCTTGATATAGATCTATACCTATAGTCCAATAACTTAACTGATACTATTACAGATAACAACGAAACATCTCTAAAAGATAAAACAAGTGCAATGATCTTTATCTGCTGTAATTTACATAAGTGTCTGAAGACTTAGTACCTCACAATTAAAAATCCATTAATTTTGTGGAAAACTCTAAAAGACAGGTATGACCATTAGAAAACTGTCGTGCTCCCCAGAGTCTGACATGAGTGGAGTAATTTAAGACTCTAAGATTTCAAATCAGTTGCTGACTATAATTCTACCATGTTTAAGATAATCTTATAGCTGAACTTTTATGATGAAACATTGACTGATGCAGATATGTTAAAAAATACAAATACTACTTCATATGCCTCTAATGTACTCCTACAATAGCAATATAGAAAGCACATATTTAGAAAATATTCTGAACTAATCTCACATTTTTTAGTGGCAAACAAAACAATGAGCTTCTGATGAAAAATCATAAACTCCGCTTAGCTAGTGTAGTTGCATTTCTAGAAGTAAATGTTAGTGCAAGCAAAGGTCGTGGAAGTGGTCATCATGGTCATGATGGTTATAAATTTTCAGGTCATCGAAACTAGAAAAACATCCCTCCAAAAGTGGAATGTTTATAACACCAAACATAATAAGAGCAAAAATGTAGAGAAAAAGGCCCCCAAAAATTATGAAGATGTTTGTTTTAGATATGACATGTCTACGCATTAGTTGTGAACCTATCGTATAGCCAAACACTTGGTTGATCTGCATCAGGCCTCTGTAAAGGGGAAATAAAAGAAAATTGATACTAATTTTGTAGATCCAAGATAATGATCCCATAGCCATCACAAGTTTGGACTTGTTAGATTTCCTTGATAATGTGGACGGAAAAATAGAGTACTCAATTAATGATAGAAATATCCATACCAATTAGGAAGTTGCCTACCTAATATTACTATGTTTATTTTTTGTGTCTTTTTGCTTAGAAATCATGTTAGTACACATTTTTGTACTCTACTAGAAGGAAGATATATATTTTTTTCTTTTTGCTATGTACTTTGTTGTCAATAATGTACTAACATATGATTTCTTTAATGAAAGATGGATATGGATGAAATATCTATTTTCAAAAGGGAATGTGCAAATATATGTATTTTCGACAGTGCAATAATACATACTATTCTTCAGAATAAAAAATGTTTCTTAAATTTATCAGTGACCAAAGTGAAGGTAAATACTATATTAGGTCCTGTAGATTTAATAAAAGGTTCTAGAATAGTCATAATCTTATCAACTAATAGTACTAAATTATGTATAAATGGTGCATTATGCTCAAGTGGATTAAAAAGAAATCTACTTAGTTTCAAACATATACACAGTAATGGATATCATATTAAAACAATAAATAAGAAGAATGTTGAATATTTATACATCACTAGAATTATTTCAAGCCAGAAGCTTATTTTAGAAAGCTCAAAACTTTCTCATTTGGGTTGTATTATGCAATTATAAGATCAATTGAACCTTATGTAGTTTCGAGCCAAAAGCTCTCAACAACAATAACATTTTGACTTTGACATAACTGTTTTGGTCATTTAGGATTTATAATGATGTGTAGAATCATTGAAAATTCTCATAGACACCTATAAAAGAACCTGAAGATTCTATCATTTAATGAGAATACATGCACTATTTGTTTACAAAGAAAATTGATGGTTAAACCATCTATTTCTAAGGTTGGTTTTGAGTCTTCATCTTTTCTACAAAAAATTCAACGAGACATAAATGAACCTATTCATCCACCTAGCGGACCATTTAGTTATTTTATGATATTGATTAATGTGTCTACAAGGTGGTCACATGTATGGTTGTTGTCTAGTTGTAATATTGCTTTTGCTAGATTGCTTACTCAGATTATTAGATTTCGAGCATAATTTTCAGATTATCTAATTAAGAGTATACAACTAGATAATGCTGGTGAATTTACATTGAAAACATTTTATGATTATTGCATATTGGTTGGAATTGATGTTGAACATCCAGTCCCACCTGCTTATACCCAAAATGGTCTAGTAGAATTATTTATCAAGCGTATTTAGGAAATTACAAGAACTTTGTTGTCATAAACTAAATTGCCAATTTATGCATGGGGACATACTGTTTTATATGCAGCAACATTGATTCGCCTTCGACCTGTGGCTTATCACTAGTACTCTTCATTACAATTTATACTTGGGCATTAGCTTGATATTTCTCATTTACGCATTTTTAGTGGTGTTATACAAGTTTCCATTGCTTCTCCTCAATGAACCAAAATGGGACCTTAACGTTGTTTGGGAAAATATGTTGGCTTTAATTTACTTTCATTTATAAGATATCTTGAACCATTGATATGTGATCTTTTTACCGTCCGTTTTATAGATTGTCCTTTTAATGAGACAATTTCCCCCTATTATGGGGAGAAAAAATTTCTCTTGAAAAGAAACATGAGAAAAAAAAGGTTATTGTTGGAGAGAAAAATGAGCTCTCATGGAATATGATAACAAATCTCATCTAGATTCTCGTACCACCCAATACAAAAATGAAGTACGAAGGATAGTCAATCTCTAAATGATTGTGAATCAGTTGTTAGATGTATTTATAGATGCTGTTAAAGTAACAAAATCATATATACCGATTAACAATGTACTAGCTCCTGTAAAATAATTTAATCAGAATGCAATAAATGAATCATCTACTGCACATAAGAAGTATGGTAGACCAGTTGGCTTGAAAAATAGTATTCCCTCATGTTGAAAATGATACCCAAGCTAGAAAATCTATATTCTTTAAAAAATTAACTTCAGAAGAGTTACCAGTCCCTGAGAAGATTGAAACCCCCAAAGAGGCACAAACATTTGAAGGGCTACAAAATTCTAAAAATCAAGAATTTTGAATGAATTGTGTAAAAGGTATGTGGAATTGTACTAAAACAATCATTGATGATATATTTTCATATGCAGTAGCTTTTAAAATTATGAATGATGATTATGAACCACATACGATTAATGAATGTAAAGAAAGACACGATTGGCCTGAATGGAAAGGTGCAATTTAAGCATAATTGAGTTTTTTAGTCAAACATAAAATATTTGGACTTGTAGTCCAAACGCCTAAAAATGTCAAACCTGTAGGATATAAATAAGTATTTGTACGGAAACACAATGAGAAAAATGAGATTGTATGATATAAAGTAAGGTTTGTTGTACAAGGTTTTTTGTAGAGACCAGGAATTGATTATGATAAAACATATTCACTTGTGATGAATATAATTACTTTTAGATTTTGAGCAAATTACAATTTAGCCAACCAGTTCAAACTTTAATTTAAACAGAGCAACTGTTTCTCTTTTATTACAATTAACCTCTCTACCGTTAGTAATTTTTCGTTAAATCTAATAGTAAATAGTATAAATTAGAAGAAAGACCAAAATGCCCTTAAAAACTAATTAGAAAAAATTAAATAATTAAATAAAAATTAATTAGAAAAAAAAATTTGTTCATTCTTCATCAGTAAATACCAAATGAAAAATGAAAAAAATCATCATCATTAATCAACAAATAACAAACAAAATCATCAATAATATTTAAAAAAAATGAATGTTATTCTCTATTCTTCATCAATAAATACCAAACAAAATCATTATCATCATCAATCAACAAATAACAAACAAATTGTTAAAAAAAAAAAAAAAGATCTTCATCAAGCTTGCTTTGTGAAAAACTGATCATTTGGAATCACTAGATCTTTTTCAAGAATCAGGAAAAAAAAAAATTTACCTCAAAATCATCTTCAACGTCAACCTATCATCAATCAATCTTTAAACCTAGAACAATTAAACCCAACCCATAACAATCAAACCCAACTTAATATAGGTTCGATTCCTGAGTTCAAATGAACCCACCTAGAAATTGAATACATTAATCGAACCCAGATTTTTGAGTTCGATTCAAACCAAGAAGAAAAGGAGAAGATTGATTGTAGAGATAAGGATAGGGGTTCGAAGAAGAGAAGAAGATGGACGATAATGACGGGGATGACAATTCAAACCCATAAATCTGGGTTGGATTTTTGGGTAAAATCGAACCCAGATTTCTGGGTTCAAAACGAATCAAACCCAGAAATTGAACGAATTCGAACCAAGAAGAAGAGGAAGAAGAAGAAAATCGATGGCAAAGGCAAGGATGACGGTTCGAACCTATAAATAGAGTTCAATTTCTAGGTTTGAACACCCAAAAATAGAATTTAGATTTCTAGATTCAAACGAAATCGAACCTAGAACCAAAAAGAAGAGAAGAAGAAAAAGAAGATCGATGGTAGAGGTAGTGTAACACCCTCCCCCTCTAACCCTAACTTCGCGGACGTCGAAGTCGAGGCAGGGGACATTACAACTTCTTAATTATAAAATCCATTTAATTTCTTAATTTATTTTACAGAAAATCCAACAGAGTTTCCCTTGTTTTACAGAGAAACCCAAAATTTTAAAACTTGTATATTCAAAAGAAACACTTCAATATATATATATATATATATATATATATATTTTTTTTCACTCTCTCAATTTCCACCATCGGACACTCCGTCTGTTTCCAAATCACTTCGACACACAAATTCGCATAAAAATACACATTTTCTCAACTATATTTTCCAAATAAAGTAAACACAAATACTTTAAAGCATTTCATCAACTGGTTTTCCCATCTTTTTGAGAAAACATTTAGAAATATAATTCAAAACTTATATACATTGGAGTTTACAAGGCTTTACACACATATGCATTTAAATATACAAAATATAAGTTCATAAAACTTTATTTTAACAAAAATATGTACATGCCAAAGATGACTACTAAAAAGATTTGAAATTTGCTGTGACTTTGGAAGTGCAATAGAATGATCTTCTTGTCGGACTTTCACTCTCAGCTCACATCAATTACATGAGTGTGAAAAATCTAACGCATTAAACAAAATAGTTCAGTTGGTATACACAAAATAATATCAAGCACGAAATCCCACAAACATAACTTAGAAAATATATCATTTCACAAATCATTTGATATCCAACATAACATTGTATTCATACAACCATTCACAATAACATAAAACACTTTTTGAGCACTTATCTTCAAGATAAGTTGTTTATTAGTTGTTATAATATTGTAAAAGCCTTTCGTAACTACTGCCACGATACCATGGATCAGTAACGGTTTTCATATATCCCTCCGGCATCGGACACTCAGTGCTTACTCGTTGAGGCTCAACATCATTTTTGTATCGATTTCAAGACCGGACACTTGGTGCATTTTAAGGTCCGTTAATCACCTCGGTATATAAGCGAAACGTCGCAGTACTGCTAACAATATTTTATTGGCATGCCAACTACCAATCCTCACCTATTAATGTACAGGTTTACTCAGGCTCTCGATATTTTCAATCATTACGAAAATTATCGTTTTCGATTAAATTTTCAAAAGTCACTTAACTATCAAACTTCGTCATTTATTTTTCATATTCGAGATTTTTCGAAACTTTTCGAAATCTTCCTCTTAGCTATTACCCAAGGACCATTTTGCCCTTGGTTTCACTTTTCAAACTTTATTGTATAATCACATTCTTTCACATTTTTATTAACCTCTAAAAGGTGGTTTTCGAATTTTTCTTTTTCGGAATTATAATTTATGACGCATATTATCTCAACACAATATAACTAACACGTAAACACAAGCAAAATGACAAAATTAACCCTAGGGACACTATTCAGTTAAAAAGGGATAAATTTTCGAAAAATTGTTTCGACTTCAAACTTTAACTCACAGCCATTCCAACATCATCCGTTTAATACATGTTATACCCGTTTTCTTGGTCTGAACAAATGGGCTGAAAAAAAGCCCGACGGATAGAAACAGAAGCAAAAGCCTAGAAGACCCGACCTCCAGCTCGTTCCATCGAGCTCGTGAGCTCGGGAGTTCGCGAGCTACAGAAACAGGACAGACTCATCTCCGGTCCAATCTGTATCCCTCTACCTCGAGTAACCCGCCAAATTAATAACCCACTCCAAGAGATGACTTATGCAGCAAGCAACCAGGACCACCAACTCCCCTGATTTCAAGCCAAAACCATCTACACCATTGCCAGGGAGCATTTAATGCGGCAGCCATGTATTTAATGAAGCAAAGACCTCTCCTGGTGCAATAAATGCAGACGTGTGCACAGGAGGAACAATCATCACTTTTACAATAAATACAGCATGGTTTGTGTCAGGAATTAGTTGAAAACAACCATGTAACATGTAGATTACTCTTTGTAATCCCCTCTTCTCTATAAATGGGGGAGATTTTTACTGTATAAAAGAGGCTGAGAATACTAGAATACCGTCACTCTGCCGAAATTATTTCAGAGTGGTCGTGGACGTAGGCGCAGTTGCAGAACCACGTAAAAATACTTGTGTTCACATTCATTCTTCCCTCTCCTTTCCTCATTAACTGCATCATTACTATTGTGTATTTATCACAACCAACATTCCTTCACCATTATTGCTCCAGATCGACCTTAGATTCCATCTATTACGCATTTAGTACCATTAATACCTTTTAGTTACCACCTTCGTAGTCTGGGCCCATTGAATCTCTGAGTTGACTATTTTTGGACGTCAACATCTTTTCGCGCTAAAAGGAGGGCTCAACAGCGACCTGGTAACTTTTATCCAGTTGACTTTTCTTTGATCGTTTATATTTCATTGATTTCCAATGGTTAGAGCAAGGACGATAAGAAATGTTGGTGTGGCGGACGAGTGACTTGAGGATCAGGACGACCAGCAGAGCACCCGACTTGTCGGAGAAAAGGCCATTCAGGAGTGGCGACAACGTCAGCAAGCCCTGGAAGATACAGTAAGGCAGCTGACTGAGACAGTTAGGGCGTTGGTTGAGGTTCAGGTCCACGCTGGACGGAGACAGGTCGAGGTCGCGCCACCCTGGTGAGCTCGCCGACAGACCATGGAGGAGATCCCGACCCCGGAGGGAGCAGCTGGCAGAGACAGGTCGCTATCCGAAGAGTCTGTCCACTCTTCGAACCTGAATCCAAGGAGAAGAGGAAGGTATGTGCAGGAGAGAACTGATCCCCTCACCCAGCTGACATAAGAGTGAGGGTGGACCATGAAGGTGGTAGACGTGTGGAAGGTAGTCGCGGATACGAGCAAGCCCGCGAGTACCGGGGCGGCCACGAACCCAAGTTGCGAAGAGGAGCTGTTAAGGTAGAAGATGTCAATGAGGTGCATAGGCCGCAAGGTCACCGGCTGGGAGAGTAGGAAAGTACCGGTAGGCAGGGCTCCGTATGGCGACCTCAACCATATGACCCAATGGTAGAAGATCTGCTGCAGAGGATTCAGAGGCTGGAGGCTCGACCTGGACTTCAAAACCAGGAAGGACAGGACGACCAAAGGGTTTCGTTCGTCAGAGAAATTGAGACAGTACCTCTGCCACCTAAGTTCAAACTCCCCAGCATTCCACCCTATAATGGCAGAAGCGACCCATACGACCACCTGGACGCTTTCAACGTGTAGATGGACCTCCAGACGGACAGCCAGCTGGTCAAATGCCGAGCCTTTCCGGCTACCTTGGGCGACGCCTCGCAAACCTGGTTTAAAGGCCTTCCAGCCCGCAGCATAGGAAGTTGGAGAGAATGTCAACGAAAATTCCTTAACCAATACAAGGCCCTGAGGAAACAACTCGCACCCCCGTGCCATCTCGCCACCATCTTCCAAAAACATAACGAGTCCTTGAAGGATTACATCACCCGATTTAGGGAGGAGGTAAGTAATGTTGAAGCACCCTCCGATGAAAGCATTTTGACAGCGATCTCTACAGGACTCAGGAAGGATGGAAAGCTTTATGAAAGCATTTACAAGTCACTGGTGAAGGACTTAGGTGAGTTCTACGAAAGGGCTGCCAAAGAGATCAGATGGGAAGAAGCCTTTGGGCTAAAGAAACATAGTAATAAGCGAGGTGAAGCAAGTAGTTCCCACTAAGGGAAGAGGAAGGGCCAAGATGGGGACAGGCGGAGTGAACAGAGGCATCAGTCCACCAATGTTGTGGCGAAGCGAGCTAGACCCGAGCTAAGAAGGGACCGACCTCGGCGTCAAGCTCTGTATGGGAGTTACAGCGTCCTATCAGACAGACAGGACCGGATCTTTGCTGCAGAGAGAAACAAAGAGAACTTTGGGAAACCACCTCCTACGGGAGTCCCGAACAGGTATTGAAACCAGAGAAAGTTCTGTGCCTACCACAATGAAAACGGGCACAACACCTCGGATTGTTGGCAGTTAAAAGACGCTATCGAAGAGTTGATCAGACGAGGTCGCTTGGGAGAATATGTGATGCAACCTTCTGATAGACGACCTCAATAACAGCGCCCTCAACCCCAAGATCAGCAGCCCCAACGAGCTCTGGAGCCCGAGCGCGAGCCCGTTGTAAGAACCATTTTTACCATTCATGGTGGTCCTCACGTGGCAGGTACTTCGAATAGGTCACACCAAAGGTACGTAAGGGAAGCCAACCACACGTTATTGGCGGATTATAGTGGGACTAAGGGACTAGTAAAGAAGGCGAAGGTGTCCTCGGATGGCATCGTATTCACTGAGGAAGATGCCCGGGACGTGCACCGTCTCCACAATGACGCTATAGTTATCCGAGTTAAGATCAGCAACGCCGAGGTGCGGCGGATTATGATAGATACTGGCAGCTCGGTGAACATGATGTATAAGGATTGCTTTGATCAGATGGGACTGGGAGCCGAGCAGCTTATGCCTTCACCGGAGCCTCTGTATGGCTTCACCGGAGATGCCGTGACCCCGACAGGCCAGATCGGGCCAGATCAGATGCCATGAATGATCTGGACATGATAACCTCCACCAGAGCGCTGACCGTTAAGTTCCCAACCCCTAACGGAGTAGAATGTGTTCGAGGAGAACAGTAGTTGGCCAGACGCTGTTACGAGGATGTCGTAAAGATGGGAGTAAGGGGTAAAAAGGTGAATGTGGTTTCAGGTGGGGAACCACGAGCTGGGACAGAAACAAGAATGAGCCACGACCTCGACCCCTGCAAAGTAGATGCGGATAGGGCTATTGGGCCCATGGAAGAATTGGAGGACATGCTAGTAAGCGAGCTGGATCCAGAGAGGTGTTCGAAGGTGGTGCGGGACTTGTGTCCGACGGTCAAGGTCGAGCTCACCAATCTCCTGAAAACGAACCTGGACGTCTTCGCATGGAACCACGAAGACATGGTGGGAAAAGATCCTGGAGTTATGTGCCACAAGTTGAACATCGATCCCCTGCATAAGCTGGTCCGTCAGAAGAGAAGGCTGATGACGCTAGAGCGCTATATTGCCTTGAAGGAGGAAGTTGAAAAGTTGCTGACCAACAAATTCATTCGTAGGCTCGTTACCCAGTCTGGGTAGCCAACCCCGTCCTTGTCAGAAAGAAGAACGGGAAATGGAGGACATGTATAGACTTCACCAACTTGAACAAAGCCTGTCCGAAGGACAGCTTCTCCTTGACTAGAATCGATCAGCTCGTAGACGCAACAGCTGGACACCAGCTCCTTAGCTTCATGGATGCCTACTCGGGCTACAACCAGATCCCCATGAGCCCGGGAGATGAGGAGCATACCTCTTTCATTACTGACCGGGGGTTATATTGTTACAGGGTAATGCTCTTTGGGTTAAAGAACGCAGGGGAGACCTACCAGTGTCTGGTCAACACCACGTTCGAAGAACAGATTGGGAAGACAATGAAAGTATACGTATATGACATGTTGGTAAAGTCCCAGCAAGCCACGTGCCATGTCCGCGACCTGGATGAAACTTTCAGGGTCCTGAGAAAGTACCAGATGAAGTTGAATCCCTTGAAGTGCGCCTTCGGGGTGGCATCTGGTAAGTTCCTCGGCTTTATGGTGAACAATAGGGGAATAGAGGCCAATCCAGAGAAGATCAGGGTGCTCGTAGAAATGAGATCCCCAGCTCGAGTCAAGGACGTCCAAAGCTTCAATGGTCAGGTCGTGGCGCTCAGCCGTTTTATCTCAAAGGCCACGGACAAGTGCATGCCTTTCTTCGAAGCGATAAAGAAGCGAAGAATTTTGAGTGGACTGAACAGTACGAAGAAGCATTTCAAAGGCTGAAGGAATACATGGGACAAGCTCCACTCCTATCGAAGCCAAAGGAATGAGAAAAGCTCTTCTTGTACCTGAGAGTGTCTGAGCATGCGCTGAACGCGACCTTGGTAAGAGAAGAGGAGAGCATGCAACTGCTAGTGTACTACATCAGCAAGAGATTGGTCGACGCCGAAACCAGATACTCGTAGATGGAAAAGCTCTTCTTGTACCTGAGAGTGTCTGGTGATAGCATCGAGAAAACTGCGTCCTTACTTCCAAGCCCATCCGATCGAGGTTCTTACACAGCACCCTCTCAGATAGATCCTACAGAAGGCAGACACCTCAGGGAGATTGCTTAAATGGACCATAGAGCTTGCTCAATTCGACATAGAGTACAAGCCTAGGACAGCAGTTAAAGCCCAAGCCCTTGCCGACTTTATTGCTGAATTTACAAGACCGGTACAGGAGCAGGAGGAAGATATCAGTGGCCCGATGTGGGAGTTGTATGTGGACGGATCCTCCAACAAGCACAACTCGGGGGCTGGTGTGTTGCTGATCAGCCCAGAAGGTCATAAGATCCTTAGCGCACTAAGATTCGGGTTCCAGGCAACCAACAACGAAGCTAAGTACGAGGCACTACTCGCTGGACTCCGCTTAGCAAATGAAGTACGAGCTGAGCAGCTAAGAGTCTTCAGCGACTCCCAGCTTGTTGTGTGCCATGTAAAGGGAGAGTATCAGACTAGGGGACAAAAGATGGCGGAGTACCTCCTGAAAGCCAAAGAGTTATTAGGGGCTTTCCAAAGGGTCGAGCTGAATCAGATCCCGCGAGCTCAAAACTCCCATGCAGACGCCTTAGCCCGCCTGGCGACCACTCAAGATGCAGACCTTTTGGAGTCCATCCCAGTAGAGTTGTTGTCGTCTCCGAGTATAGAGAGAAAGGACGCAATGATGGTCATAATTGTCTGCCCCGATTCCTGGATGAGTTTGCTGCTGAACTACCTACAAGAAGGAAAGCTCCTAGGCGACAAGTTAGAGGCACGTCGCCTGCGAGCAAGAGCAGCTCGTTACTGTATTTACGATGAAGTGTTATACAAGAAGGGATTCTTTGCCCCGCTTCTGCGATGCATTGATAGAGAGGAATGCGAAGCCGTGCTGAGAGACATACACGCTGGGCATTGTGGAAATCATGCTGGGGGGCTATCCTTAGCCCAGAAAGCGCTAAGGCAGGGGTTCTACTGGCCTACCATGAAGCAGGATGTCATTGATATGGTAAAGAAATGTGACAAATGCCAACAGTTCGCCAAGATTCCACGAGCCCCGCCGGCCTACCTTCAGCAGATGGTTAGTCCATGACCTTTCGCGATCTGGGGAATGGACCTCATCGGGCCTTTGCCAATAGCACGAGGAAGCTGCAAGCACGCAGTAGTGGCTGTAGATTATTTCACCAAGTAGGCCGAAGCCAAAGAGCTCGCAGAGATCTCCACCTCGAAGATAGAGAAGTTTGTGTGGAGCAACATTATATGCAGGTTTGGAATCCCTCAACAGCTCATAACAGACAACGGGACGCAATTCACCAGCGAGCAGTTCATCGACTTCTGCAACGAGCTCGAGATAGTAAAGAGCTTTTCCATTGTAGATCACCCTCAAGCAAACGGTCAGGTCGAGGCTGTGAACAAGATCATCAAATAGGCTTTGAAGACTAAGCTTGAAGCAAGGAAATGGGCTTGGGTGGACGAGTTACAGAAAGTACTCTGGGCCTACAGAACAACAGCTCGCGACTCCACTGGGGAGACCCCATTTTCCATGGTGTACGATTCAGAAGCTATGATCCCTGTGGAGTTCGAAGTGACCAGCCAGCGGCGAGCCTCATTTCAACCCGAAGACAACAATCAGCTGCTCGCTGCCAGCCTAGATTTGGTTGAGGAAGCAAGGGAGACAGCTTGCTTAAAAGTAGCAGTGTATCAACAAAGGATCGTCAGGTACTACAACAAGAATGTACGAGCTCGAAGCTATAGGGCAAGCGACCTAGTCCTAAGGCTAATCCTCCCCGCAGCTCGTAAGTCAAGTGATGGAGCACTCGGACCCAATTGGGAAGGTCCGTACCTTATCAAAGAGAGCTTGGAGAACGGTGCTTACCACTTGGCCAACGTGGATGGGTCTGAACTCCCTTGAGCCTGGAATGCTGAACACCTTCGCCTCTACTACACTTAAAACTATCAGCCCACTCTAGAACCCTTATACATAATTTATTTTTTGTCTGTAAAAGTGCTTTCACTTGTTTGTTGTATGTAAAATGTCCAATGCAGAAAGCAAACTTGTCAAACAAACAAAATGTGATCATTATAAAGGGCAAGGCGATTGAAATTCATTTCCAAGGCTAAAGCTTATTAAGAGCTGCCACTTGTCATCCTTCTCTTCCTGAAGACACTTCTGTAATTCTTTAAAGAACCATTCGTGCCCAGAGCTTGCGCACTGTTGCCCACTAAAATTATCAAGTAACCAACAAATGCATCCACCGATTATGCGTACTAATAAGGACACTCCCACAACTGATCTTCTATCTCTTAACATTGATTACTCTATGGAATTTCACACCAGTGATCAGCAGGCTCGGTTATTACGTACGTTGTACCAGATTTTTGCAATCTTCAAGCTGCATCTTACTCAAATAGAGGAAGGATCATCGTCTAGGTTCCTTATAGCGACCTCGCGATCTGCGAGCCACCTTATTTTATATTCTTATATTCTGCTGAGCAACTATCAACGGCTTGCGACCTTTATACTCCGGAAATATTGCTCGAGGAAATACTTATTATAAACTCCCCTAACGGTGATCCCGTGGAAAGGTAGGCTATCCAGATATAACCCGTGGAATGAGCTGCCATCTGTACGCTCTGGAGGGGACCATCTGGGAACTCTATTACTGCACTCTAGAAGGCTATTGCCTGTGGAAGGAGCTGCAATGAGGGTCTCACCTGCGGAAGGGGTCGCTGTCAGCACCCCGGAGGGTGCCACATGGGGCCCGCTAATGGTATAAAAAGGTCTCACCTGCGGAAGGGGTCGAGATCTCCGTGCCCTGGAGGGTTCGACTGGGGACCTCCAATCATTTCAAAGAACCTGCCAAAGGAATGATTTGCTTAAATTACCTTGCGACTCGCGAGAGGGGCTACAACTCTCAAATCTTAAAATTGCCTCGCGACCTCGCGAGAGGGGCTACGACTCTCAAATCTTAAAATTGCCTCGCGACCTCGCGAGAGGGGCTTCCCATGCAAGGGATTGCTCTCAAATCGTGTTGACGTCTCTTAAGTACTTCAACGGGCTGTAGTCATCAAAGTTCAGAAAAATGCTACTAAAAGCCCTTAAGAACCTGGGCACAGTAAGTGTACTTGAGTAAGCACTCCCCACGAACTGTAAGTACTTGCATGGTTACGCGGAAAAGTGTTGCCATATACTAACATGTTGCTAGCTTGTAAATTAGTAGCTTGTAAGCTCACCCACTAACACAATTGAGATGTGTTTGCATGCTTTGATTATGACAGATTGATTAGCAAATCTTAGCAATAACTCATTATAAACAATTAAGCACGACTCAATCATATTTGCCACATATACATGCCATCACTTGTCCAAAATTTAAAGTGCAGGAAAATCATAATAACATTCTCGAGCTGGAAGCCTGCCATACAATGCAGAGACTAATGAAAGAATTAAAAGAAAAGATTAAAATCCTCACAAAAGGGAAGAAAAATCCAAAGATTATAAGGCCAATAAAAAAAAAAAACTGAAAATCTATCAAGTGTTGGCAGGTACGTCCGAGGGTGGAAGATCCGATTGGGACTTTGCTGAAACCTCTACAGCAGCAGAACCTTGAGGCTCTAGAGGACCTTCAGGAGCTGGAGCTGGATCCGCTGGGAGGACTGAAGGTGTTGGTTGACGATGGGAGGAGCTGAAGAGGTACCACTCTGCTGCGCGCCCTGAGCACTAGCTGCGTGCTCCATGAAACTCTGAATTGATGTCATCGCAGCTGGCCCGAAGAATGAGTAGTCTATGTCCGGATGGCACCGCTAGATTGTGTACAGAAACGCGTGCTCGGTCTTCGCAGCAGCGTTCTTTTGCTCTCGTGCAATCCGAGCTCGGGTGTGTCCCCCCTCTCGGACGACCTCCTCTTGTGCCCTAGCAAGCTCGTCCTTGAGCGCAGCCATTTCCTGCTGCATCTGGCTGATTCGCTCATCTGCAGCCCTGGCCTTTGTTTCTGCAGCCTCAGCTCTCTCTCCAGCGGCATCGTCTCTTCTGACTACAACATCAATTCTCACCTTCGCACATTCAACTTTTATTGCAGAAGCTTCAGCCTTCTTTTGGCAGCGCCAGCCAGCGCTACAGCTACATTCAGCCCATCCTTGGCCTCCTCCAGCTCTTCCTGAATTTTACGAATCGCCACCTCCCCGCGAGCTATCTCTTGAGACGGAGCTGTATCCGCTTCCTTAAGCCTATCCTCGAGCTGCTAGCGTTCTTCTTGAAATGAGTTGATTTCATTCTGCAAATGCCTTCTCTCGGCCTTGGACTCCTCTTCTACAGCTCTAAAAGCAGCTCTCTCGTTATGCTGCTCCTCAACTTCCTTCATCAGCTTCTTTATCGCCATACTCATCTACAAAAAGGAATATCTATGAGGGCTGAATCAGAGACGACAGCTAAAAGAAAGTGAGTCTACTTACCACTATTGAATGTCGAGCTGCATAAAGTGCCAGCCTCGGGCCAGAAAAATCCTCCCTGTGAAGCTTCAGGGTCCGATTCTCCAGAGCTCGCGGTACAAGTTGTAAGAAGTCGTCAAAGTACCGCATCTCTGTCAACATCTTAGCTTGCAGCTCGGGGTCCATGGATGATGATTCATCAGGATCTTCAGGCTGCCTTAGAGTTGGGATGCTCGGACCTCCACCAGCAACTGCCATCTCCGACCCCGCCACCTCAGTTGCCTTACGACGTTTGGGGGCTGAGGGCTCGGCCACACCCTTTCCCTTGTCTCTTATCACTGGCTCCGGCTCCGGTACTGGAAAACTCTCCCTTGTAGGAGTTCTGACTCTCTTAGCTGTGGAGGGACCAGCCTTCTTCTGCCCCTTTGCCTTTGAGGCTTGCTTTTTAGGTGCTGCGGCCAAACCAACCTGTGGGACAACTATCTCAGTAATCTGAGGAGACACCCGTTGAGGGGAATTTGGCGAGGTGCCATCTAGATCCACGACCTCTGGCTCCACGTATCTGGGTACAGCACGGACTGGGGGGACGTCCAAGATCAGCCTGTCGGAATCGGAAGAAGTACTCGTAGTTGGGCTTGAGATGCCTCTCGGGCTCAGGGAAAGCTCGGGCTCAGCAGCGAAAGGAAGGTCGGGCTCAGGAGGAAGTTCAAGCTTTGGGGTTGTGGAAGGCCCGATCTCAGGAACAGAAGATGTCTCAGGCCCAAAAGATGGGGGAAGACCAAGTACCGAGCGAACTTCGTTCCCCTGACCGTAGACCCCGAGATCGGTGTGTATATTGAGGGGCACGCAATTAAACGCAGGGGCTAGGCCACAATCTTGTAACATGGAGCTTGAAGGGAACGAGTCATCGTCATCTCTCTTAGCTGCTGCGAAGGCTTCCAAGGTCGCAGTCTCCTCAACAGTAGGATCCCTCTTGAGGGCAGAAGTATCTATAAGTCAAGCAAGAGAAAGTCAAAAAAAAAAAAAAGAAAAAGAAAGGAGAGAGCAAGTTAGATCTACACTCACTTGGTTCCGAGACAAAAGATCGATTCTTTAGGTTGTGCAAGGAAAAACAGGTGACATAAAACCAGTGGGACTTGTACTCTCCCACATTAGACTTGATGTTGCTCTTAGGTAAGTACTCCTTATAAGGAGTAAGGCGAGCCGAAATGTAGTGCATCCCATCCTTATAGTCGGGCTGGCGCCCCTGAATCCCCTTGAAGCTATACAAGTAGCGGATGATGCGAGGTGTGGGAGGACCAAGCCCATTCTTGATAAAAATAACGGCCAAGGAAGTTATTTGGGCATAAGAGTTGGGTGTCAGCTGAAAGGGCGCCAACTTCAGGTCATTCAACAGGTCGATCAAGGAGCTATGAACAGGAAACCTGAACCCATACTCTATATGTTCAGAGCTTATTGCTATGAAACCCTTGGGTGGGTAGGCCGCATGATTGTTCTTGTCTGGCACGTTAGCTCGGCAGCCAAGTGGGAGGTTGAATCTCCGAGCCCAATTCTGTAACATCGGGAGATCTATGCTGAAAGCATTATGATAAAAGGGTGTCTGAGCTGCTCTCCCTTCATCTACAAGACGGGAAACCAATGGCCCAGCTCGTCCCCCAGGCCCTCTCGCGACCTCTCTCCTTTGGGACGTTGCGCCTTGTGAAGTACCAACTCGCTGTTCCACCTGTTCATCAGAAACGGAAGCTTCCTCACCTATCCGGTGGGCCCTACGCGAGCAACCTGACATCTACAAAATAGAGAAGGACGATGTCAAAACATTAAAAACACATCGATTCCAGCGAGCTTAAAGAATTCCTAAAGTAATAGCCCTACGCGTCAGGTCACGCATCGCACCACCCATAATACGGGCTCAAGACTCAGATCTATCAGGTAAAAAAGCTTCCCATTATCTAAATCCCTAACCCTATTGCTATAGGTACGCTATCAAACAGTTCAAAGACAAGATGTCAAAAGTCGCAAACTACGCCTAACACCCCATCTCGAGCACAAGAAATCATCATAGACGAACGTTGCAAACCATTGACAAGTAAAGCCACCCCGGCCATCAAACACACGGTATTCAAAATTCAGAACTAGGAAGCAAGAATCATGCTAGAGACCAGAAACCATCAAAATGTGAAAAGCAAAGTCAGAAAACTTACTGTGTATGCTCGGGCTGAAGTTTGAAGCTCTGTAGTGATGATTCTAAGAGAAGTTGCAGAGGAAGCAGGGAAGAAGACGATGAGGAATGAGCGTCTGTATTTCTTTCTTGAGAAACAAAAAAGGAAAATGAAACAGATGTCTGATTTGTATAGGCTCAGGCTTGTTCCCCCTCTGGCCGTTCGATCTAGCAAGAGGAGTAACCGCCACAGATCCGACGATTTGACACAGAACCCGGTCCTTTACCATCGTACAGCGTCCGTTACAAGACATGCACATTAAATGCGCGCAGCCCAAGGCGTACCATCGGTTTCAGATACCTGTATGATCGCCACGTGTCGACGGTTATAGGCCGAAGAATGAAGCGACACCTCAGCTCGCAAACGAGCGCCAAATGCATTTTGAATCAGCTCCCAGTCCTCAGATCGCACTGAGAGCTAGGGGGCTTGTGTTATACCCGTTTTCCCGGCCTGAGCAAATAGGCTGAAAAAAAGCCCGACGGATAGAAACAGAAGCAAAAGCCTAGAAGACCCGACCTCCAGCTCGTTCCATCGAGCTCGTGAGCTCGGGAGTTCGCGAGCTACAGAAACAGGACAGACTCATCTCCGGTCCAATCTATATCCCTCTACCTCGAGTAATCCATAAAATTAATAACCCACTCCAGGAGATGACTTATGCAGCAAGCAACTAGGACCACCAACTCCCCTGATTTTAAGCCAGAACCACCTACACCATTGCCATGGAGCATTCAATGCGGCAGCCATGCATTTAATGAAGCAAAGACCTCTCCTAGTGCAATAAATGCAGACATGTGCACAGGAGGAACAATCATCACCTTTACAATAAATACAACATGGTTTCTGTTAGGATTAGTTGAAAACAACCATGTAACGTGTAGATTACTCTTTTTAATCTCTCATTATCTATAAATAGGGGAGATTTTTACTATATAAAAGAGGCTGAGAATACTAGAATACCGTCACTCTGCCGGAATCATTTCAGAGTGGTCGTGGGCGTAGGCGCAGTCGCCGAACCACGTAAAAATACTTGTATTCACATTCATTCTTCCCCCTCCTTTCCTCACTAACTGTATCATTACTGCTGCGTAGTTATCACAACCAACATTCCTTCACCATTATTGCTCCAGACCGACCTTAAATTCCATCTATTACGCATTTAGTACCATTAATACCTTTTAGTTACCATCTTCGCAGCATGGGCCCATTGAATCTCTGGGTTGACTATTTCCGGACGTCAACAATACATAAATAAGCTTAAAATAACACAAATACCCTTTGACCCCTATTTAATTCAAATTCGGATATAAAGAGGTTTTTATGCGAAAATGTTATTACACTTGGTTTTGACCCATAAAATCTCTTTCATCATCATCCAATCAACACATACATATCCTAAATAATAACTCATCATGTAAAAATCATATTATCGCAAAGTTTCGAAACAAAATATTAAATTTTTAGCTACTAACAAAATTCAATTTCGAAAATAAATGTATACCAACATTTTTAAGCCTTTATTCACACTCTCTAGCACTCCAATTAGAAGCTTAAAACTTCTCCTTACCATTGCTAGACTCTTCACGCCCTAATTGGTCGCTTAGGGTTTTAAAATCACACTTTAAAGCCATAAAAAACAAAACAACTTAATTAAATACAAAACCCATTAACTATATATGTCTGTGAATGCATCTATATGTTTACTAATCTATTTAGAACATAAAAACAAAAAAAAAAAACTGCACATACCTCACTTGAGCCTTTTCTAGCAAAATAAAACTTGAAATCTTGGAAGGTTTTGCAATAAACGAAGACTTGGAGGGGTAAAGAAGACTTGATCAAGGTGATTTGTGGTGTTAAAACTTGAAAAAAGAAGAAAATTGGAGAGAAAAGAAGAAGGAAGAAGATGACAAGAAGAAGGAGAAAAAGAAATGAATTTTTCAAAAAAAATCCCTCATATTTATACTATTAAATTTCTTGATATTTTACTTTTACCCCATACTTTCTAAAATTCTATTTGAGCCTAACAACTATCACACTTTCCTTTTCTTATTGGATAATCAATACAACTCATCATTCCACTCACTCTCAACCACACACTTGCTAAATTTCTATTAGTTCTCACAACTTTAACTTTTAAATGTCAATTTGTCATTGTTTCAAGAAAATTTCTCATACAATGTATTCTAAATGCACTCATTTAATCATCCAATGACAAATTTCCATCATCAAATTTTTTTATTAAAATCCTAATTAAATCATCTTACTAAGAAAAATACTTTCCAACATAAATTATTAAATCAACTATTAAATTTTCTTAACAATTAAATATATTAACATACTAATTATACTAATTATATTTAAACAAACTTTTAATCCAGTTTAATACGCTTACTTATTTAATTTAATAACATTACTTATACGGAAATAAATTACGGGACGTTACAGGTAGGGATAACGGTTCGAACTCAAAAATCTGGGTTTGAACGAAATCAAACCCAAAACCAAGAAGAAGAAGAAGAAAGATGTCAGAGACAGGGATGCTGGGATGAGAGAGAGAGAGAGAGAGAACCCAGATTTACGTTAAAATTTTTAAAATTTATTTTTAAAAAATAAAATATAACATCAAAAGACAATTTTATCCCTCAGCTAGTTAAGTCTAATTGAGATCCATTAACGGTAGGGGGTCAATTATAATAAGAGTGAAATAGTTGTTCCACTTGAATTAGAGTTTAAACTGGGTAGCTAAATTATAATTTGCTATTAGATTTTTAATAAATTTGGCAATCTTAGAAAGACTCCAAATACATCTTATGGACGTAGTGACAATATATTTATATAGGTCATTTAATATTGATATTTACATAAAAATTCCTGGAGGATTTAAAATGTCTAAAATATACAAATAAAAAACCAACAATGTTTATTCAATTACATTGCAATGATCCTTGTATGGATTGAAACAATCTGAGCGAATGTGATATAATTGTCTTAGCAGTTACCTAACAAATGAAAGATATATTAATAATCATATCTGCCCATGTGTGTTCATAAAAAAAAAAAAAAAAAAAAAAAGATCCTAGATTCGTCATTATTGTAGTTTGTGTTGATGATATAAATTTAATTGGAATACCTTAAGTGACGGGACCCTTCCCAAATCCCCCATTTGAACCCAAGAAAGATCCCGTAGCACTCCAATAGAACTCTAACGAACTCTAACTTTGGCCCGAAGAAATCTCATCGGAGCACCGAAACTTACTTTAACTTGTTTTATAGCTCATTTAATATGTGACAAGGATAAAAATTTTTCGTTTTTCTGATGAAAATCCAGCAGTATGCCAGCTGTTTATTGAACTATGTCACCCTGCAAATTTAAATACAATTTAAAAACATTTCTATAGCACTCAATTTCAACTACCAGGGGCATCCAACCCTCATCCCAAAATCAATTTCAATATGAAAACCACAATCACGAAAATTAATTGAAAAACTAAAACTTTCTTATCAAAACATCTTTATAAAGACACATATCCAATAATTTGTATTTACATTTACAATTTACACCATGATTTGATACAAAATATGCACATGACAAAAATATGAGCTATACAATGTGATAAAAGTCGTCTGTCAGTCAATCCGCGCGTCTGTCTGAGCCTCGTCTGTTGGACGACTCGCTCCTGTACCTAAGAGAGAATTTTTTTTAAGAAACACATTAGAAACAAGCTGTGAGTAAAATTTAGTAAGAATTACAGTTTAATAAAAATAAAGAAAAACAGTTTCATTCTTTTCCAAAATACTTTATCGAAACTCGTCGAAAACTGTTTTTCAAGTTCGTTCTTAGTATTTTTCTTAAACTTTCTCATTTTCTCACCTTAATGGTAACCCAGGGAAACTACTCCTGTCGTGACAGCATAAACTCTCTCGCTTGCCACTAGGAATTAAGGAATCTACCCTGTGTAGTCGTCGATGCGTAAACTCTGGGCACACGTTACCCTCTCGCAATCGGTCCGATCTACACTACTCTTATACGTGCAGAGGGTGACTCAATTGACTTTCTCTCTTAGGAGTCGTCCAGACTCCACTCTCGGTTAGTGACCCTCTCACATTTACTGTACACGTATAGGGTGTTCAATTGGGCACTTAATTAGGGCTAGAATAAACCATAGGCGTACTAAAATACTTTTTCTCGGTATTTTACAATAAACTCATTCTTAAGGCAGAAAGTCTGAAATTTTTTATTCTAACACATTCTTAGTATAAAATATACTCAACTCAAAACGCATATGCTAGAATCTTAGTATAACTTCAATAAAACACTTAATTACATAATAAATAAATTTATATAAACAATAAGTAAAATACATTCATTCATATATACATAAGAAATAAAATTTAAATAAAATAACACTTGAATAATTAGCTTTTTACTCACAAAACGCTATCCGATAGATGATGATTTTCCCCCGGAAGCCTTCGAAACTTTTTGCTTTTACCCTAAAATATCAAATACTCATTTAGAATCACTAAACTCACTAATACAAAGTTATAAATAACTTCTAAGACCACTAACTCTATAAAAGTCTTTTTACGCCTAAACTTTCTCAACTAAGTTTTAGCTTATCCGAGGCTTTCGAATTTTGATTTCTTTTTACGAATCCTATTTATTATCATCTAGGAACACTCCAGTATGCTTGAAATAATTTTCTGAAGCTTGGAACAAAAAATCCACATTTTTGACCCCCTTTGGTCAAATACTGCCTAGGGAGAAATCCCTAGATTTTCTTCATTCCGTTTTCACTTCAATCATCTCTTTAACTCTCATTTAGGTCAGACATGAAGCAAATTTGAAAAGAAACGACTGCCGGATGAGTGTTCCTAGCCAAATACTCCCCTTTTTTTAACACTTTTTAATGCACTTTTTTACCTCAATCATGCAATAAGCTTATTTCCTTCATATCTAATATTCTTTCACTCAAATATGATCAAACATATTCATTTCATGCATCAAAAGAGTGTTTTTACATGATATTCCTTAATGCCCTTCAACTAAGCTAAAATCACTAAACTTGTCTCTACACTTTTGCTTATTCAATTCTAACACTTCTATAAGATTTCTTAACCTCAAATATGCTTAGATTTAAGCTTAAAACAAGGAATCAAAGATGGACTCACCAAGCTTTAACTTGGTCGTGAATCACCCCTTCCATACATCAACATTCTACTTTCAATTTCCATTACAATAATCACACCAAAACCATCCCTAAACAACCTAATTTCAATCCATAAACTTAAATTAAAATTTGAAGCAAGGTAGGGAATGAGTTTCTAAGTCATCCAAATTGAATCAATACAAGGAAACTCACTTATTTAAACTTCAGTCTCACTTCAAACTTGCACAAATAGCTTTGGTTGATGACAAGATGAAGTTTGGTGATGAAATACTTGAAAAAATTTGTTTGAGATCCCTTGATCCCCTCTCTTCCTTAGCCGGCAGCACACACCCTATCCCTCTCGGTTTTTCAATATGAAAAATGGATAGAAAATTTGCAAGAGGGCAAGCTATTTATAGTGGAAAATTTTAAAAAAAAAATCATTCTTTTAATTACAACTTAAGCCCTTGAACTTTACTTAATTTCATTTTGACCCATAAATGTATAAGTTTAATGCTAATTGGTCCACTTGTCACCACTTAAAATCACTAATTCTTCCACCCACAAAATGGTTCCAAGTGGCTCTCTAATATCCACAAACTAAATTACACTTGGTTATTATTTATTAGTGAAACTTTTATATCATTTTTTACTTATTCGTGAGCTCATCTCACCGTATAATCTTCCATATCATTCTCTAATACTCTTGGGTCCTCTAATCGAATTCCACTCACGATACAAAAATAAATTTAAATTTAAAGACTACTACTGGAGTGATATTAGTAAACCGTAATCATAATCGAGGGTTTACATGAAGAGCTTCGAAAAACTACTAACTATTTAAAAAGAGAATCTGAGATGAAAGACTTACGACAAACAAAATATTGTTTCGGCCTAAAAATTGAGCACAAATTACACGAAGTGCTTATCAATCAATCAGTATATATTGAAAAAAAATCCTAAAATGGTTAAATATGGGTAAAGGTCACTCCTTGAGTATCCATATGATTATTCGATCTATTGATCCTAAAATTGATCCATTTCGACCTGAAGAAAATAATAGACAAATACTTGATCTAGAAGTATCATATCTAAGTGCAATTGGTGCTTTATTATATTTAGCACAATGTATGAGACATGATATTGTTTCTTCAGTAAATTTATTGGTCAGGTTTAGTTCTAAATGAACACGATGTCACTGAAATGGGATCAAACATATTTTGAGTTATCTTCGTGGAACAACAAATTTGAGGTTATTTTATTCAAAATCTAATAATGATACATGTTGGATTGGTTATGTTGATGTTGGATATCTTTCAGATCCCCATAAGGCTTATTTTCATAAATTGGGTATGTTTTTATTTATAATGATACGACAATTTCATGACATTTCACAAAACATACTTTTATTGTCACATCTTCCAACCATTCTGAAATTCTTACACTTCATGAAACAAGTCGATAATGTATATAGTTAAAATTTGTCATTCATCATATCCGGAGTACACGTGAACTATCTGTTGCTTCAAATTTCCCAACCATCACATATGTAGATAATGTTACATATATTGCTCAAATCAGTGGAGGATACATCGAAAGAAACAGAACCAAGCATATCTCATTAAAATTCTTTTATACTCATTAGCTCTAACAAAACTGGCAAATTGATGTTAAATAAATTCGCTCCTCGGACAACCTTATAGATTTATTCACTAAAACATTACCAACATCAATGTTTGAAAAATTGATTTATGGCATTGGAATGCATCAAGTATGCAAGCTACATGATTAATTATGAAACATCCTTTTAGAGGGAGTATATTAAAATCAATATGGACATTTATGTACTGCACTTTTTTTTTTTTTCCTTCGATCAGATTTTATCCCACTGGGTTTTTCTGACTAGGTTTTTTAAGTACCTTCAAGCACATCCAAACACTATTGCATCTAGAAGATGATTGTATATTTTTATGCTCAATCAAGTAAATCATGAAATATCTTTTACTTAGGTTTTTACTAGCAAATCTTAAATTGATTTATATCCAAAGGGGAATATTATGAAAATTGGATAAACACTAGTTTAAATTGGTGGATAAACACCAAATTTAACAATAATATTATATGTATATGTATATGTATATATATATATATATATATAGAACTTATGAGGCGGTGGATAGACAACTTGTTTTGTCTATAAATAGATTGCCTAGCCTTTTACTCAAAAATCTCTCTCAAAATTTCCAATTAAAGAAAATTTCATCATCTCTCCGATTCCAGTAAAAGCTGCAAGTAAATATCATATCTTTCTATTCATCTCCATCTCATTTTATGTTTGTTTGTTTATTTATTTGTTATTACTTACTGTACCCTTACTTCTTCTCCCCTTCCATATTATGTTATTAATTTTATAACAGGTGGTGGTGTTGGTTGGAGATTATTATTGACAGCAGAATCAGCACATAATCATTTACTATTACAACCAACATATTAGTTTCCTTTACTTTTGTTGTAGAGTTGACTTGCCTGTTCTCTAATTCTTTTTTATATTTTCACCGATAGAATTATTTCCTCTACTATCTACAATTTGGTTGTATATCTATTATGGTACAATTTATGAAATATAGTAATGAAGTAAATTCAATTAAAAAATTTTACGTATCAGAGCAACTTTCTTTTTTAATTGCTTTCTTTATTCATCCATGATACAACCCAAGTCAAACTACAAATAAACGACAGTGAACTAAAATTTTGGTGTAATGGTGAGAGAAATTGTTTGATTATGGTGCTAATATGTTATGCCAATTAATTGATAAATATATCCTTTTTTGACGCTGAGATTCTTTCGCTTTTAATGTACCCGAAAAAAAAAAGAAAGGAATATGTTTTATTGAAAAGTAAAGGAATTGGTCTGGTACACCGTACACCTACTCTCTCTCTCTCTCTCTCTCTATATATATATATATATATAAATTTAGTGTCATTCTATTACAAATCTTTTCAAAAACAAAAGACTTGTAATAGCACGAAACATGAGTGGTCAAGCTCAATGGTGTCACCTAGGGGTGGGCACGGGTCGGTTTTCGCCAAAACCGACCCAAAACCGACTTTAATCGGTTTCTACTTTGCAAAACCAATCCAACCCGAATTATGGAGAAAACCCGACCTAAACCGACTAATATCGGGTCGGTTCGATCGGGTCGGTTTTAGTCGGTTTCAAGCTTTCAATAGTTCACTACCAAATCCAATCCAAAATTAAACCACCAAAATACACTTCACAGAATACCAGTTCCATTTCAGAAAAAATATATACTAGTTCACACCAAAATCACAATTACTTGCTAAAAAAATCAGAATCAAAATACACTTCACAGACTATCAGTTCTATTTCAGAAAAAATATATACTAGTTCACACCAAAATCACAATCACTAGTTCAAAAAACCAAAATCAGTCAAACACCACACAAGCAGTTAAACAAAACCAGTCCATTTTGAAAAAAAAAATTACTAGTTCACATCAAAATCACCATTACTAATTCAAAAAACCAAAATCAATCAAACACCACACAAACAAAATTTTCACTTCTCACATGATAAGAAAACAAGTTAAAAATAAAAACCAACACCCTTTTTCAATTACCGTCACTTCCAGTCTTCCAAAAAAAATCTACCACCATAGAAACTAGTGAGAGCTTGAACGTGAAGAACCTACCACAAATCAAAGAAGAGGGTGAGAGAAGTAGAGTGATCAATCGGGGGAGAGGGTGAGACCGAGAGTGAAGAGGTCAGCGATGATAGTGATGAACTCGACCTCTGTTCGAATCATGGCGTCTCTGACGTACGGCTGTTGTCACTGAGCGTGGTCGTGTTCGTTGACAACGAAGGGTCGGCAGAGACATTGGCGGTGGTGGTCGAGTCGTTCAAGAGGGGCTTGGAGATGTGGAGACAAAGAGAGGCTGGGAGTTGTGGAGTGGAGACAAGTAGGGCTTAGAGACGTCGCCGGTAATGGCGATAGTAAGGAGATCTTGGGCGGGAGCAGGATTGCGAGAGAGAGAAGGAAGAGGGACGGCTAGGGACCGAGTGAGAAATGAGTTGGGTTAGGCATTTGGGCAATTGGGTTGTGTTGGGTTTTATATATATATATTTTAATTTTTAAATGATGTGGGTTTCAGTTTCGGGTCGGTTTTCTGACCCAAAACCGAAACAAATCGGTTTTTCACTCTTAAAACCGAACCGACCCAAATCACAAATGAAAACCGATATTTTCGGTTCGGGTCGGTTCGATCCGGTCGGTTTCGGTTATTTTGCCCAACCCTAGTGTCACCTCCACCTATCTTGTTTTCTGAAAAATTGAGAGACAAAGTTCGAGTAACCATTTTGTCCATTTGTCCATAAGTATTGACAATTTCACAAATCTCACCAAGGTGTGAGGACAATTTTTTCATTTTGTATGAATTGATCTCTTTCATCCACTAAAAAGCAAAGATTTGAGCTGTACTTAGAGTTTATATAAGGAAGTTTAGGTAATTGTAACTATACTTGTAATGTAGAAAAAAAATGTTAAAAATAAAAGATTTTTTTCTTTTTTGGTTGAAAGAAGAGACAAAAGTGTTTTTTTTTTTTTTTTTATTCCTTTGAAACAAAGACAAAAGATTGGTAATGGTATGAAACATGAGTTTTATAGATGGGTCAGGAAAGGATTTGTGGTCCCAAATTTTTAACACAAATTTCTAACAATTAAATTTAGATTTTTTTTTTTTGATAACCGGTATAAACCCAAGGATCAATTGAGATTAGATGGGGTTTAACTTTGGGATATCATTTGAAAAATAGCTCTCATATAAAAGATAATAATTCATATATAAGTAAGAGAAAAACTCACACAATATTGATGAGATTGGCTCACAAGTGTAGAACGTACACCATAGACTGCATGGGACAAAAAGCTTAATCATGCAGGCAACTGTCGGCTACACCATTAAATTAGATTATAACACATGGAAACCTTCTCTTCTCTAGTCATTGTATTTTATTATTATTGTTTCTCTTTCTTTAATAAATCATTTTAATTATTTTGTTTTTTCTCGCCTCTTTTCTCACTCCACTTGTTTGTATATCCTTTGTTGAGAGGTTTATTTATTTATTTATTATTATTATTTAAATAAAACATAATATTCACAACCGATAAGAAATACAAGCCAATCTAGATTTAAGTCATAAGCCGTCCTCTTTAGAGGATAAAGCTAGAGCAGTAAGGGTATGTATCACCCTATTCCCTGATCTAAAAACATGATGACAGAATCTAACCCCTATCTCCCTATAAAGTGCCCTTAATATCAGAGATGACAGGAAAGAGAGAATTCCATTTAGAAACCTCATTAACAACAAGGGAAACCACATTAACAATATTTAATTTCATCCATTCAACGTGGAGATTGAAAAGACTGGCCACTCGAAAACGTTCCCTGGCGGCAGGTAATTCACCAATCTTAACATTAAAAACACCCTCCAAACAAGAAGAAAGAGCAGCAATAACCTCACCTCTATCATTCCTAACCATTGCACCCAAACCAATCTAAGGGACACCTTTTTTCTTGCCACATCAGAATTGATTTTAAGAGAAGTAACCGGGGTAGGGGACCAAGAGGAGGAAGAATGTGAACTAGAAGGGTAGCAAGGAAGAGAAGATCTGACATGGGGCAGATTGAAATTCTTGAAGAAAAATTTGAAACCAAGCTATCAACTCCTCCTTGGACTTAATCCTTCCACCATGCAGAAGCTAATTACGATTAAACCATAAACACCAAATGAGAACACCAAAAAACTCTCAATTGTGTTTGACCAAAACATGAGAAAGAGACCAGAAAATATCAAGAGAAGGATGATCTTTCAAGGCTTCAAGAATAGCCCAAAAGTTTGTACATTGTCAGATTTCCTTGGTAGAAAAGCACCAAAAAAGCGCGTGACCAGAGGTTTCCACATTTTGTTGAGTTGAGACTCTCCTTGACAAGTCTTTCTGCACCTATCAACATCACATATGTGTGCGTTACATATTTATGACAAAATACTTAAATTACATATCCTTTAATGTATCTCATCACTTATGGGAAAGAAAAATTTAAAATGCTACTTAGTAACCAAAAGTAAGTTTAAGTGTAATTCATAAAAATAAAGGGACATATAATTACTTAAAACTTCTGAGAATTGAAAACTGCAGCCAAAAGTGTCCAACTACTTTTTGTGCCCGTGAGTAGTCACCCAGATGAAGGATACAACTCATCATTCAACTTAGAATCTTATGATTTTAAAATTCATAAAAACATTATTAACCTGTGAAGATTTTATCATTTTATTCATGCTTAGAATCTTCAGCACATCATACTTGTATATTACCATTTTACTTTCCAATTGACTTAAAATTTATGTCTGAATTTGCGTACAAATGAATTACAGTACTTTTTTTTTTTTTTTTTGGGGGTGCGGTGGGGGGGTGGGGGAAGTAAAATGAATTACAATACTTGTGCTATAAAATTGAAACAATTTTTATTTTTCTTTGTGATTTATGTTTGAGCACTTGTATTCTTATCTTTCACATAATCTTTATTCCATATATAGGCAAGTGACTACTCCATGAAAAAAAAAAGAAAAAGATAATGTTATATTAATCACCATTAAACAAAATAAATATGCAGATTATCATAAATTAGATGCAAACAAAAAATATGTTATGTGGACTACGGTTCTAAAGTCATAATGCCTAGGACACGCACGTTTTTTCTTCTATAGGATCAGCAAACACGTGTCAATCCGGTGTCACGTACAATAAAAAATGTAAGAAATAATTAAACACCAAAGATGGTGGGTTTTTGGTATTTTAAACACAAAAAACGTATTGTTTGGGAGTTGAAAAAAAATAAATAGATCTACAAAACGACTATGCCACGGAGACCACCTAACGGAGCCTAGGCATTGCGATGGGTGATGAGATGGTGATAACGGTGATGCCTACGATGTTTTCGCCACCGACAGTCGCATAGGCTGATTTTGAGGATACTGGTGCAAAATTTTTATTTTATTGAAGTGAAAAGTTTTTGTTTGATCCTTTATGATAAAAGGCAAACGAAAAGAGAAATTTTTTTATAACAAGAATGTTATAAAAATAATGGTAGATATCACATCTTTTGTATTCAAAATTGATCCCAACTTGTAATGTATCAAGTGATATATGGATATATATATTTTAACTTAAATAAATAATTATTCATGTGTATCAATTCATCACTTAACACATTATCACTTAGAGGATATGTATGTTTAATAAAATATCTAAGATATATAAATTTTAAATAGATTAATTTGATGAGATTTTATACTTCTTTTTCTTATTCACTTTTGATTTGGCATTGCCTCCTCTTCTCTGCAAATTATTTTACTTTCTGAACATTAGTTAAATAATTAAATATCCTAATTAATCAACACAAGTTTAAAGAAAAAAAATTATATTTTTTTAAAAATCCGAATTATATTAATTTTAATAAAATTATTTGACAAATAATTTATTAATTTTAGTTTATTAATGTATAACTTAGAAGCATTTTAATTTTAATATAAATACAAAAATGAGTAATAAGACAAATTCAACACAATTAATTACAATGGCTAATTCTAGTAGGATTTCAGAACCATTAATTATAACTACTAATTTTAGTGGATCCTACTACAATTATAAGACTCAAAACATGACCTGCTGAAAATAAGCGATTATTATTAGTGGTGCCAAGATAAAAAAGTTCTCACTATGAAAGGGCCATATTTATATAGTGTGAAAATTTGTGTATATATGGATGAATTGATTAAAAAGAGTTTAAAATATATGAATTTATTAATTTTGTAACTAAAATTATGATTATAAAGATAAGAGAGTCATGTTAATGCTGATATGACATTTCAATAATAACCTGACATGTAATATTTATTTTTCATAAAAAAATTAATATTAGTGTTTGCTTTATTTTTGAAAAGATTTTCATTTAAAAAGTCATATCACGTGTCAATTTTAAATAGATTAATTAGAATTTTATACTTCTTTTTCTTATTGACAATTGATTTGGCATTGTCTCCTCCACTCTGCAAATTATTTTACTTTTTAAACATTATTTAAATAATTAAATATCCTATTTAATCAACACAAGTTTAAAGAAAAAAAAATATATTTTTTAAAAATCAGAATTATATTAATTTTAATAAAATTATTTTACAAATAATTTTTAAATTTAGTTTATTAATGTATACCTTAAAAGCATATTAATTTTAATATAAATACAAAAATGAGTAACAAAATTATTTCATATATAATTAACCTCATCCAATCAATTTTTACACCAAACAAAAATTATATTAAATTATATCCGATCCAATTCAATATTATATCGAACAAAGAATTCATTATGTCCAATCCAATTCAATATAATCAAATCTCAGCTAATCTAATACATCATGCCAATAGGAACGTATTTGTAACATTTGAAGGGGAAAAATAAAAAAAACTCTCAAAACTAAAGAGTCCACCAACAGGGGTGGACATTTCCAACCCAACCTAACCTGATCAATTTTTATCAGGTTAACTTGAGTTAAATCTTAAAAAAGAATGGGATGAATTGAGTTGGGTAGAAAATAAAATTGGGTTGAAATTTTTTTATATTTTTCAACTCAATCCAATTCAACCCGACAAATGCTCATTCTAAGATCTAAATTCAAAATTTTTTTCTTCCCTCTAAAAGAACACTTGATAGGGATAAGAATAAAAAATAATCTTTAAAGTGGATTGAATCTTTTTATTTGTAATCATTGAATTTTTATTATACTCGTTTTATTTATAATCAAATTGTTAAAATAATAAAAGTTATCGGCTAGATTTTTTGTGCTTTCTGAAGGATTAAATCCAATCCAATAATTATTTAGGTTAGATTGAGTCAAAGGATTTATTGGATTGTGTTGAATTGAAAATTACTCAATTTATATTAGGTCTACGGATTTTTAACTCAACTCGAACCCGACCTGAACCGGTCACCCCCGCCCCGAGCCAGCATAAATCAAGGGTGGACAGTGTGCACAACGCAAGAGCAGGACCCATACAGACAAATCTGGCGAGAACTGAATTCAACCCAAGTTGTTCGTGCAAGAAAACACAGCAAACACTGAAAATCCCACAACCAAAATAATCATGATCGGAGTAGGCAAGACGAAGCAGTACTCCAACGTCCTCGATAAACCTCTCAGCAAAGGCAAACAGGAGGTACCCTTTTACTTTTTCAGTTTTTCTACAAAAGCTACAATCTTTCATGTTCAGATCTCACCAGCTATGTAGCATCTTTGTTATTGAATCACTTTTTACCAAATTGAATTGTTCCCTGGTTGGTGATTGTGTGATTTTATTCAAAGGTTCGATTTTTACTTCATTTGAGAGTTGAAGTTTTGATTTTTTTGAGTATTTGGACTGATGGGTAGCCAAATTTAGAGATAGAAGCTGTGAATCTTGAATTTTGATGTGTAGGTGAGTTTGAGTGCATTCGGGTTTTTGTTCTCTGAGCTTGTTCAGTACAATCAAACACAAGTTGACAACATTGCTGAATTGGAGAGAAGGTAAACAAGCACTTTTGGTTTGATTATAGTTGTAGTTAATGTCTCTTTGATTATAAAAAATATATTCGTTGATTCAACTTGGAGAGCTGGTAAGTAATTGTATAAAATGTTTAGTTGAGTTGTTATTGTAAGTATGCAACTGTTGAATTATCAAAGGCAGATTGGTTTTTTCGTGGTTTTGTTCACCTCTACTAGGCCAATGAAGTATAAAACTTTTGGAACTTAATGTGTTGGTGTATAGATAAAGAACAAGAAGAAGCGAGTTTTTGGAAACTGGGTGGCGTGATGGGAATTTTATCTGAGGAAACTTTTTAGTGTAGATTGTCTTCTGTGCGGATTTTGATTTTGTTTTGTGATGGAATCAGGTTGGAGGATGCAGGCTATGCTGTTGGAGCTCGAGTTTTAGAGCTTCTTTGCCACAGGGAGAAGGTATGATGTAATATTAGGTTTCTGTTTGAAACTCTTAGCATGGTTCCTAGCATAATTAATGTTGCAAAGTTTTTTTGATCTTTAATGCATTTCAGTTGGCTATGATGTCGATTTGTCTAAACAGGTTTTGTATGTAGCACAAGTTTAATCAGCTTTTCTGTTCATATTTCCACTCCTTTTATTAGCAGTAACTTTGGAATGGAGTCTGTTGTTTAGTATCATTAGCATGTAGGAATGGTTTTCTGATGTTAAAGTTGGCTTATTTCTAGTACATTTCAAAAAAAATTATTTATCCTTGTTAACAGTTTATATTTCAATTTGGGATGCAATGGATGTATGCTTTGATATTAGATTGAACATAAATATGTGGCATTTCATCCCCATTGGCTTGAATCACCTATACTTTATAGTAAAAGGTTGGGGCCCATGTTTTTGCTTAAAAGATTATTGTTTATCTGCATTGAATTGCCTACTGCCTAGTCTTGAGATATAGTTTTGACTTTAGATGGAGGGATTTTTGCAGGAAATTGGCAACTGGTTAATGTTTTTACGATTCATTCTATGGAAATATGACGCATCTATCAGTTAAAAGATGCAAGTTGCGACATTTCCAGCATGGTTTTATTTTGACATATTTTTATTGTATGTGTTTTCATGCTGTTTAGCACATTGAGGCTTAGCATTCTTATTGAACATTGTGATATTTTCTTCGGTTAGGTTAAAAACCTAGCACTGTTGTCTCATGGAGCTTTCCTTTTATTTTGTGCTTGATACTCTTTTTTGTGTTTGTGGACATACCTAGTATTCTGTGGCTTCTGAAAACCGCTTTGAGTGTTTATTAATTATTCTTTTGTCATGGGTCAGGGAAACAGAAGGGAGACACGATTATTGGGTATTTTGTCTTTTGTACACAGCACAGTGTGGAAGGTCTTATTTGGAAAAGTAAGCAATTTACTTAGTGCTCTATATATATAAGAAGCAGTACTTGAAAGTTTGATGATTTGTTCAACCCCCGTTATATTGAACAAATGTTTAGCTCTTTCCAGCTTCTGATCTTGGTTTCTGCATGTTATCCTATGAGCCCAACATCAAACATTTATCATTTCGTTTATGTAGAAACCATGAACTCAAATTCCTTCTTCAGCAGCTGGTACTTTTTTAAACGAATCATGTGTAAATATTATCATTTTGGATATTTATTGAGTCTGCTTAATTTAAGCCACAACATATCGATAAAATTATTGATGCAATCTTGAGTACATCAGTCTTACCATGAGTCTGTAAACATTGTTCTGGCCCCTAAACTGTATTCACAAAGATTATTGTTAACAAAAATGATGGAGTTTTCAGATATTGAATGATAACAAAATAGGATGCTGAGGCTAGGGGCTTGTTTTATGAAAGTTGAAAATGCAACTCTGAGAGGTCACTGGAAAAGATTTATGATAAACAAGGGATTGAAAGTTGGTTGTGATTTCTTACTAATATCTTTCTGGCATCTTTTAATCCAATAGTCACCAAAGGTTGTCAATTGATGTAATTGATCTTGTTTTTCCACACACCCTTTTTCCCCTAGTGGATTATTTATTTTTTATTCAATTTACGTGTTACAATCCTGATTGGAGATTTGATGTATTGGATGCTATTGATGAAGTCTTGAAACTTTAGAAAGCAAAATAGATTGTGTACTGTGGGATATGCTCTTTTCCGTTAGCATGACTAGAAGAAAGGGCGCTGTGAACTGTAATGTGTGATAGCCTGCTCATAAATTTGCTATGGGAAAGGATGAAAAAGCTGGCTATGACGTTGGTTCTTTTATGCATCTTCTTTTTGTAATTTTTCACTTGAAATCCATGGGGTAGTTTGTCCCAAGAGAAAATAATTAAATAAATGTTGTTTCTTAATAGGTAGCGGACTCACTTGAAAAAGGCACTGAGCATGAAGATGAATACATGATTAGTGAGAAGGAGCTCCTTGTCAACAGGTTTTGATACATCTTATCATTCATTATTTGACTATTACAACCGTGGAATCTTTTTATGGTCAAGTCCAACTATGCTTTTTTAATTCTTTCTTCTTCTTGTTGCAGATTTATTTCAATCCCAAAAGACATGGGGACATTTAATTGCGGAGCATTTGTTGCTGGAATAGTAAGAGTAAGTGCTACATTGATTTTGTACATCTTGACTTGTTAACTGGTGATTAAAGCCCTGATGGGCAATTTTTTTTTTTTTTCCTTTAAAGGGTGTTTTGGATAGTGCTGGCTTCCCCGCTGTAGTAACAGCTCATTTTGTACCTGTGGAGGGACAACAAAGACCTCGAACTACCATTTTGATAAAGTTTGCTGAAGAGGTACCTACTTTACCCTCTTCATTACTGCTATTTTGCATTGGATCTAAGGTACACCAATTCGTACCCAAAGAATTATTCATGCCTCTAAGCCTTATGAGCTTCAAATGTTTGGTTATCAAGTTTTTCATGTCCAAGTCCTGAAGGTGGGGGCTGGAAAAGGAAAACTTTTTATGGAGTTTTAACTTGTCATAGTTGAACATGGTGAATAGTTAAGTTTCATCTTCCTTGTTGGATTTTTTGGTGTCTTCTTTTCTAAACATTATTTACTTGTAACTTGTCTTCTCTTCTTGCTAAGAGTTTTAATGTGTCATGATAGGAATTTCAGTTTGGGTTGCATATCATCACTGCATGATTTACATAATTATCCAAATCTTACATTACCACTACCTAGTCCTTCATTCTAGTATATTTGTGCGTTTGCAGTTATAATATTATTCTTGTCTAATTTTTGACATAATGTCCAAGTCTGTCCTCTCAGACTTGACATACATACATGTTTTTTACTTTACATAGCAAAAAGTTGTCTCTCATGTTCAATTTTTACCCTTTATTTTCCCTTCCTCAAATTAGGTACTACGAAGAGAAGCAAGGTTAGGCTGATTTTGGTGCCAATATTATCATGTGATTTCTAAACATGTGATAAGGGATGGTTACTATTCTTAACAGTTTATGGATCCATTCAGGATTCTGTTTGTGGCAGTACCACCGGTTATAGTTGTGGCGATGTCAACTCCTTGTCGTTGATTTAATTGGATTCTGTATGCTATTGGCATTGTGACAGTACTAGTGAGTGGTGGTAGCATCGGTTTGTGCCACTGTAGTTGATGTGAAGTATAAATGTTATCATCATTATCATTTAGAATTGCTCTTGTATGAAATCTAATGGATTGTATCATCAGACTACATTTTCATGAATTTGTATTTGACAGACTACATGTAATCTTTTTGTGTGTATAACGAAAAACTTCATTGGGATACATGATAGAATTGTCAAATAGATATTTAGATGATATGGTATGTTCATTCCATGAACCTTTTTTGGGTGTGCGTGTCCTCCTACGTGTGCATATGTATGCATGCGCACAGGCATGTATGTTTGTATCTATGTGTGTGCACACATGTATTCTAGTGTGAAAGAATGATTAATACGTATTATTATTTCATGGGAGGAAGACGTGAAGGTAAGAGTCGGAGATATGGTCGGAGATGGTTGTGAGAGATCAGTTGGAGATAGTTTTTGTTATTATTATTATTATTTTTGAGTCGTAAGGGTACTTTGGACTTAATCTCAAAAACAAAAACAAAAACAAAAAAATAAAAAAAAAAAAGAAAAAAGAAAAAAGAGGGTACTTTGGACTTAACAACATTTTTGGGCAAAAACAGTGGAAACGAGTACAGACCATAATAGTTGACCCATAAAATGATCTATTTTGCGGTGTTTCCCAATGAAAAATAAAAAATTTAGAAGACAATGTGCATTAATTGGAGGACAAAATGAGAAAGCATGGAAGCCAAACTGATTTGAAATATCTAATAAAATCAAATTAGGGGATAATACTGCTTTGTTGCAATCAGTAAGGTTCTTAAAATGAAAATTATTATTATTATTATTATTATTATTTTAAAGCTGTTATCAATAAGTCGGAGTTCTATCATCTATAAAAGTCAAATATTATTTGCGCGGTTTGAATTTCTACATGAACCACCTGCATAAGTTCCAAAATGTGCCTGATGAAAATTCACCCATTAACAATTTAACACATCCTCCGTATGAAGAGATGATGTGCTAAAATGAAAATTAATTAATAGGTTCCAACCCCTTGTTAGAAAAACTGAAAAGCTTCAAAAATTAAAAAGTAAACTTTTTCTCATAATTATCCATTACGGTTATATATTTTGACCATAACACAAATTAAATGATAAGATAAAAGAGATAAGTGGTTTATTCACTTATTTTTAAATAAATTCATGTGGTTAATATGAGCATGTCCAATGTAGTTATTTGTTTGAGTTGAATTTTATACCACATATGATAGATAGAAAATGAGTTTTTTAAAATAAAAAAAAACCTCCAATACAATTATCTAACCTAAATTAAAAATTTATGTGGTAAAAAATTTTTTAGAGTGGAAACTAGAGATATTGATTAAGATTTCTCTTTCTTCTTCAGCCAATTAATAATATGAAAAATTTTTCTCCTTCTCTCCATTGAATTGTAAAATATAAAAGGAAAAAGAGTGGAAGCATATTTTTATTTTAGATTATTACATTGGAGATTAAAAAAAAAAAAAAAAACATTTCGATATATTTTGTCTTAAAGTGGATTCATATTCAAAAAAATTGTTTCTATATCACTAATGGAAACTGAAAAATTATAATAATATTGAAGATGCTCTAATAAACACAAATCGATATTGGGGATGTACCGTCTTCCTAAATGCTTTAGGAATCGACAAACTGATGATGGGCCATCAGGCAGTCATCCTGCCAATGGTTCATCTAAGTTGGGTTGGGACCAACATTGATAGCTGGATGCTTTGGAAAATCAAAATTAAGGTTGATGCATCTCTCTATCTACCAACAACATTTGCAAAACATTGTTGCATAGGAGCACTCGGATTTTCGAATCTCAAATTGATTCGGTTTTGAAGCTTTATCAGGGAAATAAAAGGTGACCATATTACTTAAAATTATGGGCTTAATGGTTAGTTATTGATGAGTTGCATCTATTTGTAAGTTGGCATATTCATACATAATTTTCTACGTTCAGAAAAAAAAAATTTTTTTTTATTCAATTTTTCAAACCTTAAAATGTACCCTAAGGGTATATGTTAACAATTTTCATATCTATATATATTTAATAATTTTAATAATAAATTAAAGGGATAATCCCAAAAAACCTATTCTAGTTTACAAAAATGTCAATTTTGCCACTCATGGTTTCATTTTAATCTAAAATCCCGTTAAATATTAATAAAAATACTCAAAATATTCCTCGGAGACATGGAAAAAGACGATAATACCCCTGATAGTCACAGATTCTGTTAGGTTGACTATGTTGACCATTTGACTTTAAAAGCAAAAAGGGAAATGAATTAAAAAATTAATTAAAATTGATTAAAATAAATTAATAAAAATATAATATGAAAATTAAAAATAGATAAACTTTTTAAAATATAATAATATAATACTAAACTTATTAAAATAAATCTTTCAAAAAATTAATAAAATAAATAAATAATATTATAAATAAATTATTAAAATAAGAAAACCTAAAACCTAGATTATTTACAAAAACCATTTGGAAGCCATTTTCTTCATCCTCCTCTTCTCCTCATTGCTGTCGATGCCACTTATCTCCCTATGTCTTTTTTTTTTTTCCCCTTTTTGTTTCTTTTTTTTCTTCTTCCACTGATTTTATCGCTGTCGCCACCCATCCACCGCCGATGACTCTAGTACACCCATTCCATCGTCGCCGAGTCGACACACTCCCCTCTCACAACCAGACAGACCTCACCGTCCCCTCACCCACCTCATCTCATTGTCGGGTTGTTGTCTTTCTCTAGAGTCTCTCTTCACCATCACTGGCCCTTAACACGGATGACTCCTTCCCTCTCATTCTCCTTCGCCGGTTCATTATTCAAACACACTCTTTCCCTCTCGGTATCCTCGCGCCGTGCTTCTCCTCGCTGGTGGTTGGCTGGTTACGATGCCGTGCTTCTCCTTGGTTGATTTTGGTTGTTGACTTTGATTGATTTTGGATGATTTTGATTTTGGTGGGTAATTGTGTTGATGATTGATAATAATGGTGTTGATGATGGATGATGGATGATGGGGTTAATGTGACATTTTTTTTTTTGGATTGATGATAACTGGGTTTCCAGAAAATGGAAACCCAGAATTTTTGGGTTTCCAGTTGCTGGAAATCCAGTAGATTCTAGGTTTCCAGTCACTGGAAACCTAGAACCTCGGGTTTGTAGTCGCTAGAAACCTTCTAAGTTTCCGGTTAAACCCAGAAACTAGAAACCTAGAAAATTCTAGGTTTTCAGTCATTATAAACCCAAAAATGGGGAGAGAAAAAAGAAAGGGGGAGGAAGAAAAAGAAAGAGGAGGTGGCTGGCGACAATGGTCTGATGGAGTCTATAACTTATGTATTGAATGGTTGGTGATAAAGATTGACGATGAAGATTGTGGAGGTTGAAGGTTAAAGATGAAAATGGTATGATGTATCTCTTTTTTTAAATCAAATTTTTAAGTCAAAATATTATGTCATAATTATTTTATTTATTAAATAAAAATGTTTTATCTAGGATAAAATTGTCTTTTTATAATTTTTTTAACTTTTTTGTTAACTTACTAACGGTAGGTGGTAATTTGGACAAAAATGAAACTAGAGTGGTGAAATGAACATTTTCATAAACTAGAGCAGGTTTTTTAGGACCATCCCGAAATTAAATTTATCCCTATTTGAAACTTAAAACATTCATAACTGTATATGTACTTCTTATTTCTTTTATATATCTAGTATGCAAAATCAACTTTATGAATTCATTGTCACAGTAAAAGATACATAAACCTATACAGCAGTCCCTTAAAGAAATTCCATCATTCTTTTTTATAAATACTATACAAAATCATGACACCTTTTATGGTCATGATATTGAGAAAAAGATGGTTTTGATTTTGTTATATTCGTTTTCTCGACATGGATGAATGAGCCACTAAAAGCCCAAAAAGCGAGTACAGTACCCGGAAGCCTAGAAAGTCCAGCCCTCAGTTCACTGAGACGAGCTTGTCGGACCCGTGAGCTCGCGCCATGGAAAATCTGCCTTGGTACACCTCCGGCCTATGTTCATGTCGGAACCTACCACAACATTTCTTCAGCTCACATAGTTCGTCAGATCGGGGAGCTCGCACCAAGGATATCTTGTGCAGCAAGTCACTAAACCTACCTAATTTCTTGATTTTGTGCCGACATCATCTCAACAGTTAACCGAGAAGCATTTAATGCGGTGATTGTGCATTTAATGAAGAGAAGACTTTACCTGATACATTTAATGCAGGCGTGTGCATGAAGAGAGTAATCATTGCTATAACAATAAATGCAGTATGGCTAATGTCAGATTAGTTGAAAATGATCATGATTTGTAACTTATGTAATACTCTGCCGTTTCTTTTAATCTCTATAAATAGGGGAGATTTTTATTGGAAAAAGAGGTGAAGAACATTAGTATTACCGTCACTCTGCCGGAATTAATCCAGAGCGACCCGTGGACGTAGGCGCACTCGTCGAACCACGTAAAAATTATTGTCTTTGCATTCTCTTTTCCTCCTCATTTCTTTATTAATTGCTTCATTACTGTTACTCATCTACCTTAACTAACATTTAACTCCCTTTATTGTACTCTACCAACCTTAAACCACTTTTATGATAATTTATTACCACGTTCGCAGTTTGGGTCTTTGAATCTCTTAGTCGACCGTTTCCGGACGTCAACATCTTTTGGCGCTAGAATGAGGGCCTAACGGCGGCTTGATAACTTATTCTTTAGTTGATTTCTCTTTAACCATTTATATTTCACCCAACTGTAATGGTTAGAGCAAGAATGACAAGAAGTGTTGGTATAGTGGATGAGCAACCTGAGAGCCAGAAAGATCAATAAAGCACCCTGACTTCCAAGGAAGAGGTCGCTCAGGAGTGGCGACAATGTCAACAAGCTTTGGAGGATATGATGAGGTAATTGATTGAAACAATTAAGGTGCTGACGGAAGCTCAAACCTGTGCTGTACAGAGGCGCATGGAGGTCGCGCCCCTCAAAAGAGCTAGCCAGCAGCCCATAGAGGGAATCCCAACCCCGAAGGGAGTAGCTGACAAGGACAGATCGCTATCTGAAGAGTCCGTCCTCTCTTCGAACTTAAACCTGAGAAACGATAGACGACGAGCCCAGTAAAGGGAAACCTCACCTTACCCCGCTGACATAAGGGTGAGAGTGAGCCGTGAAGGTGACCGGTATGTTGAAGATAGTCGCGGGCACGAGCAAGCTCACGAGCATCGTAATGGTCATGAACCCGAGCCGCGAAGGGGTTGTCGATAGGTTGAAAATTTTGATTGGATGAGCAGGTTATGAGATCGTCATACAGGTAAGCAGGAAAGTACCAGTAGGAGAAGTTCCACCCGACGATCTTAATCCCACGATCCAATGGTGGAAGAATTGCTACAGAGGGTTCAGCAGCTGGAAGCACGATTTGGACCCCAAAGCCAAGAAGAGCAGAATGATGATAGGGTCCCACTCACCAGGGAGGTCGAGACAGAACCTTTACCACCTAAGTTCAAACTCCCAATCATTTCGCCTTACAATGGAAGAAGTGATTCGTATGAGCATCTGGACGCGTTCAACGTACAGATGGATCTCCGAACAAGCAACCCATTGGTCAAATGTTGAGTCTTCTCTACCACCTTAGGGGACGCACCGCGAGCCTGGTTCAAGAGCCTCCCAGCCCGCAGTATAAGAAACTAGAGAGAGTGCCAACAGAAGTTCCTCAATCAGTACAAAGCCTTAAGGAAGCAGCTCGCGCCTTCGTGCCACCTCGCTACAATATTCCAGAGGCAGAACAAGTCCCTGAAGGATTACATAGCTCGATTCAGGGACGAGGTGAGCAATGTAGAGGCACCCTCAGATGAAAGCGTCCTGACCGCGATCTCAACAGGACTTAGAAAGGACGGAAAGCTCTATGAAAGCATCTACAAGTCCCTAGTGAAAGACCTGGGCAAATTCTACGAACAAGCTGCCAAAGAGATAAGGTGGGAGGAAGCTTTTGGACCGAAGAAGTCCAGTAATTAGCGGGGTGAAGCAAGTAGCTCCGACCAGGGGAAAAGAAAAGGCCATGGTGGGGATGGGAATGGCGAACATAGACATCATTCTGCTAACGTAGTGGTAAAGCAAGCTCTGCCCGAGCTGAGAAGGGAACGACCTCCACGTCCAGGTCGGTATGAGAATTACAGTGTTTTGTCAGACACACAGGATCAGATCTTCGTCACAGAAAGAAATAGAGAGAATTTTGGGAAGCCCAACCCCATAAAAGTTCCAAGTAGGCTCCGAGACCCAAAGAAGTTCTGTGCCTACCACAACTAAACTGGGCACAACACCTCAGACTGTTGGCAGCTGAAGGACGCCATCGAATAATTAATCAGGCAAGGTCGTTTGGGGGAATATGTAGTACGACCTGCAGGTAGACGACCTCAACCCCAACATCAGCCACCAACACAGCAACAACAGCCTCACCGAGCTCCCGAACAAGAGCACGAGCCCATAGTAAGAACTATATTTATTATTCATAGTAGCCCTCACATTGTAGGTACTTCAAATAGGTCGCACCAGAGGTACATGAGGGAAGCCAACCACACCTTGTTGGCAGATTATGGCGGAGTAGAGGGATCTGCTAAGAAGGCAAAGGTATCCTCAAATGATATCATATTCACTGAAGAAGATACAAGGGGCGTGCACTGGCCCCATAACGACGTTATAGTCATCCGAACCAAAATCAGCAACGTTGAGATGCGGCGAATTATGGTGGACACCGGGAGCTCACCGGAGATGCTGTAACTGGCCAAATCAGACTGCCGCTCACTCTTAAAGAACCAGGTCGGTAGGCCACTGTGCTAGCAGACTTCCTAATCATCGACTGCCCGTCGGCATATAATGTAGTCTTGGGGTGACCTTCAATAAATGAATTGGACATGGTAACATCCACTAAGACGCTCACAATTAAATTCCCAACTCCTAACGGGATAGGATGTGTCCGAGGAGAACAACACCTAGCTAGACACTGTTACGAGGACGTTGTGAAAATGGGGGTTAAGGGGAAGAGAGTAAATATAGTTTCAGGTGGCGAGCTACGAGCTATAACTGAAAGAGGAGTAAGTCACGACCTCGACCTACGCGAGGTAGATACAGATTGAACTACAGGACCCGTTGAAGAACTGGAAGATGTACAGGTCAGCGAGGTAGACCTAGAAAGATGTTTGAAGTTTGGACGAGACCTAGCCTTAGAGGTCAGGACCCAACTCGCTGACTTCTTGAAGGCGAATCTGGACGTTTTAGCATGGAATCATGAAGATATGATGGAGACAGATCTTGAAATTATGTGCCATAAGCTGAACATAGATCCCAGGTATAAGCCAATCCGTCAGAAGAGGAGGCCAATGACGCCAAAGCGGTATGCTGCCTTGGAGGAGGAGGTCGAGAAGCTGCTGACCAACAAGTTTATTCGTGTAGCCCATTATCTTGTCTGGGTGGCCAACTCAGTCCTTATTAAAAAGAACAATAGAAAATGAAAGACCTGCATCGATTTCACTGACCTAAATAAGGCTTGCCTTAAGGATAGCTTCCCATTGTCCAGGATTGATCAGCTCGTGGACGCAACTGCTGGGCATCAGCTCCTAAGCTTCATGGACGTCTATTCGGGCTACAATAAAATCCTAATGAGCCAGGAGGATGAGGAGCACACTTCATTTGTCACTGACCGAGACTTGTATTGCTACAGAGTAATGCACTTCGGGCTGAAGAACGTAGGGCGACCTACCAACGCCTGGTCAACTCGATATTTCAGGAGCAGATCGGGAAGACTATGGAAGTGTATGTAGATGACATGTTGGTGAAATCTAAGAAGGTGACGAATCATGTTCGTGACTTGGATGAGACCTTCCAGATCCTGAGGAATTACCAGATGAAGCTGAACCCATTGAAGTGTCCCTTTAGAGTGGCATCTGGAAGTTCCTTAGTTTTATGGTGAACAGTAGGGGAATTGAGGCCAACCTAGAGAAGATCAGGGCATTAATCAAGATGAGGTCCCCAACTCGGGTTAAAGACGTCCAAAGCCTCAACGGTCAAGTCGCGGCACTCAGCAGGTTCATTTCCAAGGCTATGGACAAATGGATTCCTTTCTTTGAAGCAATAAAGAAGGCGAAGAATTTCGAGTGAACCAAGCAATGCGAGGAGACCTTTCAGCAGCTGAAAGAGTACATGGGCTGAACTCCTCTCTTATCTAAGCCAAAGGAATGAGAAAAGCTCTTCCTATACTTGGGAGTATTTGAGCATGCGTTGAGTGCTGCCTTGGTGAGGGAAGAAGAGAAAATGCAACTACCAGTACACTACATTAGCAACAGGCTGGTCGACATAGAAACCAGGTATTCGCAAATAGAAAAGTTGGCATATTGCCTGGTGATCGCGTCAAGGAAGCTGCGTCTATACTTCCAGGCTCACCAGATCGAAGTCCTCACCTAGCACCTGCTCAAGCAAGTCCTTCAGAAGTCAGATACCTCGGGCAGACTACTAAAGTGGGCCATGGAGCTCGTACAATTCGACATCTAGTACAAACCCAGAACGGCAGTCAAGGCCCAAGCCCTAGTGGATTTCATCGCTGAATTAACGGGACCTGTAGTGGAACAGGCTGAGGTCGTAGATGGCCCGACCTGGGAGTTGTACATGGATGGGTCTTCCAATGAGCATAGATCGGGGGCTGGAGTATTGCTGATCAGCCCTAAAGGTCACAAGATCCTCAATGCCCTGATGTTTGGGTTTCAGGCTACCAATAATGAAGCCAAATACGAAGCATTGCTCACTGGACTCCGCCTAGCAAAAGAAGTGCGAGCTAAACAAATAAAGGTCTTCAGTGATTCTCAACTCGTGGTATGTCATGTTCAAGGGGAATATCAGACCAGGGGACCTAAGATGGCCAAATACCTCCAGAAGGCAAAAGAACTGCTAGAAGCCTTCCAAAAGTTTGAGGTGAGTCAGATCGCACGAGCTTAGAACTCTATGCAGATGCTCTAGCTCGCCTAGCGACCACCCATGATGCAGATTTCCTAGGAGCTATACCAGTAGAGTTCCTACCAGCTCCAAGTATAGAAAGCAAAGATACGTTGATGACTATAAGCGTCCACCCTGACTCCTGGCTGAGCCCACTACTAAACTACCTACAAGAAGGAAAGCTACCGAGTGACAAGCTAGAGGCGCGGCGCTTGTGAGCTAGAGCAGCTCGCTACTACATTCATGGTGATATGTTCTACAAGAAAGGATTCGCTGTTCCACTTCTACGATGTATTGATGGCCAAGACTGCGAGGCCGTGCTATACATGTTGGTCATTGTGGAAACCATGCAAGGGGGGTTATCTTTAGCTCAAAAGGCGCTCAGGTAAGAGTTTTATTGGCCGACCATGAAGCAGGATACCATTGACCTGGTCAAGAAATATGACAAGTGCCAGAGATTCGCCAAAGTCCCGCAAGCTCCACCGACCTACCTTCAGCAGATGGTGAGTCCGTGGCCCTTCGCGATCTGGGGGATGAACTTGATCGGTCCTCTACCAACAGCTCAGAGGAGTTGTAAGCACGTAGTAGTCGCTGTGGATTACTTCACTAAATGGGCTGAAGCCAAGGAACTTGCAGAGATCTCCATCGCGAATATAAAGAAGTTTGTGTAGAATAACATCAATGCAGATTTGGAGTTCCTCAACAGTTCGTGACGGACAATGGGACGTAGTTTACCAGTGACCAATTCGTCTATTTCTACAACGAGCTTGGGATAGTGAAGAGCTTCTCAGTTGTATATCATCCTTAAGCCAACGGTCAGGTCAAAACTATGAACAAAATTATCAAGCAGACCTTGAAAACCAAGCTGAAAGCAAATAAGGGGGTTTGGGTGGATGAACTATAGAAGGTACTTTGGGCTTACAAAACAATAGCTTGCAGCTCCACCGGCGAAACCCCATTCTCCATAGTGTACGGGTCCGAAGCTATGATCCCTGCAGAGTTTGAAGTTACTAGTCGGCGAAGAGCATCATTTCAACATGAAGATAATGATCAGCTGCTCGCTACAAGCCTGGATCTACTTGAGGAAGCAATGGAGACAGCTCGCATGAGGGTGGTGGTTTACCAACAAGGGGTCGCCAAGTATTGCAATAAGAGAGTCCGAGCTTGAAGCTACAAGGCCGGCGACCTAGTCCTGCGACTAATCCTCCCTATAGCTCGTAAAGCTAGTGATAGAACACTCGGCTCAAACTGGGAAGGTCCTTACCTCATTAAGGAGAACTTGGGGAATGACGCCTACCACTTGGCCAACATAGACGGATCTGAACTTCCAGGTGCCTGGAACGCGGAGCATCTTCGTCCTTACTATGCTTACAACTGTCAGCTCATTCTATAACCTTTGTATATAATTCACTTTGATGATTGTTAGTAAAGTGATTAAAGTTGTTTTGTTATTGTATGTACAATGTTCAATGCATAAAGCAAGATAATTGAACAAGCGAAGTGTAATTATTATAAAGAGCAACGACTATTGAGATTTACTTCTATAAAACGAGCTATCATTATTCAGCACTCCCTGAAGATACCACTATGATTATCCAAGAAGATCATTCCCACTGAGGAAACATGCGCAGATGGCCGCGCGAGTATTATCTGGCAGACACATCCACTTTTGCCATAAATACTTATAAAGGCGTTTCTGCAATCAATCTTAATCTCCTATTACTGATTATTATGTGCGATCTCACTTCTGCAATCAGCAGGCTGAAATATTATATACGCCACAATGATTATCCGCGATCTGCGAGCTATCTCTCCTTTATTCTGGTGAACGAATAATTATTACCAACGCTTCTTATAGGGCCTTCACAATTTGTGAGCCATTTTCTCTCATAATCTGCAAAGCATAATTATCACCAACAACCTGCAATCTTCGCGCTCCGAAGGTACTACCTGTGGAAGGAGTTGTTGTCAAGGCACTCTAAAAGGTACTACCCAAGGAAAGCACTTATTATATGCTCCCCTGAAGGCGATTGCTTGCGGAGGGGGAAGCTATCCAGATATAACCTATGGAAGGAGCTGCCGTCTATATGCTCTGGAAGGGACTATCTGGGAACTCTGATTACTGCGTTCTAGAAGGCGATTGCCTGTGGAAGGAGTTGCAATAAGGGTCTCGCCTGTGGAAAGGGTCACTGTCAGCTCCCCGGAGGGCATTACCTGGGACCCGCCATCGAAATAAAGGGTCTTACTCGCGGAAAGGGTCCCGTTCTCTACTTCCTGGAGGGTTCAACTGGAGACCTCCAATAAATTGAAGACCTCGAGAAGGGTGCGACCCGCAAGCTGCTACCAAAGGGCTCGCAAAATGCCACCCACGAGCCGCCGCCGATCAAATCTCATAAAAGGCGCGACTTGTAAAGCTGCAACCAAAGGGCTTGCAAAAGGTGCGACCTGCGAACTAACCTCGCGAGAGGAGTTGCCTGTATTAGGAGCTACCTATGATCATGAACATATGATCTCGTGAGAGGGGCTGCTTGTGTTAGGAGCCGCCTGTGATCGTAAACATGCGACCTTGAGAGCAAATGCAAGAAAAGTGCTTCGACAAACCTTGAACCATCAAAGTTTGGGAAAATGCTACAATAAGCTCGCTAAACCTTGATGCAAAATACGCTCAGAAAAGTATGCCTAAATGAGCACCCCACGAGCTGTAAGTACTTGCCCAGTTGTGAAAATGTGCTATCATGTACTAACATGCAACTAAATTGCTTGTAGGATTAAATGCTTACGAGCTAACATATTATAATTATAGTATATCTGTTAGTAGATCTTAACAACAACTCGTTATATAAAGATAAACATCATTTTACTATATCTGCTATATATATTCTACCTCTTGTCGGGAAATTTCAAAAATTGTAGGAAAAATTTATAAAGCGATCTCGAGCTACAAGCTCGCGGTCCAGTACAAAAGTTAACGAGAAAATTAAATCTCCACAAAGGAGGAAAGGTTTAATGATTACAATTCAAACAAAAAGGAAAATTAAAATTCTATCTAAGTTTGGGCAGGTGTATCTGAGGAAGGATGATCCAATGGAGCCTCTGCCGGAGTCTCTGCAACAGGAGGATCGTGAGAAGCTGAAGGCCCTTCAGGAGTTAGAACTGGATCCGGTGAAAGGTTTGGAGATGTTGGCTGACCTGCTGGAGAAGCTGAGGAAGTATTGCCTTGTTGCGCGCCCTGAGTACTGGCCACATGCTCCGCAAACCTCTGGATAGCTATAACGGCTGTCAGCCTAAAGAATAAGTAATTTATATCCGGATGGCGTCACCAAAGCGTATATAGGAACGCATTCTCGATCCTATGACAGCATCCTCTCGTTCTCGAGCGACTCGAGCTTGGACGCTCTTATCCGTTTGGGCAATCTCTTCCTTGAGAGCAGTCATCTCCTCTTGTTGTTGGCTGACTTAGTTCTCTGCGACCCCCACCCTCTACTTTGCGGCCTCGGCTCTCTTCCCCGTGTCTTCAACTTTCTTCTCCGAGGCCTCAGCTTTCTTTTCAGCAGCTTTGGCTTGCGCCTTGGCAGCGGTAAGCACGCTCTTGATCTTCATCAGCTCTCCATAAATCTTGCTGACTTCGGAAGTCGCTACTTCTTGACGAGCTGTTTCCTGAGACAAGGCCTTATCGACATCTTTAAACTTGCCCTCGAGCTTTTGATGCTCCTCTTGGAGGAGGTTCACTTCATCTTGCAGCCTTTTCCTTTAAGCTTCGAGCTCCTCCTCAGCCACTTTGAAAGCCGTCTTTTCGCCCAGCTGATCCTCGATCTCCTTCATCAGCTTCATCAGTGTCATACTAGCCTGGAAAGATGGAAAATGTTAGACTCAAACCGGAGGAACCCAATAAGAATGAAGGAACCTGAAGCTTACCAGTGCCATATGGCGAATGCCATAGCTGACCAACTTCTGACCTGCGAGGTCCGACCTATGAAGCTTCGGGGAGCGGTTCCTCAGATCATCTGGCGTAGAGCCAAGAAAATTGTTGAAAAACTCCATCTCCGCTACCAAATTCGTATATAGCTTGGGGTCCTCAAATGATTCCCCCTCAGGTTCTTCAGATCACCTTGGGGCTTGGGTGTTTGGACCCTTGCTGATGATAATTGCCCCCGGCTTTCGGAACTCAACAACCTTTTGGTGCTTGAGGGCTAGGGGCTCAACCAGGCTTTTCCTCTTGTCCCTGACTGCGAGCTCGGGCTCTAGTGCAACCAAACTCTCTTCAGTAGGAACTCTAACTCTCTTAGCTACGGATGAACCGACCTTTTTTTGCCCCTTTGACTTGGGGGTTTGTTTCTTGGATGTTGCAGCCGTCTCAGCCTGAGGAACAACTGCTTCGACGGGCTGGGGAGACACCTGCTGAGAAGGATTTGGCGAAGTATCCTCTATGAACACGACCTCCGGCTCCGCGAACCTTGGCACAACATTGATGAGAGGAATATCTAGAACCAGTCTCTGCATGTCATTCGAGGAAGTACTTGTGGTCGGGCTTGAGAAGTTTTCTGGAAAAGGCTCTGGCTAAAAAACAAAAGGAACTACAAAGACTAAAGGGGCCTCGCCTTTTCTTCCGCGGACCCCTAGATCGTGGTTTTTGTTCAGATGAGGACCGGTGACTTGTGGGGCGAGACTGCGAGATAGCAGCTTAGAGCCCGAGAGAAACAGGTCATTGTTATCAACCTTAGCTGTAGCAAAATCCTCTAAAATAATGATCTCTTCCCCAGTAAGGTTGATCATACTGGTAGAAACTTCTCCAAAACAAGGATAAGCTCGTTAAAAAAAAAAAATGAAGATGAAAATGAACGAAATGGTATGCGAGCTAAGATCCATGAGTACCTGGGGTCAAAACAAAAGAAGTATTCTGTAGGTTACAAAGAAAAAGGCAGGAAACAAAAGCCCAGTGGGATTTATATTCACCCACGTTGGACTTAGTGTAACTTTTAGGCATGTATTGTTTGACATGAGAGTTACAGGCTGAAATGTAGTATAGCCCGTCCCTCTGCTTGGCTCGACGACTATGAGTCCCTTTAAAACTGTAAAGGCTACGGATGATACGGGGAGTAGGAGGTCCGAGCCCGTTCTTAATGAAAACAGTGGTCAAGGAAATCAGCTGGGGGTAAGAGTTCGGAGTTAGTTGCAATGGAGCCAGTTTCAGATCATTCAGCAAGTCTACAAGGTAGCTGTGAACGGGGAACCTAAATCCAAGCTTTATGTGCTCGCGACTTATTGTAATAAAACCCGAGGGCGGGTAGGCCGCGTGATCGAGCATATGTGCCATATTAGTTCGGCATCCCAAGAGAAAATCAAATTCTCGAGCTAAAGCCTTCAACGCCAAGAGATTTAAATTAGAAGTAGTGTGGTAGAAGGGCACTCGAGCTGCTCTCTCTTTAGCCATAGATCGAGCGGTCGAGGGACCAATTTGCTCAGCAAGCTCCTTCGCGACCTCACCACTTTGGGAATGTCGACGTGATTTTCTGGTCGACGAGAATTCAATGCCCAGTATCTGTAATCAATGTTGAACAACACAAAAACCAAGAACAAAATAGAAGATAAAAGGTTAAGAACAAAAACAACACAGATTTTACATGGTTAAGCGAGTGCGCCCACGTCCACGACTATCTCTCAACAATCTGGCAGAGTGACAATATATTATTGCTTGTCTCTTGTTTTTTATAATGATTTTAGCCTCTATTTATAGAGGAAGAATTGTTACAGTTTTGGAAGGATTAAAACAGGTAAAGAATTTCATAATAAATACATTTCCTAATCGGTTGGAGCAAAATCAAGAAACTGTCCCGTTAATCTCGAGATCACGGTGACTGAATTTGAATTAGAATTAACTTCCGTTTCTAGAGAGAAAATCACGATCGAATCGGGTAACTGCCTATTCTGGAAGATTTGGTATTAACTGACCACTAAGCGAGCTGTTCACTGCCTTGAGCGATCTCGAGTTGGACCTTGCTGAGTGGCGAGCTATGCATAGAGCGAGCTGCATAACGGTCTGTGAACAATACGATGCGTTGGTGCGAGCTGTAGAGCTAGTTGGTGCGAGCTGTAGAGCTCGCTGGGCTTGGAGTTGGTAACTAGGCCTTAATTGCTGGGCCTTTGCATTGAGTTGACTTAATGGGCTTTATCAGGCTTTTACCAGTCCATTTAGTGAGTCCAGAAAATGCACACACATCAGTCCCCCAGCGTTTAGTTCGTTCTGCGAATTGGGAGCTCAAACTCGCTGGTAAAAGCTAACTTGAATTTGTTGTTTCACGCCTTTTCAAATTCATTCCTATAAGCTCTGACACGTGGCAGTCATGTAGGGGATAATTGAACCAGTACTAGCACGTCTCGGGCCATGCACATTTAATGTGCATGTCTTTTAACTGACGGTTGTATGATTACAGAGCCGTTACTCGTGCTGCACTGTTGGATCCAGGGCGGTTATGCAGCACTCAGATCGGACGGCTAGGGAACGAGCTCGGTCACTTATATAAACTGGTGGAGCCCTTCGTTGCCCTGTTCACTTGTCATTTTCTTCCAGCCACTGAGCCTTTTTTGCTGCGCGTTTCACCGGTTCTCCACAAAAACTTCACTTCCAGTCGCCGTTTTTCACCATTTCATTAGAGATTCACGGTATGTTTCTCCATTTAACTTCAAGTTTTCAGTTTCCATATGCTTTTGTTGTATTTGAGTTGTGCTGAACTTGCATTTTACGTCTGAAATGAGATGAACACTTCGTATTTTTGATGTCAAGTTTCTGTGATTCTACGTTTCTTGCTGAACACAATTCTTTATTTTTTGTTGGTTTGATCTTTTTACCTATCTATTTGCGATCTGATTGCTGTTTGTGACCTGTCATGTATGCGAACTGTTGGATTAGATACCTGTAGACTACTAGCTCGTAGGTCGTTTCTTCATAGGTCGAGCCCCTCACTGCATTAGCGATTTGCAAGAATAGGGAACTTAGAAAAACTTTTAGCATTTTAGTAATCTGCTCGTTGCGACCTGACCATACCATCTTTGCATAAATGTCTTCAAGTGGAGCTCGCAATGTTAACGAGGCAACTCAAGGTGGAGAGCAATCTGAAGCTCGGGTCGTCTCAGAAGCAGCTAGTTGACTCACAGAGGAGTGACGAGCTCGTGAAAAGAAGGAAACTCGCAAAGTGTTCTCTCACTATTCATCTTCAGTATATGCTTTCGAATTGGAGGGACCTGCTCTTCAATTCCATATCCCTAGGAATTGTTGTATGATGGCACCGGCTCTAGAAAGCCATGCATGTTATCCTCCATGGGGGTACGTCGCTGTCAGTACCCAGTATCTAGAACACGGGCTAAGGTTCCCAATTCCTTCTTACTTGATCGAATTCCTTAATACAGTCAAGCTCGCGCCGTTCCAATTGACACCAAACTCTTACTCGCAGCTGACCTCGTTAACTCTTGCCTTCCTTAAAAGCGGCCTTCCTCCCTCCACTCCAAAAATCGTACAACACCTTTACAACATCAAGGTTGGAAGTACTTCAAATGATGGAAAGTGAGATGACATTTATTATCTCGCAGCTCGTCAGTCGGAGTATAAGAACCTCTTGCCCCAAGGAAGAGCGAAGGGAAAATCTAATTGAGGGGCATATAAGACTAACTGGTTCGTTGTTTCATGCCTTTCTCTCGCAGACCTTAACAACTTCAGCTTTGTCCTGAGCCCAAGTATGTAGAGAGGAATCTTTAGCGAGCTAAAAATTTAATTTTGTTTTTTTTTTAAACATTTTGCTTTGCAAAACTGAAAATGGATAAGTCTTCTCTCAGCGGTGAGGAGAAAATGGCTCTCAAGGTATTCGCAAGCTCGAATGCAACGGGTATTTGTAATAAATTTGACATTACCCTTCTTCAGACTCATGGCCTCGCTCTTCTTGAAAATTCCCCATTAATTGACAGCAACAAGGATATAGGGAAAATTGGAGAGTTCGATCTCCTTCCACTCCAAAAGTTTTAACATCCATTGAAGTGGCTCCGGCCCCAACTCGTACTTCACTAATTGGCGCATCTCAATCAGCTGTTCCTCCAGCTTTTGCTTCTGCCTCGGGGTGAGCTCCAGCTAAGAGGAGAAAACTTACTCTTCTTGAGTACTTTCCAAATCGACCTGCTAAAGCTTCAGCCTCTTCAACTACTCCCTCAAAGCGGTCTGCTGAAGCTCCAGCTTATTCAGTTACTCCATTAAAGCGTTCAAAGCGACCTGCTAAGGTAAAATCTCCCTCGGTCGCTGCTCCTAACGAGGTGCCACCTTCCGAAACAACAGCAGATCTCCCTCAGGTTCCAACCCCTAGCTTGCAACCTGAAGCAGGGGATGCTCCATCCGAGGTCCCGCCCCAGGAGACCCAAACTGGTACTAGCAGGAGAAGAACAAAGAATATGGGTAAACACCTCTTCCATGCGACATCATGTTTATACGAGTGTAGAGCCTGAGGTCGCATCAGTTGAGGAGACTCCATCACCCATCATGCCAGGCCCTGAAGATGGACCAAGGGGGAGATATTTAAGATCTTTCTTTGACAACTGATCGGGAATCATGATGAGCCACCAAGGCTTTGGAAAATAGATCTCTTAAGGGCTTGGATCTGGATGAATACATAAACCGACATTCAACACTGGTAACTTACTTCTTTAGCTCTTTGTTTCCTATGCTTTATTAAATTCTAATTTTTAATATTCTTAGGCTACTCTTGCAGGAATAAAACGGAGGAGGGAGACCAGGTTTGCTCAAGATCGCATGACACAGCTGGAGGATGAGCTGAAGAAAGCGAAGGAGGAAATAACATCCTTGACTAAGAGAGCTCAAGACGGGAGAAAGTTTGTGCAGGGCCATGGGGTGATGATGGCTGCGGCGAATATAGCTAAACAGACAGCCGAGGAAGCTCTGGTGTGGGTAGAGAGTGATTACGAAGCTACTAGGTCGCATCTCACTGCCTTACTCCGCAATCGTGAAGATGAATTGGACAAGGTAAAGGGGGAATTAAGGTAATCAGAGCAACGAGCTGAGGCTGTAGAAAAGCGAGCTGAACTTGCCGAGAAACGAGCTGAGCTTGCTAAGAAACGGGCTGAAAATGTGGAAGCCACCGCATAGTGGGCTGAAGAGGCTGAACACCGAGCTGAGGTGCTCAGCTAACAAGTGAGGGCTGCAGTGCAGCGAGTTGAGGTTGCTGAGCAGCGAATGGAGAATGTGCTACAACGAGCTGAGGCTGCCGAAAAGCTAGCTGAGGCAGCCGAGAAACAATTAGAGGCCACAAAGTGAGAAACTGAGGTTGCTAACCGCCGTGTATATGACACCTTTGAAGATTTTATGGTTTTTAGAGAGAGATCTATTCAGAAAGCGGAGGTGCAGGTTGCTGAAGCCAAAGATGAGGCTGAGGAAAAAATGGGCCTTAACTTCCTTTACACACTATGGATGTCCCATCCTAAAATGAATTTTTCTATCTTTGGCGTTGAGGGACTCCGACCTGCGAAAGGGTTCGACGCAGAGGCCACCTTGTCTCCAGTTGATGCAATTCCTTTGGCAACACGGGTGCCTGACGCGACCTCTCAAGCTGATCCTACTGGTGTTGACGATCTATCTAGCTCGTCTTCCAGTGAAGACTCTCTCTTATGATCAGATTCTCCAGCTCGAGACTAGTAGCTTGCCTTTTTCTTTACATTTGTTCTCTTTCAGCCTTCAATTTGTAAAGAATTTTTTAACTTCATAAAAATTTCTTTTATTACATCTTCTCTGTTGAATGTGCTTGAATTATTGTATTTACTGTAGCACATTTTAAAATTTTATTCTGTAAAATATGATATTTCTTGCGAGCTAATTGTTGACGGGCTCAAAATATGATATAATAACTTAAGTAATTGCTTAATTGAACAGTTAATAAAATCTTATAATATAAGAAACTGATCAAAACCTTTTCTGCCATATTGGAGTGTTGACGAGCTATGCATGGGTACTCAACCATACTTGTTTTTTAGGCTCTTTTTATTTTAGCGAGCTATGCAGAGGTACATAACCTCGCCTGCTTTTTAGGCTCTTTTTGTTTTTAGCGAGCTATGCAGGGACACATAACCTCGCCTGCTTTTTAGGCTCTTTTTGTTTTTAGCGAGCTATGCTGGGGCGCGTAACCTCGCCTGTTTTTTAGGCTCTTTTTGTTTTTAGCGAGCTATGCATGGGTACGTAACCTCGCCTGCTGTTTAGACACTTTTTATTTTAGCGAGCTACGTAGGGGCACGTAACCTCGCCTGCTTTTTAGGCACTTTTTGTTTTTAGCGAGCTATGCAGGAGTACGTAACCTCGTTTGTTTTTTAGGCTCTTTTTGTTTTAGCAAGCTATGCAGGGGAACGTAACCTCCCTGCTTTTTAGGCTTTTTTTGTTTTTAGCGAGCTATGCAGAGGTACGTAACCTTGCTTGCTTTTTAGGCTTTTTTTGTTTTTAGCGAGCTATGTTGAGGTACGTAACCTCGCATGCTTTTTAGGCTCTTTTTGTTTTTAGCGAGCTATGCAGGGGTACGTAACCTCGCTTGTTTTTTAGGCTCTTTTTGTTTTTAGTGAGTTATGCAAGGGCACGTAACCTCGTCTGCTTTTTAGGCTCCTTTTGTTTTTAGCAAGCTATGCTGGGGCACGTAACATCGTCTACTTTTTTGGCTCTTTTTGGTTTTAGCGAGCTATGTAGGGGCACGTAACCTTCTCTGCTTTTTAGGCTCTTTTTGTTTTTAGCGAGCTATGTTGGGGTACGTAACCTCGCCTGCTTTTTAAACACTTTTTATTTTAGCGAGCTATGTAGGGGCACGTAACCTTGCTTGCTTTTTAGGCACTTTTTGTTTTTAGTGAGCTATGCAGGAGTACGTAACCTCACTTGTTTTTTAGGCTCTTTTTGTTTTTAGCGAGCTATGCAGGGGCACGTAACCTCCCTGCTTTTTAGGCTCTTTTTATTTTTAGCGAGCTATGTAGGGGTACATAACCTTGCTTGCTTTTTAGGCTCTTTTTGTTTTTAGCGAGCTATGCAGAGGTACGTAACCTCGCTTTCTTTTTAGGCTCTTTTTGTTTTTAGTGAGCTATGTAGGGGCACGTAACCTCGTCTGCTTTTTAGGCTCTTTTTATTTTTAGCGAGCTATGCTAGGGCACGTAACCTCACTTACTTTTTAGGCTCTTTTGTTTTTAGCGAGCTATGCAAGGGCACGTAACCTCGCCTGCTTTTTAGGTTCTTTTTGTTTTTAACGAGCTATGCTGGGATACGTAACCTTGCCTGCTTTTTAGGCTCATTTTGTTTTTAGCGAGCTATGCAGGGGCACGTAACTTCACCTGCTTTTTAGACTCTTTTTGTTTTTAGTGAGCTATGCAGGGGTACGTAACCTCGCCTGCTTTTTAGCCTCTTTTTGTTTTTAGCAAGCTATGCATGGGTACGTGACCTCGCCTGCTTTTTAGCCTCTTTTTATTTTTAGCGTGACAACGAGTTAATTAGGATGGAGCTTGCTAGCTTGATAAGTTGTGAAATTTGAACTCATGAATCAAGGAGTAATCAGCAACACATAATATGAGGAAACTGGAGCTTTCATTAATTATAATGAAATTGAATTACATGTAACAAAAAGGTTATTGATAATATGGACGAAGATGCTCGGCATTCCAAGCTCGAGGAACTTCTGCTCCATTCATGTTGGTTAAACGGTAAGCTCCATTTCCCAAGTTTTCTTTGATAAGGTAGGGACCTTCCCAATTTGGGCCTAAAGATCCATCACTGGCTTTGCGAGCTCCAGGCAAGATAAGTCGTAGCACCAAGTCGCTTACATTGAAACTCCGAACTTGAGCTTTCTTGTTATAATACCTCGCAATTCTTTGTTGATAGACTGCTACCCTCAACCGAGCCAATTCCTTTGTTTCTTCAAGTAGGTCAAGGTTTGTTGCTAGCAATTGGTCATTATTTTTTGGATTGAAGGTCGTTCTACGCTGCGAGGTGACTTCTAGCTCATTTGAGATCATGGCTTCAGATCCGTACACCATTGAAAAGGGAGTCTCACCTGTGGTGCTGCGAGCTGTGGTCTTGTAAGCCCATAACACTTTCGGAAGCTTGTCTACCCACGCTCCTTTCTTTGCTTCCAGCTTCATCTTCAAGGTCTGCTTTATGATCTTATTTACAGCTTCAACTTGGCCATTGGCTTGTGGATGGTGCATTGCTGAGAAGCTCTTGACAATCTTGAGGTCGTTACAGAACCTGAGAAACTGGTCGCTACTGAACTGGGTCCCATTATTTATCACGATTTGCTGAGAAACCTCAAACCTGCAAATGATATTATTCCACACGAACTTTTCAATTTTCGTCGTGGAAATTTCTGCTAGCTCCTTAGCTTCTGCCCACTTAGTGAAGTAATCAACTGCGACCACGACATGTTTGCATCTCCCACGAGCTGTCGGTAGCGGCCCAATTAGATCTATTCCCCATATCGTAAAGAGCCACGGGCTCACCATTTGTTGAAAATAGGCTGGTGGAGCTCGTGGAACCTAGATGAACCTTTGGCACTTATCACACTTCTTAACCAAGTCAATGGCGTCTTACTTCATCGTGGACCAGTAGAAACCCTGTCGAAGTGCCTTGTGAGCTAGAGATAGCCACCTAGCGTGATTTCCACAATGGCCCTCATGTATTTCTTTCATCACGACCTCACAGTTCTGGCCATCAATACATCTCAAAAGTGGAGCTGAAAACCCCTTCTTGTACAACACATCATCGTAGATGCAATATCTAGCTGCTTTAGCTCGCAAGCGTCGTGCTTCTAATTTATAACTTGGCAGTTTTTCATCTTGTAAATAACTCAAGATCGGACCCATCCAGGAATCGGGCTGCACAGTTATAACCATCACTGAATTCTTCTCCTCTATACTTGGAGCTGGTAGGAACTCTATTAGGATTACCCCAAAGAAATCTGCATCTCGGGTTGTCGCCAGGCGAGCTAGTGCATCTGCATGTGAATTTTGAGCTCGTGGGATCTGCTTCACCTCGTACTTCTGAAAAGCACTTAACATTTCATGAACTTTTTGGAGGTATATGGCCATTTTCGGTCCTTTGGTCTGATACTCTCCTAGTATGTGGCAAACCACGAGCTGTGAGTCGCTGAAGACCCTTAATCACTCAGCTCGTATCTTCTTAGCCAAGTGCAGACCTACGAGCAGTGCTTCATATTTAACTTCATTATTTGTAGCTTAGAAACCAAACCTCAATGCACAAAGGATTTTATGCCCTTTAGGACTAATCAATAGAATTCCAGCTCTAACTTTTTGCTCGCTAGATGACTCATCCATATAAAGCTCCCAAGTCAGACCTTCAGAAGATTCAGCTTCATCATCCATATAAATTCTGCAATGAAGTCTGCCAGAGTTTAGGCCTTGATAGCCGTTCTTGGCTTATATTGAATGTCGAACTGTGCGAGCTCGACTGACCATTTGAGCAAGCGACCTGAGGTGTCCGCTTTCTGTAGAACTTGCTTCAGTGGATATTGGGTGAGGAATTCAATTGTATGAGCTTGAAAGTAAGGTCGTAGCTTCCTTGATGCGACCACCAGGCAGTAAGCAAGCTTTTCCATCTACGAGTATCTGGTTTCAGTATCTCGCAATCTTTTACTTATATAGTATACTGGAAGTTGCGTTTTCTCCTCTTCTCTCACCAAGGCAGCACTCAGAGCCTGCTGAGACACCCCCAATTATAAAATGAGCTTTTCTCATTCTCTGGGCTTGGAAAGGAGTGGAGCTCGCCCTATATATTCCTTTAGCTGTTGGAAAGCTATTTCACATTGTTCAGTCCACTTGAAACCTTTTGCTTTCTTTAAGACATCAAAGAATGAAATACATTTATCTGTAGCTTTTGAGATAAACCTGCTTAGTACTGCGACCTGACCATTAAGGCTCAGCACATCATTTACCCTAGTAGGCGACCTCATGTCAATCAATGCTCTGATCTTCTTAAGATTAGCTTCAATACCTTTACTGTTCACCATGAAACCCAGAAACTTCCAGAAGCTACCCCGAACACGTACTTGTGTGGATTCAGCTTCATCTGATAGCTCTTCAGAATCTAAAACATCTCCCCCAGGTCGCGCATATGATCACCCACCTACTTGGATTTTACTAACATATCATCTACGTAGACCTCCATGGTCTTCACAATCTGTTATTTAAACATCATATTTACCAAGCGTTGGTAGGTCGCTCCTGCATTTTTCAGCCCGAAGGGCATCACCTTGTAGCAGTATGAGCCGCGATCTGTCACAAATGAGGTGTGATCTTCGTCATTGGGATTCATTGGGATCTGATTATAACCCGAGCATGCATCTATAAAACTTAGGAGTTCGTGGCCGGCTGTAGCATCCATGAGCTGGTCTATCCTCGGCAAGGGAAAGCTATCTTTTGGGCACGCCTTGTTCAAATCAGTGAAGTCGATGTAAGTTCTCCACTTCCCGTTTTTCTTCTTCACTAACACGGGATTGGCGACCCAGGTCAGGTAGTAAGCTTCTCGGGATGAATTTGTTTGCCAGCAGCTTATCTATCTCATCTTTCAGTGCTAAGTAGCGCTCCCTTGTCATTTCCTTTCTCTTCTGGCGAACTGGCTTGTGGTAAGGATCAATACTCAATCTGTGTGACATCACCTTGGGATCTATCCCCACCATGTCTTCGTGATTTCATGCAAACACATCCAAGTTCGCCTTTAGGAAGTCAGTGAGCTAGTTTCTTAGTTCTGGAGCTAAACCTCTTCCCAGCTTCAAGCATCTTTCAGGATCCACCTCGCTGACCTGAATGTCTTCTAGTTCCTTAACTGGCCCAGTAGCTCGCTCTGCATCTACTTCTCGAGGGTCAAGATCGTGACTAACCCTCTTTTCAATTATAACTCGTGGTTCTCCCCCTGAAACCACGTTCACTTTCTTCCCTCTTACGCCCATCTTCACGGTATCCTCATAGCAGCGTCTGTCTAAATACTGGTCTCCTCGAACACACCCGACACCGTTAGGAGTAGGAAACTTAACTGTAATGGTCCTGGTTGAAGTAACCACGTCTAGGTCATTCATCGAAGGTCTTCCCAGGATCACATTGTATGCTGATGGGCAGTCGATAATCCAAAAAATCTGCCAACACAGTAGACTGGCGACCTGCTTCCTCGAGCATAAGTGGCAGCTTGATTTGGCCCACTGGTACAATAGTATCTCCAGTGAAGTCATAAAAAGGCTTTGGGGACGGTCTCAGTTGCTTTGCTCCTAGCCCCATTTGATCAAAACAGCTCATGTACATCACATTCACCGAGCTCCCAGTATCAATCATAATGCATCTCACTTTCATGTTGTTGATCTTAGCTCGGATGACCAGCGCATCATTATGAGGCCAGACTACACCTCTAGCATCTTCATCTGTGAACACAATTTTGTCTGAGGTCGTCTTTGCCTTTTTTACAAGTCCCTCCGATCCACTAACCTGCAAGGTATGATTTGCTTTTCGGACATATCTCTCGTGCTACCTGTTTGAAACACTTGCGATATGAGGGCCACTATGAATTATAAAAATAGTCCTTATCGTAGGCTCATGTTCTAGCTCGGGAACTCGCTGGAGATGTTGCTATGCTGGGTGCTGTTGAGGTCGTTGTTGTGGAGGTCGTGAGTCTACAGGTCTTACCACTTAATCTCTCAAGCGACCTCTCCTGATTAACTTTTCAATGACGTTTTTCAATGCCCAACAATCTGAAGTGTTATGCCCGACCTCATTATGATAGACACAAAACTTACTCTTGTCTCTATGCTGAACAGGGGCTCTCAAAAGGTATGGCTTTCCAAAGTCTTTTTTGTTTCTCTCCACTGCAAAGATCCTGTCTTGTGAGTCTGACATGATACTGTAATCTTCATAGCGACCTTGACGCTGAGGTCGCTCATTCCTAGGCTCTCTCATCGCTTTCTTAGCGATATGGTTGTTTTAGCCACTGTTTCTACCTTCTCCTTTGTTCCTGCCATTACTTCTCTTCTTCGTTTGGCTGGAACTGTCTACTTCATTCTTCTGGTTGGGCTTCTTCGGGCCGAAGGTTTTTTCCCACCTGATCTCCTTTGCAGCTCACTCGTAAAATTCTTCCAGATCTTTCACCGGGGACTTGTAAATGCTCTCATATAATTTTTCATCTTTGCGCAACCCAGCTGAGATCGTAGTCAATATACTCTCGTCTGATGGATTCTCAATATTCGCAACCTCGCGTCTAAACTTGGTGATATAATCTTTCAATGACTCACCTTGATGTTGGAAAATGGTAGCCAAGTGGTAGGATGGTGATATAATCTTAAACGGAGTCCTCTTTCCGTAGTGCTCACGCTGGCCTTGAGTATCAGGTCGCGCCTCAAGCTGTTGGACCCTCTGAAGAAGCTTCTCAACTTGCGGGTCTTGGGGCTCATATCTTCTCCTACGATCGCGACTTGGAGAGTGGTGCTCTGGTTCATACCTATGACTCTCTCCGACCAAGCCGCCAGCCCGATGCGACCTTGCATGTCACTCATCCACTTAGTCCACATACCAAGATGCAGCTCGGGCTCTATCATGATCAGCTTCTACCTGCCTGCTTCCATCCTGACTTACCCTTATCACCAGGTTTGCAGGGCGTGCTACTTCTTCACGAACAGGGCGACCTCCAGCTCTAGAGCCCGCATTGGAGGAACGAGTTGAGTCTGCAGGTCGCTGCACCTCTCTAATTGGCCTCTCTGACCCTTGCACTTCATGCTGCGGAAGTACCTGCCTTGGAGCCTTAATTTCAATTCTGGGCGCGTTCTGTGCCTGAGCCTGCACCAGCAAATTAACAGCATCTGCAAATTGCCGAACTGTGAGCTCCAAGGCTTTCTGCCTTAGGTGCCACGCCTGTTGCCCATCAATTGGAGCACCCAGAACAGATTGGCGATGCGGCAAGGGTGGCATGTCTGTTGCAACACCTACTGTGTGACCATATGACGGGTCTGTTGCATGCATGGGTGCATCGTCAATATGATTACAAGGTCAAGGTATCATAGAGGTAACATGTGAAAGGTCACTTATATGGCTCTTATATTAAAGATTTTTACTAAATATTTTGCTTGCTGCTTTTTAACAACTAATTTTTATAATCAGATTTTGGTGGCACAAATTTTTTATTATTATATTAAAGATTATTACTAAATATAGTTTAATTCCTATGTTTAACATTACCAAGAATTGAGTGCTTTTGTGGTTGAATTTGGTAATTCTATTCAAAGATAAAATGAAATCTATCGTACTCTTCAAATCATAACTAAAAGCATCTTCAATATAATTATATTTGAGTTAAAAATCTTGCCATATAGGAAACATTGATGAGGGAAAAAAAAAAAAAAAAAATTCTCCAATGCAATGATTTAACCCAAATATGGAGCTGATGTGGTAAAATTTTTTTTTGGAGAATATGGAGATGAGTTTCTCAATTAAAAAACTCTCTTATAGATGCTAATTAGAAATTTTCTCATTTTTTCCAACCAATTAAAATAGAGAATCACCATCTCTTTTTAATTATAAAATATACAAGGAAATAGTATGTGACAACTTTTTTTTTTAATTATTTTAATTATTTTATTGTGATTGATCAAAAGTGAACATATATTTTACTTTAGATAATTGCATTCGAGATGAAAATATGCATTTATATATATTTTTGGCCAAAGTGGATTCACATTATAAAAAAATTGTTGATGTGTCACTAATAAAAGTTGAAGCTGAAAAGAAGAAGTTTGTTGACTTTGAGGAGAACTTTAAGAAGGAAGTGCAATCAAGGGGACCGACAGAGTCTTGAAAATGAAGTCTCTCAAAAAGAATCACACACTCTTGCAGTAGAAATGAGGCATTCCTCTAGAATTCTTAAATTAATACAACGCTATTCATCTTCTTTGCATTATTTACTGTTAATTGGCAATTAAGAACTAGAGTGTTATGATGAAGCAATTCATGTTGAAGATTCGGTCAAGTGGAACTCTGCCATGAAAGATGAGATAGACTCACTATTGTCAAAATAAACATGAGAACTGACTGAACTACCAGAAGGAAAGAAAGCTCCACATAACAAATGAGTTTTCAAGATCAAAGAAGAGCATAATGGAAGCAAGTGTTACAAAGCTTGGCTAGTGGTCAAAGATTTTCAACAGAAGTTAGACATAGACTACATTGAATTTTTTTTTCTAGTAGTGAAACTGATGATGATCAAGTTAGTGCTAAAGATGGTAGTTGTAGAGAATTTATATCTTGAGTAGTTAGATATAAAGACAGTATTCCTTCATGGTGATTTGGAGGAAGAGATTTATATGAAGTAACTAGAAGGCTTTATGGTTGTAGACAAATACAACATGGTGTGCAAGCTATAAAAAAGTCTATATGGTCTGAAATAGGCTCTAAGATAGTGGTATAAAAAAGTTCGATAACTTCATAAGTAGCAATGGTTTCGCAAGATGTCAAGTAGATCATTGTTATTATATTAAGTGGTTTGATAATAACTTTATCATCTTACTTTAGTATATAGATGATATGCTCATTTTAGGATTTGATATGTAAGAGATAAGTAATTTAAAGTGAGAATCATCAAAGCAATTTGTAATGAAAGATCTTGTTGTTGTGAAGTAGATTCTTGGAATGAGGATTACAAGAGATAGAGAATCAGAAACTTTGATGTTGTCACAGGCGGAGTATGTTAACAAAGTACTTTCCAGATTTAACATGTAGAATGCTAAACCTATGAGCACTCCTTTAAGTGCCAATTTCATACTTTCCAAAGATAATTCACCAAAGAATAAGGAAGAACGTGATCACATAAAAAGGTTCCTTATGCCTCAACCATTGGAAGTTTGATGTATGTCATGGTTTATACTAGACCAGATATTGCATAAGCAATAGGAGTAGTGAGTAGTTACATGAAAAATCCTAACAAGATGCATTGGAAAGCAGTTAAATGGATCCTCAGATATCTACGAAGCACCATAAAAATGACACTCTGTTTTAAAAGTAGAGATATGAAACTAAAAGGCTTTATTAATGCTAACCTAGCCGGAGATGTCGACAATAGAAAGAGCACTATGGGGTAAGTGTATATTCTTGGAGGAACTTTGGTGAGTTAGGTTTTTCAACTGCAAAAAATTGTAACTTTCTCCACTACCGAGGTAGAATATATTGCAATTATAGAAGCTAGTAAAGAGATAATTTGGCTTTAAGATTTCTTAGAAGAATTGAGAATGAAACAAGAGGATAATGTTCTTTATTTTGATAATCAAAGTGCAATCCACTTAGCAAAGAATTCGTCTTTCCATGTCAGAACGAAGCATATTAACATGAAGTATCATTTCCTTTGATCTCTTTTGAAAGACAAAGCTCTAAGGTTTGAGAAGATTCATGGAAATGAAAACCCTGCAGATATGCTAACAAAGACAATGATCATAGACAAATTAAAGCTTTGTTTAGCTTCAGTTGGCCTACAAGTGTAGAAAAAGAGAAATGAGTTGCTGAATTGATCTTGTAAATACATGATTAAAGTAAGTCTTCAAGTGAGAGATTATTATAGAGATGCCAATCTCAAATTGAAAACAAAACAAAGGAGGGAGGATTTTGAAGGCTATAAAAGGAGCCTAAGGCCGTGGTTTCAAATTGCCCAAGTCAAAAGACACTTTAAGAATTATTATTTTTTTACTGTAGTTAAAATTCCTTTCTTATTCTTCTTATTTTAGAGTGTAGAAAAATGTAAGTCGATGTATGCTTTCGAGAGTATTGATGTGTTGGGGTAGTGAGTTATGAGAGAATAATTTGTGTGATTATAATAATTTTTCACATAGTAAGTTTCTCTCTGAGGGTCGTAGTTTTTCTCCTATTTTAGAATTTTCCATGTAAATTCTGTTATGATGATTGTTATTGTTACAGAAGACAAGTTTATAGGGGAGGTCTTGGAAGGTGAATTTTTTCCCAACAGAAACTTGTTTTTCTTTTTTCTATCCACCATGGTTTAATCATTTCTCCATCAAAACATATTACTTTTTCTCAATTTTTCCCCATTGCGTTTCCATCTATTTTCTTATCAAAATATGTTGTTGTTTTTTTTTTCTTTCATTATTTAAAACTGATATTCAAATTTGAAATATTTTGACTTTACAAATTATTATATTCATTTCAAATTATTATTATTATTATTTTATCATAGACTAGATCATGTTCATATGAACTAGAGAATAAAACATTTAGTATTATTTAATCTTAATAGGTCTTGGTTTACTCATGATTAATGGTGAATTATTTTTCTTTTACATAAACTATTTTATATGATAAAATTCATAAATTTGTTTTTATCTTTTAATTTTATTTTACTTTACTTTGTTATAAATCACATATATTAATTAAATAAAAGACTATAAATATAGCTTGATTAGTAACTTTAATAATAAATATATATCGTTTGATTACATATATTTATTTACAATTTGAATAACAACTTTCATCATAAATGGGATATGCCCTAAATTAAGTTTTTATTTATTTATTTTTTTAGCAATATGAAATTTGAACTTTTTTCTCTAAGAAAAAGGAAGTTAGCATACAATTAACTCATAATTGGTATGTTTTTTCTTTTATATTTGTATTAAGAATGTTCTTTTAAAAAATTTTATTTACAATCTTGTAAAAGGTAAAACTACATATCCCCTACTGGTTATGTATTTTAATTATTTTTAATTTATATAAGTTCTTGTAACAATTAATGGAAAAATTACAAGGAAATTTTCATATAGTTTAGTTTCTTAATGTTATAATTATTATATAAAAGTGTTCCCTCACATAAATTTCTAGGTTTGCCACTGCGTATACACATTTAAAGTCTCATTCACTGAGACTATAAGATATGACTTTATGAAGTCAACGAGTGAAAATTATATATATGTACATACACACACACACACACACACACACACACACACACACACATATATATATATACATATATCCTTTATCTTGATTTGACAACTCATATAAATATAACCCATGTCAAAATTAATGTCTAATGTGCATGCATTTGTTCCTGCAACCATAAGATTTTATATAAAGTCAGTGCCAAATAGATAAAATGGAATTATTAAAGTGTTTGTAGATTTTCACCTTTCATCTATGGACTTAATTGACATACAAATCAATGGAAAATTTTGGTTTCTTATAGGGATAATCCCAAAAAAACTATTGTAGTTTGTAAAAATATCCGTTTTCCCACACTAGTTTCATTTTGTCGAAATCCCCCCTAAAATTAATATATTAATAGAAAAATTATATAAATGGTAAAATGACAATTTTAACCTTAAGATTTTTATTTAATAAATAAAATAATATTAAGAAAAATTTGGGTTTCCAATCGATTGGAAATATAAAGGTGGAGATCCAATCTAAACACTGTTGAAACTCAAATAACAAACAAAAGATATCAACAAAAAAAAAAAAAATCATCAAAATACCTAAAAATATCATCAACAATGACACATCCAACATTCTTAATCACTAGAATGCATCATCTAGGTTTGAATCGAACTCAGATCTGATGAAATCTAGATTCTACTAACCCAAATGAACATCACCTGGGACAAACCCAAATGATGTTCATCTAGGCTCTGAACCTAATGAACAAGAAGAAGAGGGATTTAAACAGAGAAAAGAAATAGAGATAGAGAAAAAAGAGAGTGTGGGCTGGTGTGAGGTTTGATAGAGAGGGTGGTGGTCAGCATAGGAGGGGGAGGTGGTGGAGGTCTGGTGTGAATGTTGGAGAGAGAGGCTGGTTGAGAGATGTTTTTTTTTTTTTTTTTTTGGGTATTCTATATTTTTTTTATTTTTCATTTTTAAAACAAAAAAAAATCATTATTTTTTATATTCTTATATTTAATATTATTTATTTTTGTTTTTTATATTTTAATTAATTTTTTATTGTATTTCTCATTTTGTCTCTAGAGCAAAAGATCAACCAAGTCAATCTAATGAAATATGTGACCGTCAAAGATATTGTTGTCTTTTCAGACGTCTCAAAATGATATTTTGAGTGTTTTTTTTAATGCCAGAGGGGATTTTGGATAAAAATTAAAACTTTATGTAGTAAAATGGATATTTTTGCAAACTATAATAAATTTTTTGGGATTATCCCTTTAATTAATATTATTTTAATTAAATTTTTATCGTATTTTCTATTTTGCCCTAATAGTTAAATGGCTAGCCAAGTTAACCTAATAGAATCTATGATTGTTAGGGGGTGTTTTAAGTGTTTTCATTAAAGATAGAGGAGATTTTAGATAAAAATGAAACTACAGGTTGTAAAATGAATATTTTTATAAACTACAATAGGTTTTTTTGGTATTATCCCTTTTACATAAAGTCAATGCCAAAATGGATCAAATGGAATTATTAAAGTGGTTTTAGATTTCCACCATTAATCTTTGGACTCGATTGACTTACAAATCAGTAGAAAATTTTGATTTTTTATAATTATTGCCTCCATTTCTTCCACATCAACAAATAGGAATGTGATTGCTCTCTATTTTATACTGGAATGTAAATGGTATCATGATTAATATTTGAGATTAAGACGACAATGTAAGTATGAAAGATTGATTTGTTCGCAGCAAAATGTTCCTTTCCAACTACAAGGGCTTTTGTGGAGTTTCTGCCAAGGTTCTTTATCCAAGCCAACATATCAAAAGAAATGTATGCTCTACCAATAATTTTTCTGTTGTTGGAAACTTAAACATAAAATCAATATGTCATTGTCCTTTTAGTAATATTGTGAGTGAAGATTTTTACATAGATTATACGCTTCGGGTAATTTCTCTATAGTTGGCCAACGTAACCATGACTTTATTATTAGAAGTTATGATTCAAATCGAGATCCATATCTTTATCATGTATGTGCTCTTCTTCTATAAGGTTTTATAGAAAAATTCATTTTCTATATATATATATATGGATAAACTTTTAATTGATTTGCACCACTCAGTACGTACTGTGTATTGTCCCATATGTGGAAATTAGTTTTCAGCGAGGGCTCCGTTTTTGTAAGTATCATTGGAAAATGAAAAAGGTCTTTATTCCTATCTTACACGGACCACATATTTTGAGATGACTAAAATCTATAAAAAAATCTCATTGATCAAGTCAATTTAATCACATCGGTCAATTTATTCGTATATTACACGGAGCACATATGGCTCACAAAACTAGCACTGGTCATTTGATCATGTCAATTTAATCATACTGGTCATTTGACCATGTCAATAAAGAGGGCTATAGTTCATTCCCACATCTTTCATTCACCACTCCTGGGACCCAACGCCCATCACTAGCATATGGCTTAGTCAAGCCACAAGCGTGCTCAACACTTCTTGGGGAATTCATCTGTCCATCCCTAGTCCTTTCAGTAGCAATACGGAATGTAACAATTGCCACTCTGGGGACCTACCCTCACCAGCACACTATATTCTCAAGCGTCTTGAACACTTCATAGTATTCCTAGGGAACTAATGCGTCCATTACTAATCCTTTCACAAGCAATGTTGGATGTAACAAGCTAGTCACATGCCCTCTCACCGGAATATTACTTCTTTTATTTTGTTCATGCCACCAGTACGTTACTATGTCAAGCGTGTTTTACAAGGATGCTACACTTCCTGCGATTTCATATCAGCATAGCATTTGTTGTCAGGATTCAATTTTCATGTCAGATTTTATAATTCAACTATACCCAGTACTAAATATAATTCAAACACTTTATATTTATGGGGTTTTTAATCATATACATGGGATGTGATTATTTTTGGTGAAAAATACCAAAAATGACAATTATAAAAAGTAAAAATTTGTTTCTAACCCTCCAATTTAAAAATTTCATTTCTAACGTCCCAAACAAACTAATTGCCTTGTCTACCCAAGTTACCCATTTTACCCTTAAGTGCAATTTGACTCATATACCCTTAAAGCTCAGAAGCGAAATTACGAAAATGCCCTCATATAAAATAGAGCCCACAACACACAATCAGTCACCCAAATCAAATCTCCACCGTTTCAAATCTCAACCGTTTTCATCACACCTCCACGACCCGGTTTTCGATCTGAGAGCAGTCGCCGCCGACCGGTCATCTCCGGCCTTATCGCACCATTCCCGACCTTCGCCGACGTCCTCAGACCGCCGACGAACTTGCTCGCCACCTCCATTGCCGAAGGTACGCAACAATCATACCCATTTTAATCTTTCGTAGAAATCGATTTTTTGTGTTTTTTATGTTAGAGTAGTTTAGTATGGTTGGTTTTGCTTGTATTTGGATGGATTGGGATGTGAATGAGTGTTTTTAGTGATGTATAATGTCGAGGAAGACGAAGTGTGGGAACCGGGTTTTTGCTTCCAGAACGTAAAAACCGTGTTTTGTGAGGCCACAAAACACGGTTTCTTCGTTAAAACACGGCCAGATAAATAACCGGGTTTTGTGGATGCTAAAAACACGGGTTTTTCCTCAAACCGTGTTTTCTGTATCCATAAACCACGGTTTGAGTGAAACGTTGTCTTTAATGTTCACCCATAAAACTCGTCTTTTCCAAAACCGTGTCTTGAGGCTGATTAAACCACAGTTTTCAGAATCGTCCGTGTTCTAGCGAGGCTCAAATAAAGCTGGTTTTACACCGAAACCGTGTTTGGTTGATATACAAAACACGGTTTCTGGACAAAACCGGGTTTTGTTGATACACAAAACACGGTTTCTGGAAAAAACCGTGTTTGTGCCCGTGAGTAACACGGAAATGATAGAGACCGCGTTTTAGGCAGCCTTGAAACCCGATTCTGGGTTGGACCGTGTTATATTGATGCATAAAAGACGGAATTTTGGAAAAATCGGGTTTAAATCCAGCCTAAAACATGATTTTCGGATTGACCGTGTTTTATTACATCTTCGATAAAAAACGGTTTTTCCCAAAAACCGAGTTTAATGTATCCTTAAAACACGATTTTAGCAATTACCGTATTTTAGTTTCACAGAAACTCGGGTTTAAGTCGCCATTACAACCCGGTAAACTGATAACCGTGTTTTAAGGGGGCACAAAACCCGGTTTGTGTTTTAATGTTTGTGAATTTATAATTAATATTTTCTTGGAAAATAAGGGAATTAAATTATAAATTTTAATTAAGTTAGAAAATTGAAATGTAATTAGTTAAAATAAGAATATTAAATCAATGTGATAAAAATAATAAATTCAAATAAATGAAATATAAAGTAAAAATAAAAAAATAAGATGAAATTAATCAAATAAATTTTAAATTTGATTTAATGTAATTGTAATATGTTAATTTTATTTGTTAATTAAAATTAGTTTAATAAATGAATGAAGATATTTAGTAATTAAGTCTTATTAAAGTAAACTATATCAATTAAATTAACTAATTCTAATTTTTTTTGTTGGTTGTGTACAGATGCAGGCCAATTATAAATGGAGTACACAAGTTGTTCCCCCGGAGATGACGTTAAGTACACATTGTAGTTTCAAAGAAATTGCTGGTGTAAAAGCAGCTCTTGAAAAAAGAGAACTTCTTAAGCAGTTTTTAGGTGAGACCCCATTCAGATATTACGTAGAGATAGCTCACAATCAGTTGTTGGTTTGCCCATTGATTGTAACTATTCTTGCTAGAGAGTTGGAATTTCCCCGTGCTAGGCCCGATGAGATGTGGTTTGAAATTGGAGGGCAACCATATAGGTTTGGAAAGCAGGAGTTCTTGTTGGTAACAGGGTTGCCATTAAGGCATATTGATGTAAAAACCATTAAGGCACGACAAAATGATAAGAATAGTCTTCTATGGCGACTTTTCAAAGGAATTCCACCGTCAGTGAAAGCTATTGTCCTAATGCTCAAGTCACGAGCGAATATAAATGTCGAGGACACCTTCAAGTTGGCTAATTTAGTTATAGCTTTTCAACTATTTTACGGCCTAGATGAGCATCAAGGGGTGGATAAGGCGTTGTGGGTGATGATAGAGGACCAAAAAGCATGGAATGCGTTCCCCTGGGGTACAATGTCGTATAGTATACTTCTCGACCACCTTCGACAGGTGATTACTGAGGAACGACTTGTAAATGGACGAACAGTCAATGCCTATGAGTTTGTTTGGGCATTCCAGGTATAACCCTTAGTATATGTTCTTTATTATTATTGAAAATTGTTCTTGGTCTATGTATATATTTATTAATTAATTTATTTAATTATATTTTAATGATATATTTGTTTTTTGTTTATTATGTATTATAGTGGTGGCTTGTTGAAATGTTCCCATATTTAGATGACAAGGTAGGGAACAGAATAGGAGGTGATCCTGATTTGCCAAGGTTTAGGAATTGGCATTGTAATAAGAGGATCAGAAGGAATTCAGCAAGATGGAGGAGTGAGCTTCACCTTGTTAGTGTCTACCCTATCTTAACCTAAATTTGTTTCCATTCGTTTGCTATCTATGGGTGCAATATATTAACTATGTATATATGTATTGTAGTGTATTGCAGCGAGGAGGATTCTTGTGCCCACCGACGATGAGAGAGAGGCGGATTATTGGAAGTCCTTGAACCCTCGACATTCGATTGGAGAGAAAGTGTGGAAACACGGTGGTGGGGGGGGGGGGTGAAGATGATGATGATGATGATGATGATGATGATGATATTTCAGGTGATGATGGTGTTGAGGGTGATGTTGCTGATGATGAGCAAGCAGTAGGTGAGGAAGAAGAGGAAGAGAATGAGGATGAAGAGAGGGAGCCAAGGACAAAAAGTGCGCATGATGTACGGTCATCTCCTAGATCGTCTTGCCCTCAGGTAAAAAGATGAGATAATTAAATTAATTGTAATTTAAATTTAGGTGTACGTAATTTATTATTTTAATTGATCATATTTTAAATGTAATTTATATGATGTATATATATATATGTATATTGATTCAATTATTTGCAGGAGCCTCAGACGAATGTTGGCAAGATAATGAAGCTATTGGAGAATATTTTGGGGATGCAGCAGACACAAGAAAGATTGCTGCGTAATATGGATAAGAGGCTGAAAAGGGTTGAAGACCAGCTAAAAATTAGTAGGCATGTGGATGATGATGTTGCTGAAAGCTCTATCCGGGTTCAGGATGATGACTTGCACTTCCATGATGATAGAATAGGGAGTGATCATCACAGTTTCCAACAGAACGAGGAACAGGGCCACCACGAACACATGCATGAGTCAGCACGTCATGAGTCCGAGGGTGATCATGACATTGATGAATAGGAGCAGGACCCACCCATCCATATCCATGACTCAGAAGTAGTAGGTAAAGATCATGACATTGTGGACCAAGAGCAGGACCCGCCCATCCACATTCAGGAATCGAAGGGGGATATTGATATTGTTGATGTTGAGGTAAAAGTTATATTTATTTGATCGTCCTAGTTTTATGCATTGATTTAAAATTGTGAATTAAAATTGTGAATTTATTTAAATTTCAGAGAAAGACTATTTATGAACGGGGCAAGCGAAAGATTAAGCCATCGGTAACTTGCAGGACGCCATACACTGATCCTCTACAGGCGAAAAAGAAAAAGAAAGAGTCAAAGAAAGTGGCGGAGCCTGTGGTGGAAGTAGGAGTAGAGACTGTACCCGATGTGTACACGATGTACAGAACTTCTTCTTTAAACCTTCGGTATGAATAAAAAACATTATTACGTTTTGTAATCCGGTTTATTGTTTTAGTGGTATACTTTATAATTAATTTTTTTTTGTTTAGGCGCATTATTGATGATTATCCGGTACCATGCACCCCGGATATGCTTCGTACCATTGAGGATGTTAAAGAGTGGTTGACAGGAATTCATATTGATGGCTATTTGAGTTGCTTGCGGAAGAAAGGGAAGATTCACGGGTGGTGGGACGAGGTTAATGATTGTAGATATGCAGTCCACGGGACAAACTTTTTTGTAAGTATTTAACGTTATGTTTTATATTCATTGTTTGTATATTTATTTAATTGTTTGTAGTATAACATGTATAATTTTATTGTTGGTGCAGGCGGATTTAGTGCGTGTTTTCGATGCTACATACATCACAAAGAACATTGAGTTTGATCCGTCTACGGCTGTCGTGGCAGATTCTTGGAAACATTGTGCTACTGGCATGGGAGACGCAAAAATGCCTTGGAAATCTACTGAAAATGTAAGTTTGTGATGTTAGTTTTTTTTTTTTTTAATTGAACATTCACAGTTATGCTATACTAATAATGTTTCTAAATTGTAGGTGTTGGTCCCCTGTTCTTTGTCGCAAATGCATTGGGTCCTTTGTAAGGTGTGCCTGACAGAGAAGAAGATAGTGGTGTATGATTCCATGAAATCAATAGACTTTAAGCAGTGGAAGCAGATCCTTCAGCCGCTTGCATGTTTTATACCGATTATCTTGCGGTCGATTGGATTTTATGAGCAAAGCGAAGTATCTACACCCGCCGTGGAGAAAATATGGGACGTGGAGCGTGTCAATATGGCAAATGTGCCTCAACAAGCTGATGGGTAAATCTCACATTTGTTTAAAATCCTAACTTCATTATATAAATTTTTTATATAATCATCTAACATCTTTTCCTATTAATATAGGAATAGTTGTGGAGCCTATTGCGCGATGTTTATCCACGATCTTTTAAAGTCTCAGGAGCACGAATGGAAGTCTCACCATAGTTTAGAAGACACCCGTAGAATAAGGAGAGATATGGCATATGATGTTTATATGTTTTCTACACCAGAATACAAAATAGATGATTGTGGTTTGTGGACATTAGACAATAAAGGTAATATAATATATGATTGAAATGCAATGCATTTAGTTACATTTATAGATTTAAATTGTAATTGCATGTTTGCGGTTGATTGTGGAAAGAAAATAAGGCCTGAGGCCCAGAAGTTGAGAAAATTAATTGGTAGAAGTGTAAATGTTTTCTACGAATATTTTGCAGGGTCGGATTTTCAGAAAAACAACCGTTATGCTGCTGAAATTTTTAAAAAATGGCAATTGTAAAATAAAGGGAAAAATTCAAAAAAACCCGTTTATAACAGTACCAAAACCGGGTTATATGGGAGAATAAATCACGGGTCCGCGTTATAATTGATCATAAAATGTGGATTTTGCAAAATCAATAAACCGGGTTATAATGGCCCTTACATCACGAAACCGTGTTTAAATATACTTTAAAACCTGGTTCTGAAGTAAATGAGAAACAATAGTACACGATAAAAACCGGGTTACATACAGCAACAAAACCCGTTCCCGTGGTTTAATGGCACATGTACTCCGGTTTATTCAGATATAACCGGTTTACAAACTTTGATAAAACCCGGTACCGTGTTTAAACGACTCATAAAACCCGTACCTAGCGTTTTTATGGTATTTTACCTTAATTTCATGAACCTTGTGTAGTTCTCTTTATCGAAAACTAATTCAAATCCGTTTAATTGAAATTACAAATGACTTTGGACACATTTTGAACACATGCATGATTGCATCTTCTACTCTCATCTTAAGGTCCATTGTCATAATTTGAAATGTAATAATATGGGACATTTGATATGTAATATGGTCAATTACATTAAATTCATTAAATTAAAAACATTTTAAAGTCATGGGGAAACGTTAGAAGAAAAAAACGAAGCAGAAAATAAAAATGAAATTACAAAACCGGTTTATGTATATGCATAAAACCCGGTCGCAGGTTTTAAGGGCCCATTTAATCCGGTTTATTCAAATATAACCGGTTTAAAAAATTATAAAAACCCCGGTTCCGTGTTTTATTGGATCATAAAACCGAATTATCAAATTTTTATGGTATTTTACCTTGATTTCATTATGCTTTTGTAGTTCTCTTCATCAAAACTAATTCGAATCGTTTTAATTTAAATTACAAATGACTTTGGTACCATATTTTGGACAACTTCCATTGTTCAATCTAACTTGTTAGTGATTGCATCTTCTACTCTCATCTTAAAGTCCATTGTCATACTTTGAAATGTAATAATATGGGACATTTGATATGTAATATGGTCAATTACATTAAATTCATTAAATTAAAGACATTTTAAAGTTATTCGGAATTGGATCGAAGACATTAAATTCATGAAAGTGCAAACCCGGGTTATGTTCACCAACAAAACCCGACCCCGGGTTTTAACGGTCCATGTAATCCGGTTTACTTGAATATAACCAAGTATTATTACCAAATGAAACGCGGCTCCGTTTTTAACTTGCCCATATAATACGGTTTCTGCAAAAAAACGGGTTATACGTTCCCATTAAATACGATTTCATGTTTTTACCGCTCTCTTTCTATTTACAAAAAAGCCGGGTTTTATGAATTACTAAAACGCGGGCTCGTGTTTAATGGATCCATACAACCCGGTCTCTCAGGTTGCAACTTTTTGATTTAATTGATTATAATTCGGGTTATGTGGATGTATATAACACGGTTCCGTGTTTAAAGGGCTTACATAACCCGGTTATTTAAGTAATTGAAGGTAATGGTCTAAATCACGGATTCGGGTTTTATAGCCTTATATAACCCGGTTTCGTGTTTAAAGGGCTTACATAACCCGGTTATTTGATTAATTGAAGGTCATGGTCTAAATCACGGATTCAGGTTTTATAGCCTTATATAACCCGGTTTCGTGTTTAAAGGGCTTACATAACCCGGTTATTTGATTAATTGAAGGTCATGGTCTAAATCACGGATTCGGGTTTTATAGCCTTATATAACCCGGTTTTAAGTGTCAGTGCAGAACTTGTCTTGCTGGGCAAATTGTGAATTATCCTCTTCTCTTGACACAACCAACCAATAACATTGCCACAACCACAAAATATTAACATCATACAAAATCAAATATCAAGTTTGTGAATCATCCTCGTCTCTTGACACAACCAACCAATAACATTGCCACAACCACAAAATATTAACAAAGTACAAAATCAAATATCAAGTTTGCAAATAATTTATTCATTCTTGATTACCATCGTTGTCATTGTCACCCGACGGTGGAAGTGGGTACTGTAGATCACATCGGCGTCGTGTGTGTCCAGTAGCTCCACAAAGGCGACATTTTCGAGCGGTTTTGGGACGTCCAGCAATCAAAGCTTCTGTTGCAGCTTCTTCATTGATCGGAGCGCATCCAATAGCTTCAGTACTGCTGCCAACACCTACTTCAGTAGCTGAAACCGGGTTTTCAGCGCCTCTTCCAACAGCTTCTGCACTGGTCCCAACACCTCCAGCAGTTCCTGAGCTAGTCCCTCTAAAGGCAGATATAGGGGGGTTAGGACAACGAAGACGGTTGTGTCCCATTTCACCACATTTTCCACATTTTTTCTTACGACGACTTTCCCCAGCTGAAGGAATCCGTGTCTCTTTCGGTCTACCTGCTTGTCTTTTTCCTTCAGGTGGTAGTACAATCATACTTTTAACTTCTGTAGGAACATGCCAATCTTGTGGGCCAGGGACAGGATTGATCGGACGTGCATATGCACCTTTGAGGGATTCTTTGCTATAATAATCATCACATAGTGTATAATAGTGAACACCATTAAACCTGATATATATGACAAAGGTAGAATGTTACTATATGACATTATAAAACAAAAATTAGCAAAATAAAATAATTATACCTTGCAACAGCAATTGCATGATGACATGGTAACTGATCTAGGTCCCAATGTCGACAACTGCATGTCCGCGCAAGTGGTTGAACGAACCCATAGCCTAGTTCATGTTCGACTCCGAACTGGATCGGTTGTTGGATGGCAGTTACGATGGCACTCGTCGATTCATTAGCCATTGAGTTCACATGATCCTCCACAGTTTTGGTAACTGAAGATCTGAGTTTCTCAGCATAACAACGTCTATCGTTGTACCATTTCTGCAACATATGTCTCAAAAATTCATGTGCTGTTGTTATTGGAAACCGACGTGCTTTCATCATACATTTGTTTAGGGACTCTGCAATATTAGTGGTCATCATGCCATATCTTCTTTTTGGCGAATATGCACGTGACCATTTTGTCACCCCAGCATTAACCAATTTTTCATGCATATTCGGACATACCATTCGAATTTGTTCCAAATATTTATCACAATCATCCCTTGTATAACAATATGCTGCAAGGTAAAACATTTTCATCACATCTGGTTGCTTTCTACAGCTTTGCTTCAAGTTTTGCTTCAAGTGGAAGAAACAGAACACGTGTGGGATTTCAGGGAAAACGGTGTTCATCGCATTGCCAATGCTTTTATGACGGTCGGATACAATAATCAAATCCGATGGCAAATTATGTGTCCCACCAATACTCTCTCGCAATCTACTTAAGAACCACGTCCATGAATTGTCCGACTCACCATCACCAAATCCGAAAGCGATCGGATAAATCATCTCTTCTCCATCTTTGCATGCAGCAACAAAAATCACCCCTTTATATTCACCTTTCAAATGGGTGGCATCAACAGCAATAACCGGTCTGATGTACGATCGAAAACCTTGAATAGAGGCTCCAAGTGCAAAAAATGAATATAAAAATCGATTGTGTCTATCAGTCATAATTGCTGTCATTGTATCGGGGTTTGTTTCTTTTAACATGTGCAAATATGAAGGCAGCTGTTGGAATGACTCATCCGCCTTCCCATATGCTAATTTCTTTGCATATTGCAAAGACCTCCAAGCTTTGTTGTACATAATCTGCACGCCATACTGCTCCAACATTTCTGCCATTAAAAGCTGAGGTGTAATACTATCAAGCCCTATCTTTTTCTGATATAGTGTTGCTATGACAATAGTCTTCACACTCCGCCTATGTGACTCGAAGGCGTCTTGACAACATGTGTGCTCTGACACATACTTGTACACATACCACATCGTACCACCCTTTCTGCATCTTGCACGAACCTCAAAACTACATGTCAAATCCTTACAACCAGCCTCATATCGAACGTCTAACCTTATATTGATACCTGGAATTAAGAACACATCTTCCAACAGCCACATTCAGTTCATATTTACTATTGAAAAATGCACATTTATATAATGTATCACGTCGGATGAAAGTCGACATGGCTGTTGAAGTACCCTCAATTTCGCATTGATCTACACCCGGAACATTCCAATATGGCTGTGAGGGGTTAGTGTCAAATTGTGAACCCGAAAATCTTATCTCTGGATACTCCGTGCTCTCTCCATTATCATCAATAGCTCCTGTTTCAATGTCATCATCTCTAATTTCCTCATCATCATCTCCATTTTCTGATATTTCATTATCATCATCATCATCATCAAAATCTATATCCTGATCTTCATCATAACGATCATTATTACCATAATCAATGTCGCATGTTGGACTTACTGTGGATGTAAATGCGAGGACAGAAGCTGAAACTTGATTACTACCACTACAGGAAGCTAAACAATTTTGACCGTCATGCATAGTTGGACTTACAAGTCTATCCACATCTATCCCCACATTCCCTGGAATTGAGGTGGTTGTATATGGAGGAACGGTAGGCCTTATAACTTCAGAATCTCTCAAATTTTTATCAACATAAATCTCTCTGTAATCAACTTTTTTGTCTGAAATCACACCACGGACACTAAGATCGCTCGTGATAGGTATCTTAACTGCAGGCATTCCTCTAGCTCGGAGTAAATAATACAAACGGATGTCCCACCTGCTTCTATCAATACCGGTCACTATGTAAATAAAGTCCATCAACCGAGATAAATTGACATCCTTGGGGGCTCTTATCATGAACGTCTCACCTCCAACATAGTTATTTCCATTCCACTCTCCATTGCATTTTATTATTATCGTCACCTCACTCATTCCTGTAAAATTGAAGCAAAATAATTTATTTCCATACTCTCACAATGCACAAAAAAAAAAAAAACAAAAAAAATATCACTTAATAAACATAAACATTTCAAATTTTAAAATATATTCTTAAATTAAATAAAACCAGGTTTTAATAAATAATCTAACATTCAACCGGGTTTTAATGCTCAATAAAAAACGAAACTGGGTTTTATTGATTAATAAAACCCGGTTACGTGTTTTATAGCTAACAGAACGTGGATTTTTTTTCCTAAACAAATAAAGAACTCCATTTCAATCACAAACCAATTAAATCCAATAAATAAAATCAAATCTAACATCAAATGACCTAAATTAATATCAAACTTAGATTAAAAAAAAAAAAAAAATCCTGCCCGAAACCGGGTTTTAATAGCCAAAACAACCCGGTTTTTGGAATTAGCCAGGCAAAACACTCTTTCGAGTTTTAATGTCCCACAAAACCCGGTTCCGGGTTTTAGCCCCGCACAAAAACCGGTCGTCGCAGATTCTCAGTCCACGATTTCTTTCTTTTCTAGCAAATCGGATCTTACATTACATAAAATCACTACCAAAAATCACTCATAAAGCATTTACCAAAGCGATGTAAGCAACAAATTTCAAAACGAATCATTAACAAACACATACCTTTAAGCTTGAAGAGAAAAATTTGAGTGTGTGGCTTGTTGGAGAGAAAGAATGAGAAGCTCAAAGAAGCTTCAATGTGTGCAAAGAGCCTTCAGTGGGTGCACAAAACAGGATGAGAAACTTTCAGAGAATGGAAAAAGTGTGATTTATCACTTATGCAAACCGTGGATGAGGAGAATGGAGTAGAAGAAGAAGAGGAAGAAGGAGGGACATTTTCGTTATTTTAAGGGTGATTGAGTAAGGGCATTTTCATCATTTTCTCTTAATTGAATGAGGTGTTTGACTTAGGGGTAAAATGGGTAACTTGGGTATAGTATGTAATAAGTTTGTTTGAAAGGTCAAAAAGAATTTCATATAAAATAGGGTGTAGAAATGATATTTTTCTTCTAAACTTGTCTTATTCTTAAAAGCTCCCTTATTTTTGTGCATAGAAAGTATAATGTCTTTTTTTCTTTTTTTTTTCCCTTCTTTTTTATGGTCATCTTTACAACTTTAAAACTCCATTAAATTATTTATATGCATCCTTTTCATATAATAATAATAATAATAATAATTTTACCATTAGTGTCTCTTAACGTTAAAATGTTCAGACTAACCAATAAACTTCGTTCATTGTATTCTCTCTCCTAAAACACATTTTTTTCTCTTATTAAATTAAAATATAATAGATAAATTTAATTGATTCATCCTAACATTTTTAAAATTAGGAAGCACCGATGGTAGTAATAAATGTTTGTTACTATTAGTAAATGTGATACTGTTAATCACATTTACTGATTGTAATTGGACATATTTAATTGTAATTAGATATAATAAGAATATATATTAATTTTTACACTAGGGCACACTAAAATTAATTAAGTCAATGCATTGGATGTAGGCCACTAATTTTGCATAAATTGTTGTTGACAATTGTTGAGTAGGTCAAAAAGCAAGTGAAAGTAATCGGACATGTTTAATCATATTTACTGATTGTAATCGGACATATTTAATTGTAATTAGATATAATAACGATATATATTAATTTTTACATTAGGGCACACTAAAATTAATTAAGTCAATGCATTGGATGTAGGCCACTAATTTTGCATACTAAGTAAATCTAACAGTTGATCATTGAGACATTAAATTTACTATATTAGTGCACAAGGCGGAGAAATGAACCTTAATGATAAAAAATAAACATAATTTGTTTATTATTATCTTACATCTAAAGTACATTTTAATATTTTTATCTTTATTTAATGGCTCATGTAATTAATAAAGACTAATTACAATTTGTTTGATGCAGGTCAAGGTGAATGTATCTCGTGCATGCATTTGTCCTGCGTAAGATTTTGTAGTGAAGTGAAGTCAATGTCAAAATAGATAATAATGCATAAGATTTTATAGTGAACTCAATACCGAAATAGATAAAATGAAATTATTAAAGTCTTAATGAATTTATACCATTCATCTATTGACTAGAACAACATTTGTATTTGTTTACCATTTCTATTTTCTTCCACATGAACAAACATGATGATCGTACGTAGTTGTCTTTTTTTTTTTTACTAAAATATATAAGAATTCATGATTAATATATGGGACAACAATAAAAAATTTTGCATACCCAATTGCAACTCTCACAGACAACCACTCTAAGGCTCCGTTTGGCACGTGAGATTGAATTGAAATGAAATGGAATGGAATAGATTGGATTGGATTGGATTAGATTAGAATGGAAAATCACCATCCCATATTTGGTAGAATTTGGGATTGGATTAAAAATTATACTGTATCATGTTTGGTATTAATTAGGATTGGATTGGATTGGAATAAAATTAATTTAAAATTTTTATTATAGTTAAATTTACCAGACAGAAATCTTAAGGGAACTAGATGTTTTGAATACCCTTATAGCAACAATAGGATTACACTTCATAGGAAACCCAAATTTCCTAGAAGAAAGACAATTATCCAAACTTCATAACCTTAGGTGCAAAACCTTAGGTGATTTCAAATGGTACAAAGATGTTTTCCTTACTAGAGTCATGCAAAGAACAGATAGTAATTTTATAAAAAAAATCATGTAAAAATTTTAAATTAATTTTATAAAAAAAATATGAAAAAAAAAATGGTCTCCCATTTCTTGAATATCAAAATCCATAATCTCCCACAATTCAACATCATTAACCACAATTTATCAATATTATCAATCCAATTCATCAACATCATCATCTCCCACAACGACAACAACATTATAACATTATCAAATTATCATAACATTAACAAACACAAAAAAAAAAAAAAAAACAGAAGAACAACATTCTGTTCTAGGTTTGGTGCTGAACCCAAAACCAAATGGTGGTTTTAGGTTCAACGACGAGACCAGAACTAGATGGTTCTGGGGTTCGGTGACGAACTCAGAACCAACTCAGGAAAAAAAAGAAGAAGAAGAAGAAGAAGAGAGGGAGGAGAGGTTTGATGAGAGAAGAAAGGTGAGAGGAAGAGAGTGACAAAGAGAAGAGAATGCTGTGAGAGAGAGACGGGAAGGGTTGAAAATGAATCACAAATCTAATCCCATCCAATGACATGGTTTTGGATGGGATTGGGAAATGCCAAAAGAATGAGATATGGAAGGAGGTTGAGATTCTTGAATCCCAATCCCATTCACTCTCAAAACATGACATTCAACTAGTTTGGGATTTTTGAATCTCAATCCCATCCCCAATCTTATGTGCCAAACATAACCTAAAAAACCTTTCAAAATATCTCTCTTTTTTTGAGTGTACATGAAAACCCTTATACATAGGTCCACAAATCTAGGTCGCAATGTAAGTAGTGGAAAATTGAGGTGGACGGTGGTTGAGTCTGCACCTAGTTGCGATTGTGATGTGGGGTACACCTTGCAATGCAAGTTGCGTCAACCTCGGGAACATGATCGCCACTTGTAACGTGAGTTGTACCTTACGACACAAGTGGCATTCTTCTCGGGTTAAGAAACGCTTGATAGATTACTGGATGCACCTTGCATTGCATCTAGTGATACTCTCAGCCTAATTGGTGCTTGCTTGTGTTACAAGATGCACCTCACGTCCTTCTTTGGTTTTGATTTCTTCAAAAAAACATGGCAACTAAGTTTAACCATTAGACCTTAGTTTTCACTTCCAATTGGGTTTAATGGGCCATTAAACCTAGTCGGAATTTTTTTTTTTTTTAGAGTTTTTCTTTGTAATAACTGAAAAGATCCAAAAACCACAAAATTAATGATATATTAACTTTTGGGTCAACATTATAACTAAACATAGTCCAATGCTCCTAAGCGATAACTTCACTAAGTGATATAGACTCACCTAATGACATCCCACACACCGGTGTGATGATATAATGGTGTGTTGTAACTTATTTGCTCAATTCACTTAAATAAATGAATTTCCAATCATTAGGAATCATTTTTAGGCTATTGGAAGCTAAGGAAAAATGCAAATCATTCAAATAAAAAAAAAAAAAACCAACATTTAGGTTTAATGGCCCGATTGAACCCGGTTGAAAGTTTCTTGAAATTTTCAAGATTTCCTCTTTTTTTTTTTTTTGGTTTGTTATGACCCAAAATACCTACAAAACCAAAAAATTAATGATATAATCACTTTTAGGTCAATATTGTAACCAAACACGGTCCAATGTTGTTAAGTGAGAAGTTTATAAAGTGATATATACTCACCTAATGACATCCCACACACCATTGTGATGATATAGCGGTATGATATAACTTATTTACTCAATTCACTTAAATAAATGAATTTCTAACTATTAAGTAATATTTGTAGGTCATTGGTAGCCAAGGAAAAATATAAATCCATTAAAAAAAAAAACTATGAAACAGGTTTAATTGGCCCATTAAACCTTGTTGTTATATATATATATATATATATATATTTAAAAGAAATCAAAGTCAAAGAAGGAAGCAAGGTGCACCTTGCAACCGAAGCAAGCATCAATCAAACCGAGAGTGTAACATGCTCTCCTGAAATCCAAGTAACTTCTTAAAGCTTACCCCTATGTACGGAATAGTAAAACTATTAAAATATTCAAATCCGGATACGTAATTAAATTTTATAAAAATTTCCGAATAGGTTTGAAGTAGGTTTATAACTTCAAAATCCTAAAATTAATTAAAATGAATGGACCCAGATAATTAGTAAAATACTAACGAAGTTTTCGAATTTGAAATTGGATTTTAATAAAATTTTCAGATGGACCCAAGAGGATTCCGAATATAAAAACACATTTTAGGAGCTTAGAAAGACGAAATAATTCAAGTGGCATGGAAATCATGCATGGATGACATTTGTAAAGCATGTGAGTGAAATGAATGACAAGTGGATAGAGATTAAAAGAGATGAGTGACAAGTGTAAGACATTAATCAAATAATCAAGTTTTTATAATTGTAGAAAATAAAAAAAAACAAACAAACAAGTGCAAGATAAAATATCAACCACTCATTCGGTCAATGCCCTTTTTGTTTTTCACTCATTCTTTGATCTTTTTCTCTTACCCGAGCACACACACATTCTCTCATCTCTTATTCACTCACACATTCGATCCTCTCTCCCTTTTCATGGCAATCATCTCATTCTCACATCTCTCTCTCAAATTCACGGTTTCTCTCTCAATCTCTCACTCTGGCTCAAGCTTCTCTCGTCCCTCTCACGAGCTCACCTCTCTCACTCACTCTCTCATCTTGCTCATGGTAAGCACACCTCTCTCAAGAACTTCTCTCGGTTCTCTTCTTTCTTTAGCTCGCGATTTCACACTCTTTTTCATTCAATCTTTTGGGTTTTGAAGGAAGTTATCAAAGATCTAAGGAGCTAGCATCAACACAAGCTAGTCAAGCAAGAAATCAAGTAAAGTAGGCAAGGTGATTCGCGGTTATGAAGGAGTGAAGTTTGAACCTTATGCAAGAGAGGATGATGATGTTTTGAAGAAATAAGGCATATTTAGGAAGCTTAAAGTTGTTTAGGAAGTGTTTCTAGCAATTTCGGAAGGTAAACTTTTGTTTTCGAAAATTTTGTTAAGCTTTCAGAAAGGATTTCGTGAATGCATGATTGGGCTTTAGAAATTACCATCTCATTAGTGCGGAGGTTGGTTTGTGGATGATTTTGGTGCTGGATTTGATTTCGAAATCGAAAATACATATATTCTAGTTTCGACTATGAAAGGGTATTTTGGTCATTGAAAATTGTTTCAATTGGTTGATAAAATTTTAGGGAACTTTTGAATGTTGGAATTAGTATGGAAATCAAAAAAGAAATCATTGAATATTAATTAATTACTTAGCGAGTTAATATATTGTAATCGCTCAGAAACAATATTTAATAGTCATAAATGAGATTTGCGTTGATTCTTGATGTGTTCGAATGTAAATTGATGTTAAAACATAAAAAGAATGATGATAAGGCTATGTATGGAATTCAATCAAATGAGGAAATGTTAGTTCGAAATTTTCATTTAAGTTCGTTTGCGTGAATTAAATCTTGAATTGAAATATTTATAGCTTTTAAATAATCAAAATTGCGAACGAATATTCAACGCGAGTAATTGAAACTAAAATGAATTAAAGTGGAGTGTTTCGAGATATTTGGTTGGTTAAATATTTCATCGGTTGATGCGTAAATATATGTACGTGCGAATTATGTTAGTCGTAGCGTAGTCTGAAATTAGATTGCGGAAATGTATAAGTTATTTGGAGGCAAAGTGAAATATCCCGTTGGTTAGAGTAAATAGCGATCTAGGAATCCAGGTGAGTGTCCTAACGAAAATGATTTGAATTGTTATTATTTCTATTCACATTTGATTTGTATGTTAATATATATTCATGTTGTTGTTAATTGTAAATTGATTTTTATGTGAAAAACGAGTTTTTCAAACGAGAACTAAATTGCATGAATTTCTAAAAGTTTGCATGAAATGTGAGTTTTGAAATGAAAAGCATGTGTTGGAAATGATTTATAGCATATGGTATATCTCTATTATTCCTGGTGTTGGTAAAGTACCCAAATGCGATATAGGGTTCCGTCTGGGAGACGATGTAGGATTTCGCTCCCCACATGATACGTTTTAAGCTAGCTTACTACCTGAGATGATGTAGGATCCCACTTCGTAGCAATCTAGGATTCCGCTACGTAATACCGGATATGTATGACCTGAGACGATGTTGGATTCCGCTCCGCCATGCAATTATTTTCAAATACCATATGAATTGAAAATGATAGTGATTGACTCATTTTAAGTAAAAGTTTTTTGAAAATACAAATTGCCATCACTGAGGTATTTTATAACAAAAAAGCAAATGAAAGTGTGTGAAATAGTGTATTACTCACAGTTCATTATTTGAAAGACATTTGATAGTAATCGTTGATATTAATAGTTGCTTTTTAAGTTATTGCTTTAAATATCAGTTTACGATATATGTGTATATTACAAATGATTATTCATGCTATGAAATGTTTATGGTTTTGGAATTATGTATTTAAATTCCATAGTATGATTTTATGCACGAAATGAATTCATAAGTGTTTTTAGGGAGGAAAATTTTTGAATATTGGTTTGAGTAGAAATGAATGACACTCATTGAGCCTATTTTGCTCACTCTTAGTTCATTGTTTTTAAATAAAAATATCCCAAGATCAAGTACAGGTGCACACGTTCAGACGGCAGGGACTTCACAGCAGAAGTAGGCATATTTTTTGTCGGGCGCAGCTATGACTTTTGTTTATTCATGTATGAAGTTATATTTTTAAAGCATGAGAATTGTTTCATATGTGAAATTAAATATGACTTTTGAAATTGTATATATATACCCATGTTCATGAATATAATATTTCGGAATTTGAAATTAATCTAAGCCAATGTATATTTGAGACCGTTTGTGATTTTTGAAAAAAGGGCTGGAGGCCCAATAGTGGAGAATTGAATGATTTTGAAATATACAGATCCTTTAAATGTGATTTTACAAGGTGATATTTTCAGAAAAACAGTTATTATGCTGCCAAAATTTTTATAAAATCCTGTTTATAAATGTAAATTTAAAATCGAAAAAGTTCTCACACCTTTCCGCTGGAAAATAAATATTTAAAGAAATTTAGAAAGGAATTTTCAACATATAATTTTAAAAAGGCTTAGCTTCATAGAAACTTTTCAACCGTAGGGGATTCCGACTGAAAGGCTACCATGGGGTGCCGGGCGGGTCACCTTGAGAATAGGAGTTGGGGCCCGTTAGAGAACATCGTTGGATACAATGTTAGGTGCATTCAGTGATCCATCAAGCCTTTCTTAACCCAAGAAGAATGCCACTTGCATCATGAGGTGCAACTCGCATTGCAAGTGGCGATCATGTTCCTAAGGCTAACAAGACTTGCATCACGAGGTACACCTCGCGTCACAAGTCATGACTGGGTGTAGACTTGTCATTTCAAGTGCTGTTTTTCAAATTGTATGAAAATTTTGACAAAGTTTCTTTTGTTTTCCAAATTTTACCCAAAAAAAAACCTTGCATTTTAAATCTACAATTTCACAAATATGAATAGTAATTAAAAACAGTGATCAGAATATTCACAAAATATCTAATAAAGTGGAGATACTTTTAACGTTAGTGCTATGCTAGCAAATATCATTTGCACATGTTTATATAGAAAACTTGTCAAGACTTGAGAGAAAAATATATAGAAGAAAGTGGTTCATTTTGATTACTAATGAAACCAAGATAGATAGGGCTAGTAATCAAAATAAACCACTTTTTTCAATATATTTTCTCTCTTAAATCTCGACTGATTTTTCATAATATTTTAATGAAATTGAGATAAATAAGCCCATTAGTAAAATGCGTAAACCACTGATTTTCATAGCACTAATCTTAAAAGTCTCTCCATTTCACTGGAGTTACTCTAAGAAACAACTTGATAGATTTTTTGCTACACAAAATGTGTCAAATTGCTACAACGATTTCTCTTGCATCATCACCACCACAAAATTATGGCCGTACAAAAACTCATCAATTACTTTACGAGAAAACTCAACACCTCATCAATCTTACAAAAATTTGATAGAGTTTCCCCCTGTTTTTGAAATTTTCCAAAAAAATTCACCTGCATTTTAAATCTACAATTTCATAACCAAATTCATCAAAAAACAAAAACACTATCTCTTCGCTAAAATATTCTTACTAATATGAAGAAAAAAAGTGATCATAATATATCACATACATGAAAATGAATTCTCATAAATATGTCCATTCATCATTTTCATAATTACCAATACATTTATCGTTTTCTTCATCTAGAGTAAACTATAAATAACACCGATAATAAGTGTATCCAATTTGACCACATAGGCAATATTTTCGAGAAATCCCGACAACTTCAGCAATGGTTGAGCCCAATTCTCCAATGGAGGATGTAGAGGGTTATGACAACTAAGATGGTTGTAGTTTGCTTGACCACATTTTCCATATTTTTTTTCTAAACTACTGTTGTGGGTATATTTAAGACCACATAGATGGGTTGGTAAAAGTTCAAGGAACTGATCCAATAGATTGATCTAGTAAACAAAAACTCAGTTCGCTAACATTCAGTTCGCATAGACAAGCTCGCAGTTTACTAATGCAGTTTTCAGGTCGTTAGTTAGTCACAATCCAGCTCGCCTTATGCCTAGTTCAAAGTCGTCCAATACAAGCTCCAACTTGCAGCTCGAAGTGCTTGTTAAGGGAATTTTCTTAAATGACAACAACCCAAATTGAGAAGGAGTCAACCATCAGAATTGGAAATAAATTCAAATTCTAATGTTGGTAGAATCAATTCCTAATATGATAGAATTTATCCCTGATATGATGGAAATCGATTTGGAAGTGTAATTAATATAAATTTTTTTCCTATTTTAATTGTCTTCAAACTGTAACGCCCCACGCTATAAATAGGGCTTAAATTTTCATTGTAAACATACGATATTGAATAATATATTGTAACTCTGCAAAAAAATCAGAGAACATAGTCATGGACGTGGGTATTATTCTTTGGGCTGAACCACATAAAAACACTCTTGTAATCTATTCTTCCTCTCTCTTCCATCTCTTGTGTTTTTTGCTTTGTTTTTCTTTAATTGTAGATATTGAGTTAAGAACTTGAATCAACTAGATTCGTACCTCGACAACTATCTTCCCCAACTGAAAGAATCTGATCATTTGACTTTCACAAAAAACATCCCAAGAGGACTTGTAAAGAGAGAATTAATCGGAGGTGCATATATAATTTTAAGCCATTCTGTGCTATAATACTGATGACAAAATGTATTATAATTAACCCTTATATGCCTGATATATATGACAAAGATAGAGTGTTGCTATCTGACATTAAATAACAAAAGTAATAAAGTACAATTATGATACTTGGCAGTAACAAATGCATAAAGACATGACAACTGATCTAGGTCACAATAACGGCAAAAACATTACCTTATTGCAAAATCAACTATCCTATCACCTTTCTTAGTATATCAAATGAGGTACCTATACATTTGTACATTAGGCAATACCCTAACCAGCATTAGTAACTCATACACCCAATTGATATGAGCCTTCTCAACGGATGTAATGTCAGATGTGAGTTTCGCAACATTAGCATGTCGACTATTGAACCAATTTTGTAGCATATGTCTAAGAAATTTATCTATAGTTGTTGTTGGCAATCGGTATAAGGGTTAAACAGATTGATCGTCTCATTACCTGTAAATGTGATCATATAATCTTTCTTACAGGTTACAATAAGAGGTCAGTCATAGATGGCACAACATCTTTTGTATGCTTTTTGGTAGTTGAATAGGTTGTACTATTGATTTTTTACCCCTCAGTATTCAAATTTATTGTTCTCTCATATACTGGAGGGGTTGGTGAAGTTGGTTTCTTTTCTTTACGTTGATCATCTATATGACTTATTGAATCCTTTGAATTGTCATAAAAAAACTGCCTCTAATGACCATTTCTTAAGAGATGAGTGACCTCAAAATGCAAAGCAATGCAATCCCTTAGACAATGACTATGATCACTATAAAACTCGCACCATCTAGTCTTGTTTTTAAATTTGATAAGACTTTTGATTTTTCTGGCCACTTTATTACATCCCTTATTCCCTTTATTATTGTGACTATCTAAGATGGGCTGATGGTAAGGTTGTAGGTTAGGAGTGGCTTTTGAAATTCTTGTGGTCGGTTGGATTGTCAAGTAGGTCACTCATAAGGACGATTATAAGGCTGATCATTACGTCAATGTCTATCCTATTGATTATCTCTTCTATTGGCATGAAAGTTTGTTCTATTAAAGCTATTTGGCACCCTTTAGTTTTTTGGTCAAACAGATTTGTTGTATTTTCTGACGTTCGATCCCTTTGGTTGGTAGTTCACCTTGTCCTCTTCTCATTTAATCTGCACCCAAGCCTTTGTAAGCATTACACCTATCATCTTGGGACGGTATTTTGTAAAAGCTGACACTGCAATGAAAACATTGCAGTTAAGGATATATACCTTTTCTTTGTTAAACCTATTAACGTAATCCTTAAGTCGATCTCTTGGACGCTGTACTATCGAATAAAGGTCATCCGAGTATTTTTCTAGCTTTTTGTTGTTGGCGCACTCTTCAATGAAGACGTCTATCAACTGCATGAATGACTCAATGCTATCGTTTAGTAAGTTCGTGAATCACTGCAGTGTAGGTCTCACTTAGCTTGAATCGAACCTTTTGGACATAACTGCTTATCTGAGGTCATACGGAATGGCAATTGTAAACATTCGCTGCTTATACTAACTGAGATTGTCATTTGGGTTGGTTGTCTTGTCGAACATTTGTATGTCAAGTAGGCTGAACTTCTTTGGCATTTCCACCATAGTAATTGACTTTATGACGGTGAATTTGCGAAGCTCATTAAAGTGCTCTTCTTGAGTAGTACAGACACGTCGGGGACTCTATTGATAATCGTCTCAATCTCCGTAAATCACTAAAAGATCTTGTTCTACACTAGCGTTGCTAACCTCTAATTCTATGGTTCCCCTGTGTTGCGTGCTGCTTCCTGTCGAATTGGATCGATGTTGGGCTGTTTAACGTCAGACATCCTATGCTTGTTATTTTTCGAGAACTCTTCCAAGAGCTTTCAGTTGGTTTTCATGTTTCTTGTTAATCTTCCTCTAACGCAATGTTGAGATCGATAATTGAATTAGCTGGTTGTTGTGCTAGGATGTTGTGGAATCTGGGAGCTGATCCACTAGCCATTTGATGCGCTCTCTCTACTTCACTAGTTGGTTAAATCTCATTCTGCTCATCCGTTCTTATAGCGGCATTGGTTAACTACCTAACTTTGATTTGTAACTCCCCAATTTCGGTTCTAATTGCCCAATTTTTCATTTGGAGTTGCTTCAGTTGTTCTGCTTAGGTTGACATCTGGCTCACCAGAGTGTTGATCTAAGTCTTGATAGATTTGTTCTGTGATTTAGCCACTTTGCAGTAAGCAAATCAACTTGTGTTGGATTGACTATCTAAGTTGCCCATAAATGATGCCAAATTGTAGAGGGGTTATTCTACAGCATGTTGAGCATATTTCATCAGTCAACTTTCTTAAAATCTAGTAACATGTGTCTTGCACAAATCAACAAAGAGAGAGTATGTGATCTTGACACCGAGATGGTACCAGATAAAGACACTCCGACGCTCAAGTTAGTAATAGATTTTTTAAGGAAAATAAGTAAAATAAGAATAAAAGTTCATGGTGTCATTCGACGTACCTATGTTATGAGGCGAAACAGACTATAGTCTTCTTATTTGCTAATGGATCTTTCAATACGTTAGAATGGTCTAACACTAGTGGGGTCATAGTAATAATGGCTTACCACCGATCCTTTAAAGATCTGATTAATGTCAACAAACCTTAAAAGAATGAAAACCAACAAAATAATAGTAATGAGCTTGAAAAGGATGAATTTTAGAGTTGAGGATGTTGGGAAGGATTCTAGAAAAGTGTCAGTGTATTGAACAAAATTTTTCAATGCCTTTACTTATGATGATCCTCCCTATTTATGGAGGTGTGAGTGTCCTTGGATTTCCATAAATCAATGGGAGGCTGTTAAAGAAAATCTTTGGGAGTCGCTCCCCTTTGATCCTTGCGTAGAGTTATGGTTTGAGATCTTCTTTCCATTTTACTTACCTACCTTATTGCAAGTATTGCCAATTCGAATCCTACTTCTAATGTGGTAATTTTCCCTAAATGGGTTAAGAGCTGGTAGACAGATATTCTACCTGGGCTTTTGGGTTTTGCTTGGATTGATCGACATCTTAGGCCCATTAACTAGGTCACTGTCTTGCGCTTTAGTCACTTGAACTTGTGAATTTTACCATTACAACCGTCATTCATGCAATAATTTAATAATGACTTAGTTGATGATTATAATATTGATAATGATATTTGTACCATTCTATTTCAACTTAAGGGATTTATCATTCCTACCACCACTTTTATTTTCTGGGATAAAAATTATTTTAATCCCTAAGATTTGAAAAATAGATAAATTTTTAATTACATTTCAAAAAAGAATGGAGTGAATTCTAACTTTTCAAAAAAAATGTTCCATTAGTCTTTCTTATCAGTTAACTAACAATCAAATCTATCTGATAGTATAATGAACTGAGGTAAAATTGTCATTTTCAATCACGATTTAGGGTGATGACAGTGTACAGTGTAGATAAATTGAGAAAAAATAATATAAAAAGAAAGCATTATTTTATTTAGGTGACATGTGTACAGCATAGAGACACCCTTGACCACACCTAAAACACACACCACCCCACACATAAGTCAAACAACCCATACTCTCGTTCGGCCGTCAACCACTGTCATACTCCGTACACTCCACTGCCAAAGACTCACCAACCACCGACCCTTCCACCACCACCGTCCGACCAACTTGCAACTGTCAAACCTTACACTATCAAACAACCGTCCGACCGTCAACATGAAGGTGTTTCACATAAAAAACCTCACACTCAACTGTCAAACACAGTCACCAACTCACCCTATTCGAAACTTGCAGCCATCGCCCGTGGGTTTTGATAATGTTGATGGAATGGGTGAGTGTGGTGGGGAGATTGAAGGAATGGGGTTGGATCATGTCTTTCTGGGGCCGTTGCTCCCTTAGATTTGATTGAATCTGTTCTCTTACAAGTACAATCAATGAGCGGGTTAATGAAGATGATGGTAGTGGTGGTGAGGAGGAGTTTGTGGGGATTTGATTATGACGTCATTGTTGCCGTCGATTAGAGAGGGGGAGAGGGAGATGGTGAGGAGAAATGAAGGGAAGAACGTGGGTGCACGACACTGGATGGTGGAGAAGACAATATGTGGGAGTCATCTTATTCTCTTTTTTTTTATTTTTTCAACATCTGCAAACGCAAGAGTTGAATTAGGAGAACCCCAGAGCTAATCTTGAACATAAAGCTAATATTTTTTTGAGTACAATAACCAGACATGGGATAAATCAAGGGATATTCGGGATCCTAATAACTGAGATATGACACTGAGGTACGACCTGAAGGGACAACTCTCAATTAGGAGGGAACTATCCACACGGAGGTGGGAGAGAGACCTACACTGAAATGGAAGGACAATCCACACAATTGATAGGAGATCAAATACTATTATATTATTATTATTATTAAAGATATTATTATAATATTAATATTATATATACATTAAAGGGTGTCGAACCCTAAGGGAGGTATGGGCGACTGTTGGCGCTACTACTACACCAGCAGCCAATTGACAACATAAAGCTAATATTGTTATTAAAAACGTTGCACTCTGTTATATATACACAACTTACAAGATGGTAAAATGAATTCTGCAGTTACAGGAATAATAAGAAATTCTGCAGTCACAATTTTTGATCTCAAAGGTAAATTGTAATTTCAATTAATTAAATATACAACCAGGACCAGGACAAAAAATTGAGTTCAAATGGTAAAACTTGATTTTACAAAAACGATAAAAAAAATCTATCAAGAGCATTTTTATAATTAAATATTATTATAATATTTAACTTTCTTTAAGGATATAATGGTTTTTTTTATTTATTTTAATTGAATCTAAGGAAAAATAAATTTTTTAATATTTTTTATTAGATTTAATCGTTTGACAAGAGGGATTAATACGATTTTTTATCTAAAAGTTATAGTTAATTCTATTATTTTTAAAATATGATTATAATTTTATCGTTTTAAAAAATTTGGAGATTGGAATGATTTTTATATTTTATATTTTTTCCTTTCTTCCTCTCTTTCTATTGGTTCTTGATCTTCTTCTCTGGTCACTTGTCACTTCATAAAGATGTGTCACTTCAAAAATTTCTCTTTACATATTTCAAAAAGATAAATAAATAATAAAAAAAAAAACATGTCAGTTTTGTCTACTCATCTGGTAGATAAATAGTCTACATCAATCAGTCAACAGTCCTTGCAAAGGATATTTATATAATTTCAATAAAAATTTTCTGTACGCTATGCTAATTACTATTAAATTTTGGGTTGTTCAATTTACCCATTTAGTTATAGGATTTTTTTTAGAAAAAAAATAAAAAAAAAAAAACAAAGGGGAATGAATTTAAAAAATAGCACTAAAAGACTTAATTAAAATTTTTAATACTTTTACAAATTATTATTAATTCATGTAAAAATAATAGTTCATAAGCTGTTGTTCTTATACAAACTAATAATAGTTCGTGAAAATATTAAAATAATATAATTAATTTTTTATGTTATTTCAAAATTCATACATTTTCTGTTATTTACCAAAATTTTATATTTCTATATCATCAAATTCATATATGTATCTAATTTTTGCCTTTGAAAAGTACATTTAAAAACAAAGTTTTGAGATGGTTGTCAGCACATCACGATGACTATGCCTAGGGAATTGACTACAAGTTAAGTTAAGAAGTATTACGCCCCATCTACGCTATGATGACAATCTATGTGCTAGGTCCTCAGGCAATTAAATTTTGCATACTGGCTGGGGCCAACAGCGAAGACTTGAGGAGGTCAACACAATAAACTCTCTAGTCTGTCAATGTACTAGTCTCTTTCAATTCAGTAATGCTCGAACCGTCATGTTGGGTGCCCTGATATGTATAAGTGTCAAAAATATTGCCCTGCAGGTAGAGTAGTGGAAGTTGAAACAAGATGAAAACATGGATGGTGGTTGGCGTCATGATCATGTTTTCTTCGTTGATCGCAAGCACAACAACTACAAGATCGGATGTAAAGGGGGGTTGCCTTGAGAGATGTGGGAATATAAGTGTTCCTTATCCGTTTGGGATCGACGATTCCAGCTGTGCCGTAAACAGCAGCTTTCTGCTACATTGCAATTCGAGTTACTCTCCTCCTCAACTCATTTTTGGAAGAAACATACATGTCCTCAATATATCAGCGGAAAATGGCACCATGATCACCAGCATTGAGACGGCATACAGTTGCTACTACAAGTCAGGTGGATTGGAAGATTCTTTTGATCAGAGTATTACCCTCGGTTTTGGTCCATTTAGGTTTTCAGACACCCGAAACAAGCTCACAGCTTTTGGGTGTGATACGATGGCTTTCATGAGTGACAATGATTTCAACTTCGGGAGTGGCTGTATCTCCTTATGCACAGGCCCTGACCCTATAAACTTCACTAAAGGAGGACAAGATTCATGTTCTGGTATTGGTTGCTGCCAGACTTCCATACCCAAAAGTCTCAAGACATTGAATATTACACTTCTTAGCGTAAACAACCACACAGATGTCTGGGACTTCAATCCATGTGATTACGCATTTATAGCGGATGATATGACTTTCGACATTTCACATCTGAATCTCTCTGATGGTCCAGATAAGATCCGAGCTACAAATGTAGTGATTGAATGGGTAATTGAAGAAAAAACATGCCATGAAGCAAAGCTAAATTCATCTACGTACGCTTGTACCAATAATACTGAATGTTATCACTCTGAAAATGGAAAAGGATATCGTTGCAGATGCCTGCCAGGATTCGAGGGAAACCCTTATCTACCATCTGAGCAAGGATGTCACAGTAAGATCTTCGCTACCTACATCTTTTTACTTGTCAAAACAAATTTCTCATCATAGTTTATTTTCACTGATTTTTGAGATCCTGTGTGTTGATAGATATTGATGAATGCAAAGACCCAACGAAAAATCCATGTCGAGAAGGTACTTGCAAGGACACAATCGGCAATTATACATGCACATGTCCATTTGGCATGCATGGTGATGGTAAAACCGCTTGTCGAGGATTTCGTATCACCACAATCGTTACAAGTAATATACTATTTCAACTTACTTTCTTTCTCTTTTTATTTATATTACCATTTTATCGAATTTCCGTCTCATAAAGGACGAGGGCGAGGTTAATTAATTAAGAGCAAACTTTATGTATTTATCACAATTTAGCTACATACCATTAGTATAAATTAGTCAATGAGTAGTCAACTTTAATAAATCTAAAGATATTTTTATTTTTTAACCTTATTTTTTTAAAAATAAATATAACATATAATCCTAAAAAATCCATATATTTTAGTGAGATATTCACTGCCCATCATGCTAATGGATGATAAAGATCAATGTTAAAAAAACTAAAAAAAATAAAAATAAATAAGAAACATATAATCAAGCTTTTTCTTCTTCTCTCTCTAGGTTCCAATCGAGCTTCTTCTTCTTCTCAAACCTTATTCTTTTTCTTCTTTTTCTCAACCTCAAATTGAGCTTCTTTTTCTTCTTCTCATGAAACCCTATCACTATATGAGTTCGTTAAATACAGATGAACATTTAGGTTCTTCAGATGAAATATGGGTGGATATATATCATTTGGGTTTGAATTGAACCCAGATGAATATCATTTGTGTTTAATTCAAACCCAAATGACAAGTTGCAAATCACTTGCAGGTGAACTTGAGCAGTCATCTGCATTCACTTGCAAATCATCATTTTCTACTTTCCCAGTTGACAATGACACTTATTGCTATGAAAATGAAGGTTTTTTTTTTAGCAACTGTAATGAATCAAGTGTAGCAAACTTTTTTTTTTTTTTTTTTATTCTGTTAATACCAACTTTTGAGTTTATCGAACCCAAATGAAATCTTTTTGAATTGAACCAATACGAACATCATTTGGAACTCAGATGATGTTCATGATGATGTTCGATTGATTATGGATTGATGTTGGTTTTATGTAATTGGTTTGGTGTTGGTTTGATGAATCGATGAAGGTGATGATATTGAGGGGTTTGGTTGATGGTGAGATAGAGGGGTTCTTGATGATTGGTGGTGTGTTCACTCCATGTCTCCATCTCCAAATGGAGATGGAGATAATTAGTTAGTGGAGATCAAATCTGGGATTGGATCTCCATTAAATATTTATTTATTTATGATATATTTAATTCTTTTAAAAATTAATTTCTGCCGTCCATCTCAATGGAATCAGAGATGAGCTTGGTACCATGAGTTGCACCAGTTTCTTGTTACCTCTGGCTTCTTTAACTCGTTTGTAGACATATCGCTATTTGTCTTCAACATCAATGTATTGTCTCTTATCTCTTGGTTTGTATTGATGACATTATCATCACTGGTGACAATGATGGGCTCTATAACCCATTTTCAACCTCTTGGCGCATCAGTTCTCTAAAAATGGCCTTGGGCATCTAAGTTACTTCCTTGCAGTTGAAGTAGTCTCCCATACTCAAGGCTTGTTTCTATCTCTATGACAATACATCAAAAACCTTCTTGCCAAGACACACACGATAAAAGCCAAGGTGTTGCCACTCCACTTACCACCACACCTACACTCACACTTCATTTCTGTACAAAGCTTACTGATCCCACTGAGTACCACCCTATTGTTGGTAGTCTTTAATGCTTGTCTCTTACTCATCTTGACATTGCTTACACGGTGAGCAAACTCTCCCATTTTATGCACCAACCGACCGGTGATCACTGGGTTGTTACTAAATGACTGCTCGACTATCTTTGTGGCCTTCTTGATGATGTTATTATTCCCTATCGCTAGACATCGCTCACTTTTCATGCATTCTCTTATGCAAACTAGGCAGGTAACAAAGATGATTTCACTTCCATTAGAGTTTATCCTATATATCTTGGTCGGAATCCAATTTCTTGGAGCTCTAAGAAATAGCGAAGTGTAGCTCATTCCTCTACCAATGCAGAATATTGATCTGTCACAACCACTGTTGTTGAATTTTGATGGAGTTGTTATCTCTTTAGTGAACTTGGAGTCTCTCTGACACACCAACTAGTATTCAACTACGACAATGTTGGTTCTATGAATTTGTGTGCCAATCCAGCTTTTCACTCATAGATGAAACATAAAGCTTTAGATTATCATTTCATTCAAGAGCAAGTTTAGAATGATTCTCTTCAGATGGCTCATGTCTTTTTTGCTGGTCAACTAGCAGATACACTTACCAAACTGCTTTTGCGAGTGCAGTTTCAACTTACACAAGCCAAGATTGGACTCTTCTCTTGAAGCTCCATCTTGAGGGACAAAATAAAGGAAATTCATAATTTGTAATTATAATTATGATTTTTCTATTTTTATATTCTCCTAGGAGTCCTGGGATTCCTACAAGTTTTAGATTTCTTATGTTATGTTATTATGTTTTAATTTATGATTGTAATTAAATTAGTATTCCTATTTATAATAGTTTTAGGATTAAAAATATTACTTAAAGGTTTAGTTTGTTAGTTTTTACTATGCCATAATTTCTTCTCATTCTCTCAATCTTTTTATGTGAATGGTGTGGGCTTAGGAGTGTTTGTAGCTGTGAATTTCCATACAAACAAACTTTGCACATTGCCTTCTTAATGGACTGTATTGACTATTAATAGATGGTCCCTTGATTCCTCTACTTTTGTATTATCTCCTTAAATACTATAGGAATAACATCAGCACTTTTCAGACAATTCAATAAAAGCTAGCTTGCCATATTCTGAGAGTGCGTTTTGGGTTTTAACTTTTGACAAAAATGATTATTTCATAAGTTTAGATCAAAGTCGTGTTTGGTAAACATTTTAAGATCAGCTTATTTCATAAATAGCTTTTATAATAATCAGCTTTTAAAAAATTGATTGAGGATTACTTTTGATGATTATTATAGAAAAGCTAGAGCAATTATCTTTTTCCGTAATGATGGCTTATGATAGTCATTATTTAATTGTTTCGTTTCTTTGTATGTAGTCACTGGAGCAGTCACTCTGAGTGTGATTATGGGACTTTTAATTATGTATGCATGGAAGCTAAAAAGGAAGCATATGAACTTTTCAAAAAATGGGGGTATGGTATTAAAGCGTCAAGGAATGCTGAGGCTCATTAAAGAGGTAGAGTTGACAAAAGCTACAAAAAACTATGATAAAAGCAATTTACTTGGTGAAGGTGGTTTTGCTTATGTTTATAAAGGAGTTTTATCAGATAATACCTCTGTTGCAGTGAAGAAACCTAAAGAAAATAGGCACAGCCAGGTGACGAAAGCGGAGGAAAAGATTAAGATAAATGAGGAATGTGAACAAGAAATTGCCATTGTTTCTAGGGTTAAGCATAAGAATGTGGTCACATTGTTGGGTTTGTGTGTGGAAACCAAAGTGCCATTGCTGTTATATGAATACATTTCCAATGGAACTCTATATCAGCATATTCATGGAATGAGTTCGAACATTTTAAATACATGGAAAAATCGTCTTAGGATTGCAGTAGAAACTGCACTTGCACTTGACTACTTGCATTCTTTGGTTGACCCTCCAATCATTCATGGTGACGTGAAGTCGAAGAACATACTCTTGGATGAAAATTATAAGGCAAAAGTATCCGACTTTGGGGCTTCAGTGCTAATTTCTTCAGTGGCTTCAATTCGAACTCTCCCTGGTGATGAGATTGCCAAGGAAATTCGAGGTACTTTTGGTTACTTGGATCCAGAGTATATGTCTACAGGCATCTTAACAGAAAAGTAAGATGTTTATAGTTTTGGTGTTGTCCTTATCGAGCTCTTGACGGGAAAAAAGCCTGGCTATCCTGTAGTCACATCAGACAACAATACGACTGACATCACTTGCTACTTTTTATCACTAATGGAAGCTAATGCTCTCATTAAAGTTGTCAACTTTGAGGTCGCTAATGAAGATGAAAAGGAGGAGATACAAGAAGTGGCTTGGATTGCGAAGACATGCATTAGTTATAGTGGCATTGAAAGGCCAACAATGAAACAAGTCTCTGAAGAGCTTGACAAACTGGGAAAGTCTCGTGACAATTGGAGGGTTGAAATAAATAGTGAATTTGAAGAGACACAACTCTTACTACGTCCATCATCTTCCTCTCTTGCTGAGCATCCAACTACGCCGACATTTGATGTTGAGCACAACCTTCGCACCGTGTGATATTGGACCAGATACTTCAGTTGTATTTTCATCATTTAACACTATATAGCTTAACTTTTATATCATGATCTATCTAGCATTTATGGATGAATTTAAGAAACATTTGGGCCAACATTTTGAGATGTGTAATGTTACTCTGTAATTTGTCTTACGTATTATCCAATTGGGATTATTATGTATGTTTCATGATAGCAAAGAATCGTGGTTTTTATTTACATACCTTGAAATACAAGTCATTTATACTTAATTGACACATAAATTCACTTAAAAGAATTATCGTTCCATGTAATTTAGTGGTAAATTAAGAATTCATTCAACAATGACTTATTCGAGTAAGTCACCGTGATAAAGAAGATACATGAAGATACCTATTGTATTGATGATATATCTATATCTTTTGTCTTTTAGGCCATGTCAAGTTACTACTCTTGATTTTTTCATTGTTTGTAATCAGATTACGCGTGTTGTTCTTGGACACTAAAGATACGGTATGTAAACATATTTTTCTCAGTGCACAGCAACAACTGAGCCTTCTCCATTTACCCACATCCATTGTTCTTTTCTTTCTTTCAACTCTCTTTCTAACTCACAAACTGGTATTAATCTTTTTCATACCTCCAACCAAGTTCAGACTGTTCAATCTCTCCTACCTACCTTGGAATCACTCAATCACAGTAAAACTTAACAATGACAACTTACCTAGTTTGGAAAAATCAAATGTTGACTGTGATTATTGTTCATGGACTCGAAGGATTTATCGATGTTCTTGTCCTTGCCCAGCTCAGTTTTTAGATTTTGAAAATAGACAAGTAAATCCTGATTACAGTACACCACGTGGACTCGTGCTAATCGCTTGGTCACGAGCTGGTTATACTCTTCTTTGAATGAAAGCATATTGGGACAGATAGTTGCACACTCTCTATTGCCTCTGCTATATCAAGGCACTGAACAAGTCCTCATTGGCAATCGTAAGTGTATTGATATTACTCATATTGGTAAGGAGTCACTTCCTTCTTCATCTTCTTCTAAACCTATTCTTCTAAATCAAGTTTTGCATAGTCCTTCTATCACTAAAAGGTTGATTAGTGTTACAAAGTTATGCTCAGACAATCATGCTTTTGTTTAATTTTATCCATCTTTCCTTCTTGTCAAGGATCAAGTCACGAAGCATGTCCTTCTTCAAGGTCTTCTTGAAAATGGATCATACAAGTTCAAGTCTACTTTACCACCTTCATTAGTTATTCGCCGTCTGCTCCACCTCAAGCTCTTTTTGTTTCCAGTAAAGACATCAACTTATATCTTTTGACTATTGAAGAATGACGCTATTCACAATCCATCAATTTTTTTTTTTTTTTGACTATTGAAGTTTCGTTCACTTTATGCAACTTAAAACATGATTTTTTTAACATTGTCATTATATGCTTTAAAATTAAGACTATGCATTTTTTACATTGTAAATTGCAAATTAAAGTGCGACAATAGACTTATTTTTTAGATTGTAAATTGTCATGATAGACTTATTCTTTCTTTAGATAGAGACACCAAGATGTGTATCTTCTACAAAATTTTAAAAGATATCACTAACAAAGTGTCGGTTTCTAAAAAACTAATATTAAAAATATTTTAAAATATCGATTTATAAAAAAAATGATATCTTAAATTTTCGTGAATTAAAAAGATGTCGGTTATTATATAAACCAATATTGATTTATTTTACATTGCTACATTAGTTTCTTTCAAAACTTATATTTTAACTAATTTAAAAGCAAAGACATTGTTTTCAAAATAAACTGATATGTATACCTACACATTTATTATATTACTTCTTTAATAACCAATGTATTTAGCTTTTTAAATTTTAGTAAAAGGAGATAAAAACCTAAAAGCCCAAACATGCAACTCTTTTTTTTTTCTCAGTTCACTTTCTCCACTCCACTTTCTCACAGCCGTTGCCCTCTCACTTTCTCTCCCATAACTGCCGCTGTTCAACCCTTCATTTTCTTTTTTCTTCTTCTTCTCTTTCTTTTCTTTTTATCCTCCTTGCAAGACCGCGGCACTGTAATACCCTCTCTCGAGGATATTACTGTACATAAGTATAGAAAATGTTTTGTACTAGTATATATTTTATTTTTTTGAAATAATAAAAGGATTTTAAAGTGTTCAAAAGTGAAATTTAATTTTTATAGAACTTTCGGAAGAATCGAAAGTAAATTTAAATTATAAAAGTTAAGGGACAACTGGTGTAAATAAATGATTTTTATAAAAAGTGGCAAAATTGTAATTAATGAGAAAAGACAAGGATATGGTGGAAAACAAAAAAAGGTTCTCTAGAGGCTGATAAAATCGTAAATTTAGAAAAGTTTGAGGGTAAAAGGCGAGCTTGACAACGCCTATAATTAGGTGTGTGTAAGCCTCCATTTGTAATATTAAATTTCCCAGTACTAGAAGATAAATTATGGGATGGAAATGCTAAATTCCATAAACACTTTCCTTATTAAGGATATTATAGTGTTAGTGGAAGTTGTTTGAACCAAATAATAAAATAAATTTAAGAGAAGGACAAAATAGTCATTGTAAATTATAGTTCTATGTATGTGTAGGTGTGATTAGAATAGACTAGTGTGAGAATTATGAAATCTATCAAAGTAGTAAGGATACTATGGAAGTTAAACAAAATTGGAGGACAATTTGGTTAAATTTTAGGAAGTGACACGGTATGTAAATAAGTATCAAATTTTAAGGGCAAAATTATAAGTGAAGCCTATATATACATAAGTGATTGCCTTCCAACACTTAGCCATTTTTAGAAAACAAAATAGAGAGAAAGAGAGTAGAGTGGACGACAAAGAAAAAAAGAAAAGGAGAAGAAGACCAAGAGCTTTTCAAGCCATTTTTGAAGCTTCAAAACCAAATTTTGAGCAAATTCAAGCTAAGATAGCAAAACCTAATCAAGCTTAAAGTTAGTTTTCATAATTTTCTTCAAGTTTGATGTTGGTTGAAAAGATATGATGTGATGATGGATTGGTTTATTTATTTAATGTGTTGTGGATGTGATTTTGATGTAAATCAATACTATAGTTATGAGTAGTTAAAAAAGGAAGTTTGAATTACAAGAAACCATGAAAGCACTAAAGTTAGGGTTTATGTAGGAAACCCTAAGACTTGATTAAAAATGGTTGGAAGTGGATTTAATGGTAGTTATGATGTTTAATAAAATGCTTAAGAGAGTAATTTAATGAAAAAGTTGAAAAGTGTAATGTATGGTGTGTGTGTAGGTCACGGTCAAGGAAGGGGTATGTGACTTCATTGAGCCTTGATCCATTTGAGCTTGAATTTATGCTTATTAGAGCTTAGAAAATGCAATAGAAAGGATAGGATTGAGAAAACCAAGTGTAGAGACAATGAAATGTTATTAGGCTAGGTGAAGGGCAATTGTAGTCACTATGCAATGCCACTTTATCTTTACATTTTAGTGTGACAAATGATCATAATCAAGTATATATGAGTCTAAGAATTACAGTAAAAAGCAAATTGAGTTTAGAGTGCGAAAATAGTAGATTTTGATATGAAAAAATGTCGAAAAATAGAGGTATTTCATAGGTTTCACCTCTCTATAGTTAAAATTTTTCAAAATCGTTTTACAGGTGACCTAAGTGAGAGATAGAGAGATGATCCAAACAAAATCGGAAGTGAAACAGCTCACGGAATGGGCTGTGAACAATATTTTATCAAAGGGGATCCAAAATTTTGACTTTTCGTTTCGGGCTTCTGAAAATTATACGGATTATGTGAGGATGTTCCTAAGGGTATATAAGTTAAACTTTTACAAAGAAACCGGAATTAGAAAGCCTCGGTTAATTAGAATTTAGAAGGAAAGGTTGTATAAAAAGGAGTGTTTTAAAGAGTTTTTAATGTTAAAAGCAATGTGTGTAACTTTATGTAGCACATTGTAGTATATTTTAAATAAGAGTATGTTGTGTAGGTGATGCACAAACTAGTGGAGTAAAAGAGACTCATTAAAGCCCTTCGGTAAGTTTGGAATCGAGGTAAGTACTACTCACTTACACTATTTCAATTCTAGTTAAAATATAAATATGTATTGTCAAAAAGAAATTTGTGAAATGAATTTCAAAATCTAAGTTCATATTTTTGTGTAAAAAATCTTATATCGGATTTAGAAATGAAAATCGAGACTAAAGCATTTCAAAAAATTTTGAATTTAACGTTCAGTTAAAGGTTTTTAAAGATAAAGAAGTTTGGTGCTTAATGCACTCACTAAAAAGGTTTTCAAAGGCTATGTGTATTCCTAAAATTTTATATGTTAGTTAGCACTATATGACGATGTAGAAAATTTCGCTCGTAGTTGCTAAGATTTTTAGATTTTTTGGCGCTACGTTTACGATATAGAAAATTTCGTATATAGTTGCTTAGATTCATAGTTTACCTTGCACTACGATGGGATGCAGAAAATTCCACACGTTATTGTAAAAGTTAAAGTATTGAGCACTATAATATGCGATGCAAAAAATTCAGCATGTAGTTACTTAGAGTATAGATTATTTCATACTACGTTTTACGATGCAGTAAATTCCGCACGTAGTTGTTCAAATATCTCAGCAGGTTATGGTTGGCATCAGTTGAAAATCACCACTTGATTTACTATATTGAGTAGCATAGTTAGTCGTCGTGTGGTTGGATTCTTTAAAGGTACACATGGTGTTTTTAGTAATAAAGTTTCAATTTAAACTTTATGAGTATCAAAACGAGTTAGATATACTTATACAATGGTTTTCATATTTATTATATTAATTAAACTAACGAATTTTCTTTTTGTAGTATAAAAATCTGTTCAGATATTTTCATCGGGGAATGAAGTAAAAGAATAGCCTCGTCAAAAATATAGGTGGGCGAAAAACGAAGGATGTATATATAAATCATGTTTATATTTTGAATATATTAAATCGAGGAAGCACAGGTATCATATTATAACCTTGGTAACATGTATTTTGGAACTTATAACTTTGTAAATTAGGTTGTATGTAATTGTAAATTTTATATATGATACATGTGTATATACCCCATTATGGGTTCATGCATAATAGTTCTAAAATTGATTGTGAAAATGCATATTTGTGGAAAATAGAAGTTGGGTGGTAATTGAGAATAGTTCGAAGTGTATTTTCTTACAGGAGAAATTTTGGAAACCTTCAAAATACAATCGTTATGTTATCGAATTTTTAGTGAAAAAAAAAAAGATTTCTTCAATTGAATGCGAAAAATTTGCATCGACCAAACTATTTTAAAAGAAATAAAAATTGATTTAGTCAAAGTAAAGTAAACGTGTAAAGCATCTTAGGGGTTTGCTCCACGGATCTCTCTTGATCGTGAATAGGGTTATAAGACATTCATTGGAGTGTCCGACAAAACCCTTCAGATAAGAAGCTAAAGAGAATCTGGTTCGGGTCTTGTCAATGTGTGTGTGGTGAGAGTTTACCGTGAAAAGGAGAGAGAACGAGAGAGTTGAAGAAAAATCTAGAGAAAGAGAGGGAAGCTATCGATAAAGAAGAAGAGAGGCAGATTACAGCTACATCAAGTTGATCTACTGTCATTCTTGGAGGAAATAAAACTATTGAAAAGTGAAGAATAGATTTAGAAATCAGATTTGGTAAGATCTAAGTGATAAGAGTAAGTTTGTATGATTTTCTGTTGGTGAAAAAGCTGTTGAGAACAACTTTCAGTCTGCAAGTGTTTAATAAGATTTTTGTGTGTAGATCTAGTGATTTGAAGTAGTATGCGAGCAGAAAAGCAAGACAAGAGGTTAAGGATGGAATCCGATAAATAAAGTAGCTAAGAAATAAGCTGATTGGAAGAAGTTTATTGGTAGTTTAGGACGATTTAGTTGTTGTCACGAGGCTTGTTGAGGTCGTGACCTGGGTTTTAGGTGAAGAATTAATGATATGTTGCTTAGTATATGCATGAAAATTTAATTAAGGTCAGGATGTATAAATGCTCGTGTGTGTGTGAAAGTTGGAAAAAAGGAAGTGTTGTAAGTGAGCTTGAGCAGGAGCTCACAAGGTGCAAGCTAGATAATAGTCACAGTCCTTTAGCGTTAGTCTTATTGGATTGAAGCGCGAGCTCACAAAAGAGCGAGATGAGCATTTGCCTCAGCCTGCCATAGTGTCTGTCCAAGCTGGACTAAGGTAACAGCTTGCAAGACGAGTTGGGAGATGCATGAGAAACAGGCTGAGTTAGAGGAAGGTGGCAGCTCGCTACAAGAAGTTAGTTGAGCGAGTTTGTTGGAATAAGTTAAGGCTCGCAGTTAGGGCTAAGCAGAGTGGGGTAGGAGCTCGCTAAAGGCATGAGCTGGGACTAGCTGGGAGGTGTGAGCTCGCAGCTTGAGCTAGACTGATAATATTGCAGTCCATATCAGCATAGGAGAAATTATAAGTTATAGAAATGATAGGAATAACTTGAGATGGAAACGTTCTACGAGTTGAATGGAGATTTTTAATTTGTGATTGAGTTAGGTGAAGAGGCGAGCTGAGGAGGTCACTGAAACAATGCTCGCAAGAGAATTTGAGAAGCAAACAGTGAGTGTGCAAATGTTTTTTTAAATGATTTTCAGTTTATTATACAAATTTTACAGCTTCTCGTTACATGTTTTAGTTTATAAATACTTTTATATTTTAACTGAAAATAGATAACTTATTTATAACATGATATACAATTATTTTAGTATTTTTCATGTTTATAGCATTGAAAGAGAATTGGATTTGAATTATAGAAAGAGCAAAAAGATTTTTAGACAATTAGTGGATAGCCCAAGTTATAGATAGACGGACCTACTAGCTTTAAACCCGATCGGTATATCCTGTAGTGTATGATAAGTGTTGGGAGGGCTAATCCTACTAATATCGAGAGGATCGAGTCTGTCGTGTTGGTTGTGTCGCTCTCTACACTTGTAGGGTATTATCTCGCTATATGGTGTACGATGGTAGTTCCACCACGTAGTAGCGGGATGTCTTTATAGCATTATCACAGTGTGCAATATTAGCTTTTATGCCATGTGACTGCCCCACGTTAAGCGGAATCGGTCCACCCGCTTATTTGGTTATAGCTTCCCTTGGGTTCCCCATTAGTACAGTTTTTAGAAAGAAAAAACATACTATTTAAAAGCAAGTTTTTAGAAAGAAAATGTTTTAGAAAAAGTTTTTGAAACTTAAAAGCAAATTTTACACCATCCTAAATATTTTAGAAATAAATTGTTTTTAAAGAAAAATATTTTCAAAAATGTTTTTCAGGAGGTATTTTATAAAATTTAGTTTAAATAAAAACTCACACACTCACTAAATTTCATAGCTTACAACCCTTTTGGTTTTATATTATAAAAACCTCCTAAGTGTAAGAGCGAGGCATTAGGATACTAATCCGCCACGATCAGACTAGGTGGGATCGATATTTGACAATGCTGCATAGCTATTTTTGTAAACATTTTAGTTGAACGTTTATTATAAGTTATGTATTCTTTTAAATTTGAATGAACCTTGCAGAACTTTTTATGATATCTCGATACATTTATGCTTGAAACTTTTGAATATTTATGATAAGAATTTTAGTTATGCTTTGCTTGGAAAATCGAAAAGCGATTTTAAAATAGATGATTTTCATATTTAACAAATTGTTAGTAGTTACGGGTTCGCTCCATAATATCCTTTTGGGTCTCGACAGTTAGACTTCAGAAGAGGTTCCGTAGGGTGCTCGGCAGAACTATTAGGTTCATTAGAGGGAATCTGGGATGGGTCCTGTCAGGCACTACCTCCCTTTCTCTGCCACCGTTTGAGCTTTTTGTCTTCTTCTTCTATACCATCGGACCAGGCATGCCACTTCTTTTTCCATTCTTCTTCTTTTTTGTCTTTTTCTTTTCTGCTTCTTTTTCTTTGCTTCCGTTTAAATCTACCATAAGTTATTAACTGGGTGCTTAATTTTGCCATTCAGATCTCCTTTTTGTCAGTGTAGTAGGTCACTACTTCTCCATACTTTGGACCTTCATTTTGATTAGCTATCTTTATTTGTTTATTTATTTATTTTTAGTTGTTTTTTTATGAATATATAGAGTGTTTTCCAATGGATTTTCAATTTGGTGATGAATCTACCATATGTATGTTGTGGTTATAGCCTCTTTTGCTTGAATGCTTTAATTTTGACCAATCTTCAAAGGGGCAGAATTAGAAACATATGGTAAGAAGTTGGTCCAAAGTGTTATGTATAATAAGAATAGAAATGGATTTTGTAGAATTTCTTTGGATTATTTTATTTGTATAATAAGATATCTTACCAATTGATGTTTTTACTAGTGAGAGGAAATGAAAATCCACTGGATGCCATACTGGGTATGTTTTTTATACTTCTAATGATATGGTATGATATAGGTTAGTACAATGTAAATGAGTGATTTTGTTTGTTCGCTTTCTTTCTATAGTAGACTTGCTAGTCTTAGTTTTGCGAATAAAGATTGCAGTCTTCATGTTGTTGGAATAAATGGAATAGTTTCCGAGTTGGAATCACAAACAAAATAACTATTAGGAGGGTTCACAACTTCAAAAAAGTCTATCTCTTGTTTAGCATTTTTATTTGGTATGTTTTTTCTAATTTGTTGCATTGGGATGTGACTTTTTTGTGCTCTTATATTTTATCTCTTTTGAACAACATGGCAGATGAGAAAATTTTTGGTTTAGGCAGTGTTGGAATTCGGGTTTTAAGCTTGAAAAATGGGAAAGAGGTTTTGATTCTATGAGAATTAATAATCTTGAGAGCAATAGAATTTTTATTATATATATATATATATGTATATATATATATATATATATATATAACGATGAAATGGAGGTTAGTTGTTCACTTTATGACATTTGTCTTAGCTCTTAAATGTTCTGATTTCTCACTTACATTGATAGAGTTGTCCAATTAGATTAATTTTCTATTTTGGTTTATTCACTTTTTATATACAGGACATTCAAGAGGTGCATGCTAGGCAAATAATTATTGTCTTTGGTGTGGATTGTGCATCGGATCTGACAGCTCTCTTTTGCATAAATAAACAGAAAAACGCCTTTTCTATGTTTATATTTGTTATGATGTCTATTGAGGCCTTCTAAGCATAAGGCCCACTAATTGAAATATCAAAATGCAAAAATTTTTGTCACATGGCAGTGAGTTGGGATTTGAGCTTATAACTGATTCTTCCTTTTGTTGTTCCATGTTTGATATTTCTTCTTTGTTTTTCTTTGAAAATTTTCCTCATCATATGTTTCTATTATTTCTTATCAAAAGATACATTTGATAATCAATTCTTCATTGCTTTTCGTTTCTTTGTTGTCATATTCATGCATTATGATATAAAACACCTTCTTAATTCTTTACATGATTGTCTAAAGCTTTATGAACATTGTTAGTTCAACATTTATATGAAACTTTGTCAAAATGTTTGAATCTTTTAATTCTATGGATTTTCATCATATTATAATTCTTGAAAACTTAAATTTTATGATTTTTTAATCTTTTCTTTTTTATTTTTATTTTTCAAAAAAGAAGTTGTTTCAGTTGGCTGTGCGTTTTAATCATTAGGTAGTCACAACTTTAGAAAAATTAAGTTTGCATGACAGGACTAGACCCGAATTCCCTCTAATGAATCTAGCGGTCCTGCCAGGTACCTCATGAAACCCCTTTGAAGTTTGCCTAATAAGATTCAAAAGGATGTCGTGGAATAAACCCGTAACTAGTAATGATCTACTAAACATAAAATGTCATATATTTTAAAATCTCATTTCAAATTATTCAGAAAAATGTAATTAAAAGTATTATCATAAATATTCAAGTATCTGAAATATGCATGCATTGTCTCGACATAAAAGTTCTACAAATTGTATTTATAATCAAAATATGCACAATTACATGATTAACATTTAAATCATAATATTTATAAAGGAACTAAGCAGTATCATCGAAAGTCTAAATCTCCTAGTCTGAACGCGGCGAACTGGTACCCTGATCTTTCGCTTCTGCATCTAAGAGGTTTTTCTAATATAAAACCAAAAACATTATGAGCTATAAAGCTCAGTGAGTGCGTAAATATTTCTTTCTAAATAAATCATTTCTAAAATATACCTCCCGAAAATAGTTTCTTTGAAAATAATTTATTTATAAAAATTTTGGGTTATATAAAATTTTCTTTAAAGTTTCAAAAAATTTTTCTAAAATATTTCTAAAACGTTTTCTTTCTAAAAATTTGCTTTTAATGGTATGCTTCTCTTTCTAAAATATACTAATGGGGAACTCAAGGGAAACTAAAACAATATGAGCGGGTAGACCAACTCCGTTCAGTGTGAGGGGTCATACGGCGTAAAAACCAGGATCGTACATCGTAACAAAACTACAAAGACATTCTGCTACTACGTGGCGGAATTACCATCGCACACTGTATAGCGAAATAATACCCCACAAGTGTAGAGGGTGACTCGACAGATATGACAAACTCGATCCCCCCGATGTTAGTAGGCTAGCCCTCCCAACACTTATCATACACTATGAGGTATATCGATCGGGTTTAAAGCTAGAAGGTCTATCTATCTATAAGCTCGTCTACTAGTCTTTGAAAACATTTTTTCTTTCAAATCAATTTCTCTTTAGTGCTATGAACATATATAGTACTAAAATATTGCATTCCATTTTATAAATAAACAATTTATTCTCATGCTAGAATATATAAAAAATATATACATATATATATATATATATTTATAAGTTTAAACGAATAATAAAAAGCTAAAACTAATTTCATAATAAATTGAAAATTATTTGATAAAACATTTGCGCACTCACGGTTTATTGTCATATTCACTTGAATCACACCTGCTTTAGTGACCTCCTCAGCTCACCTGTTCACCTACACTTAATCACAATGAAATCTCCATTTAGCTCACAGAACACTTCAATCCCAAGTCATTTCCATCATTTTTATAACTTATATTTTCACCTAAGCTGCTATTGACTATATTGCCAGTCCAGCTCGAGTTGTGAGCTCGTACCTCAGCTCTTCCCAACTCATGCCTTCAACGAGCTATTACCTTACCTTATTCGAGTTGCGGGCATTTCTCATTTCAGTGAGCTCGCCAAGCTCATCCTTTTTCAGTGAGCTGTTACGTTCTAGCTCAGCCCGATTCACGAGCCCAGCTCAACTCGCAAAGCCTTAGTCTAGCTCGAACTGGTACAATGAAGAGCAACGGGCATTGCCCAGCTCAATCTTTACGAGCTCGCTCCCCAGTTGACCAGTGCTTAGGGCTATTGGTATCATTCAGCTCGCACCTCACGAGCCCCTGCCCTAACTCACGCATACTTATTTCTAACACTACTTTTTTCAAGTTCCATATCCTCACAACCAAACATTAGCACAATGTGACCTTGTTAAATCTTATATACATATTCTCAATAACATTTCATCAGCTTCCTTACTCAAAACTAGGTATTGGTATCATTCAGCTCGCACCTTGCGAGCCCCTGCCCTAACTCACGCATACTTATTTCTAACACTACTTTTTTCAAGTTCCATATCCTCACAACCAAACATTAGCACAATCTGACCTCGTTAAATCTTATATACATATTCTCAATAACATTTCATCAGCTTCCTCACTCAAAACTAGGTAGCAACACCGTAATAGGTTGTGCGATGGGTACTTAAACATCCTATATAACAATCAAACTATTTTAGATCAACATTATTTCTCAACTACCTTACTTACCAAATTCTTCCTCAGACTCATGCCTTACTTTCCCCCTCTTTTGCAGCTTTAAATCTCCAGATCTATATATATGAAAATCTCAAATTTGTTAGACGCAATTCATGGATTGCTTTGATAGACTTCTCTTCTAAAGAAAACCATGAAAGTTTGATTTTACCACTTGATTCTTACCAGATTTGGTTCCTAAATCTATTCTTTACCTTCCAATAGTTTGATTTCCTCCAAAAATGGCAACGTTCTAGCTTGTAATAGCTGCAAATCTGCTCTCCTTGCTTTGTCGACAACTTTCTCTCTCTCTCTCTCTCTCTAGATTTTTCTTTTCTTCTATTGATATACTCACCACTCACACACACACACACATATATATATATATAGGCGTGGGTGAAGCTCGGTTTTTATCCATGAACTTTTTTAAATTTACGATTTTACAAGATTCTGGAGAATTCTCCACTTTTTCCCAATACCCTTGTCATTTTTCTTTATTTATGATTATGCCATTCTTATAAAAATCTTTTATTTACACCAATTGTCCCTCAACTTTTTATAGTTTAAATTTACTTCCAATCTTTCCATAAATTCTATAAAAATAGATTTCGTCTTAAAACCCTCTAAAATCTTTTTTATTATTTTATAACGAAGTTATATTAGTACATTACCTCATTCCGTACATATATACAACACAAACTCGGGAGAGGGTATTACATTGCATATAAGGTAATAAACTTGAATCAAAATTGTTTGCTCATGTACATTTGTTCTATAAAAGAAGTTCATTTATTTTTGTTTTAGTGATGTTAGTTAATTCTCTAATTATAAGTGATGTGACGTATTCTGTACGATGGAGTATAATAGTAGGATAGAATGTTATAGTGACATATTCTGTACAATTGCATTGCTTAATATTCAATATAAGATTTCATTAATATTTAGTTCTATTAGGAATATTTTGTATTACTCCATTTATACATTGTGTTACTTGCTTTTGGGTTCTATCTCCCATTGCCTATTTCTCCTTGTCTATCTCCCTTCTCTGCGTCAGATTAAAGATATATTATTATGGAGAACTGATTTTATGTTAGATTTTCTATGTTTTTTGTGATGGATTTTATTTTATAATGTTACAAAATCAAATAAATTTATCTTTTATTATTATATAGCCCAAGTATTTCATTTTTTATTTTGACTTGAAACTTGTTACAAAATCAATTAAAATTGTGACTTGAAACTTGTTAGTTTCAAGTTATATTTTATTTTAGTATTTTAATTATTCATTACAATATTTTTATAAATGCAAATTGAGAATTTTGTAGCTATAATTGGGTTTTAAGATTTGTCTTCATAAAGTATTGATTTTTCTTAATTTTTGGGTTGATGGATTTGTAACTTTGTTGATTTAATGTTGGTTCAAGATGCTTTCTACTAAATAATCTTTAATTAAGGAAATTCTAATGTATTAAATTTTAAGAATTTGCTAAAATTTGGTTGTGTGTTTTGTTAACAAAACAAAATTATATTTTGAGAACTTATTGGTTTCATGGTTTCCAATAGTCTTTCATGTGTTTTGTCTCATAAGATATTTGATATGCGAAAGTTAAATTATTGTGCTTTCTTATGTATTGACCTTTTGTGGATTGAGTGGGTTGATTTGTTTGATGAGTTCATGTGAATTCGAACACATATAGATTCGTTTGAAATATTATGTTTGAGTGTGTTTTTATTATATAAATGTCTTACCAATAACATGCATATGTCCATCAAGTGGGTTTTTAGATGTGTCATTAAAGCTTTATTTTGAAGAATTAATATTTTATGCTTTCGTATGTACGTATACAAATGTAATTTCATATTTTATTTTTCAATTGTTTAACAATGTATAATAGTTGATGTAGTTTGATGTTTTTCAAACAGATTGCTTAGATGGAGAATCAAGAGGACATTGACTATGTAGAGTTAATAGGTTCTGAATGGTTGATAAATATTTTGTAAATCTAGAAATAAATGTTAATTCTAAGATATAAATTTCCTTTTTGTTTTGAAAATTACTACATCTACAAGTTCATTGTGGAATTATGTACTTATTGTATTGTTAAATATTTTATTATTCTAATGAAAATGAGACTCATTTTGGAGTTATGTATTAGTTGCATTGTTGAATTTATGTTATTAGTCCAATGGAATGAGACTTGTTTAAGTACTTTCAATGTTGAAAAATTTATGATTTACTTTAAGGTAGATGAGAAACATATCTTAGCAACTACATCAAAACTAAATGAAATATAAATAAATAATTAAATAAATAAATTGGTTTTAATCATAAATTGATTTCTTTTATTTGTATTAAAAACATCGGTTTTAATAGAAAACCGATGTTTATCAGTCTATATATAACATTACTTTTATGTGTAACTAACATATTTTAGAAGAATGCAAGTCGGTTTATAACCGATGTCTTTATCGTGTTTTTTCCACATCACTCAAATAGACAATGACTATGAAATTAAATAAAACTGATGTAATGCATATAAAATAATTGATATCTTTCAACTATGTTGTAGTAGTGTGCAGTGATATACCTAGAGAGTAAGAGTGAAGAGCTAAGTTGTGAGCTTAGGGCTTTGTATTCTCGGTTATGAGTTTAGGGCTTGGTTGTAATTGGGGTTAGAGAGATAGTATTGAGCATGTAGTTCAAACAATTTTTTATATAATGTTACTTTTTCTCTTATTGTTCTCACAGCTGCGGTTTTTCCTTAATTTGAGTTTTCTATATAAATTCTTATGTTATGCAACATGATTCATGTTATTTTCTGTTTTATTTATTATTTACTATGTGATGGATGTTAGACGCGCTTCTGAACGTGTTCCCCTAACAAGTTGTATCGAAGCTTGGTTAAGGGAATGTCACAACAATTGGCTAATTGGAACATACATTACCTATGTTGTCTATGAAAGAGAAATCCATCATTTTTTTTTTTTTAAATAATAACGCCTACACTAAATTATAATGTCACCGACATTTTAGTAATGTGGTCATGGTAGTTTCAGATCATTTTTTACCGTGGTTTTTTGGGATTTAAATTTAATTTTCTTCTCTTTCAGTTTTAATTAAAACCTATTCATTTCTTCTTATAGTTACTAGAGGAATGTTAAGTGCTACTCTTCATTCAACACGTAGCACGTACGCAAATTTGTAAATTTTAACAAAAAACTTGTCACTGATTTCACTTTTTGGACATAAATCTTACATAATAAAAATATGGATTTATACAGTGTCATACATTTAATGGAGGGTGTATTTAAAATGTGCATTGGGATAGTGTATTTGACATTCCTGTAGGGCTGTAGAGGTGCCCACAGAGGCCATGGCATCCCCAACCCCAGCTAGTTAAATTTTTCTAAAATTTAGATTGTGCTTTTCCAATGCGAAATGTATAGAATTTGTAAATAATATAATAACATGAATAGGTTGTAATATAAAATTAAAATTTCGGAGGCTTTCTAAATTACAATAAATTTGCAGTAATAGAAATATAAAATAAAGTATTGAGGCCCCGTGTGTAACATAATGTCCTTAAGACAAATTTGCTGTCAACAGTTAAATGTTCAGCATTCATCTCTCAAAATACATTAATACCAAATTCCAGCAAACTAAGTTGAGCCAGAATCTGTATTACTCCGGAAACTTATGACTAATAGTAGTGTTCAAGAGAAAGTAAAAATTGGAAATGATGCTAGTTTATAGACTGTCTTAAAAAAAAAAGGAAAAAAAAACTAAGAAATGATACCAATTTATAAACTTCATGTGGATAATTTGAAATCAAGAAATAATGGCCTTTTATCCCCTTTTAATTCTATTGATTTTGCTATTACAAAATATTAATTAAAGAGTTAATTCTGTCAGTTTAACTCAGAATTAAATATGTTTACAGTTACAAAATTCAAGAATTAAAATCATGTCTACAAATATAAAATTTAAGAATTAATTATGCAAATTCAATACAAAATTAATTATTTTAATGACTGCAATTATTCTTGAAATAATCATGTCTACCGTTATAAGGATAAAATTTATTCAGCAATTAATCCCGTAGAAATGACCAACCAATATTGAAATTTCAAAAATCAAAGAACTTTATTTTCTTCCCAATGGGTGCACTTTGAGATTCAATTTCTCATTCACCCAAACATCATTTTGACCAATAAATATACCAGTTTGATATCCTTGCAAAGAAGAACACAAATCTACCTTGATCTTCCAAAATCGAGATCAGAATTGTAATCAAAACTATTCATAAAATTGGACTCTTATGTCCTAATTTTCCAACAATCCCCTACATGAATTAAATTGATATAGGAGACAAAAGCTATGACTTAAAAAATATTTATAATTTGATGAAAGCATGGATACTTGTCAAAGCAGAAATATAAGTGACATTTTTCACTGTCAACTTTAAGAAGGTAACTTCTCAATCTTGTAATTTATGAAAATAAGGATAAGTACATGCATAATCAATTACAGAAAGATTTAATAAGGATAAGTAGATGCACAAAAAGAACCATCTGCATCCACCTCAAAATCAGACTGCTCCTCATAATTCAAACCATTTTTTCACCTCCTCTGCCACCCCATCAATACCACCAACAAACAGAAACTCAAAATAGAAACTCAGATGGAATTTCGGGTTTCGTTATATATAATTCACATTTCTTGATGGACTTAAATATGCGATAAAGAAAATAGATTAATAAAACTAGAGAGCAGTGCTGAAACAACCAACCCACAACAGAATCTGTACATATTTGTTAACTGAAAAACCACTATAACATTCACCAAAACAGTAATAGCTTAAGGATTCATATTAAGCTCCTCTCAACCATGTAAACACATTAACATAAGTTGTTTTGCAATAGTATTTGAATTTCTGATGGTGAAAACTAACCTTTCGCGATACAAACTTATTATGTATCTGCACTTATTATTATAGAGTTTATCGTATCTCAACAAATGATAAAAACTTAAAACAACATGAAACGAAAATGAAGCGTATAAAGTGGAATTCCTTACAGAAGCACTAGAAGGCAATGGCTTGTATATTTCTATATATTGTTGTCCATGCGGCAGAAGACATGGATCATACCTATAACATGGCAACGAAACCCATAAACACAAATTAGCTCTGCTTTCATTAGAATAAAGCAGAAAACCATTAAAACAAAACAATTAGAGTTTAGGGACTACAAAGCAGTATGATTCCAATCATGTGAAATTGTCAGTGTAAAAAAAAAAGACAAGAGGACTTTAAAAGAGCAATAAAAATCTAATAGGCTTACTCCATAGCACTTGTTGGCATCAAGTCATACGAAAACCAAGCAGAAAATGAATTTGACAAACTGCTTACTGCAACTTTTTCGTACAACACATAATCAGTCATCAGATTAATGAAAATATGTTTCAAATTAAATACCAGTGCATTAGTTTCAAAAGGAGCCACTGCTGAAATGAGAAGAGGACTCAGAGCAGTCAAGGAAAAAAAACAGATGAGATTGTTATCATTTATCAACATGACAAGGAATCGGAGCGAATCAACTCACCAACAACTCGGCACTGGTTGCAGAACACGGATCTGGATCTGGCCATGTCCTCCTCCACGATGTGCAAGCACACTGTCACCGGAGCCAGGAAAGAGTCGGGGATTTCCGTTGTGTCGCCGACGCGGAAGAGAATCGCGTGCGACAAGAAGCATAAATCAAGCTCGAAACGGCTCCGTCACGGCGGATCCTTTGACGGCGGAGAAGGTGAGGAAATCGTAGAGATCAGTTGTGACTCTTCTCTTCCGTTGACAACCATGTCGGAGGTGGTGGAGGTAGCGTCGCGCGGAAGTGGTTGTGGATTTTAGATCTAAAAAGGAGAAAGAGAAATCTGAAAAAGAGTATGAGAGTGAGTGGTTTTCTGGGTTTGGGTTTTGAGTTTGAGAGTTGAGAGTGAGAACTAGTACACGCGGGAAGAAATAAAAAGTCAGAAAACTTTCCCTCCATGATAGAAATATCGATCACGGGCAATTTTTGTGCTTCATGACTAAATAGTCAAACAACTACCACGGGCCAGCAAAAACCCGTGATAATGACTATGTCCATCACAGGCTTTTAAAAGCCCGTGCTTAATACTATTTTTTAGGATGAGCTATTTGAGCCTGTGATAACTAAAGCGTGGTAGTAGTTAGAATTTGTTGTAGCCCTAGCAGCAAAGACTTGAGGAGGTCAACACAATAAACTCTCTAGTCTGTCAATGTACTAGTGTCTTTCAATTCAGTAATGCTCGAACCGTCATGTTAGGTGCCCTGATATGTATTGGTGTCAAAAATATTGCCCTGCAGGTAGAGTAGTGGAAGTTGAAACAAGATGAAAACATGGATGTTGGTTGGCGTCATGATCGTGTTTTCTTCGCTGATCACAAGCACAACAACTACAGGATCGGATGTAAATGGGGGTTGCCTTGACAGATGTGGGAATATAAGTGTTCCTTATCCGTTTGGGATCGACGATTCTAGCTGTGCCGTAAACAGCAGCTTTCTGCTACGTTGCGATGCGAGTAAATCTCCTCCACAACTCTTTTTTGGAGAAAAGATGCCTGTCCTCAGTATATCGGTGGAAAATGGCACCTTGATTACCAGCATGGAGACAGCACACAACTGCTACACCAAGTTCGGTGAATTGGAAGATTATGTAAATGAGACTAGTATTGAACTTGGATTTGGTCCATTTAGGTTTTCAGACACACGAAACAAGCTCACAGCTTTTGGGTGTAGTACATTGGCTCTCGTGAGTAACAAATGAAGGTCACTTTGCGAGTGGCTGTGCCTCCTTATGTTATCCTGACACTATAAACTTCACTGAAGGAGTACAAGATTCATGTTCTGGTGTTGGTTGCTGCCAGACTTCAATACCCAAAAATCTCAAGACATTGAATATTACACTTTTTAGCGCAAGCAACCACACAGATGTCTGGGAGTTCAATCCCTGTGATTACGCATTTATAGCGGATGATATGACTTTCGACATTTCACATTTGAACCTCTCTGATGGTCCAGATAAGATCCGAGCTTCAGATGTAGTGATTGAATGGGTAATTGAAGAAAAAACATGCGATGAAGTAAGGCTAAATTCTACTTATGCTTGTGCCAAGGATGCTGAATGTTATCACTCTGAAAATGGAAAAGGATATCGTTGCAGATGCCTGCCAGGATTCGAGGGAAACCCTTATCTACCATCTGAGCAAGGATGTCACAGTAAGATCTTTGCTATCTAAATCATTTTTAGTTGTCAAAACAAATTTCTCATCATAGTTTATTTTCACTGATTTTTGAGATCCTGTTTGTTGATAGATATTGATGAATGCAAAGACCCAACGAAATATCCATGTGAAAAGGTACTTGCAAGGACACAATCGGCAATTACACATGCACATGTCCATTTGGCATGCATGGTGATGGTAAAACCGCTTGTCGAGGATTTCGTATCACCACAATCGTTACAAGTAATATACTATTTCAACTTACTTTCTTTCTCCTTTTATATATATTTTACCATTATATCGAATATCCATCTCTTTGTTAGAAAAAAACCAAAATAATTAGAGAAAAAAATAATTTAAGAAAAATATAATCGAGCTTATGTTCTTCACTCTATGGGGTCCAATCAGCTTCTCCTTCTTCTCAAACCATCTTTTTCTTTTTCTTCTTTTGTCTCTCAACCCCAAATTGAGCTTTTTCTTCTTCTTCTTCTTCTTCTCAAACACCATCATCTGGGTTCTCCATATGAAAATTAGGGTTCAACGAAGCTAGATAAAATTTAGATTCAAATCGAAACCAGATAAACATCATCTGGGTTCGATTGGTTATCTGATTTCAATTGGAACCCAGATGATGTGGGCTCGATTCGAGTTTAGATTTCATTTGGTTTCAATGTACCCAGATGCCAACTTACAAATCACTTGCAAGTTGAACTTGAATAGTCAGCTGCATTCACTTGCAAATCATCATTTTCTACTTATGTAGCTGATAATGACACTCATTGCTTTTGTTATGCCCATTTTCTCATTTTGCCTAAGTGGGCCGGTATAAGCCCTATATACTTGAACAGGAGCGAGGGCCCAGCAGGTCCAAGATTGAGACCAGCAGTCGCAGACCCAGCTCGTGAGGCTGTCCAGGTCACGAGCTTGCAATAGCTTCCAGACCTCCCAAGCATGCTCCTGCCCTCGCCACCAGCTCGTCAAGCTCGCGAGGCCGTCCAGGTCGCGAGATCGTAGGAACCTCCAGACTGCCTAACCTCCTCTCCTAGCCACGTCGACGCCTCTCCAGTGTACGTTATCTGGCTGACCAGAGAGCTTATTCAGGAGATATCGTATGTAGCAAGTCAACGAAGTCACCTACTCCCATAATTTCCAGCCAAAGACTGTCTACATCATTTCCAAGATACATTTAATGTGACGGCTCTACATTTAATGAAGAGAGGACTTCTCTAGGAGCATTAAATGCAGACATGCACATGTAAGAAAAAATGATGATTTTACATTTAAGACAACATGGCTGTGTCAGGATTAGTTGAAATAGCTATTGTCTGTACTTTATTCTGAATATTTTATTATTCTCTTTGTATTTCTCCCCTCTATATATAAACAGAGGAGATTTTTACTGTATCAGACAAGTTAAAAATACTAGAGAACTGTCACTCTGCCGGATTTTATCTAAGAGTAGCCGTGGATGTAGGCGCGGTCGCCGAACCACGTAAAAATCATTGTGTATTGCATCCTTTCTCCTCTCATCTTCATTGATTATCTAATTGCATTCACTCATCTGCCACGACCAACATTCCCTCGCCTTAATTGAGCTTCACCAACCTTAAACTACATTTACTACGCATTTATCATACACCCGTTACCATTATCACCCCCTTAATTACCTTACTCGCAGTTTGGGCCCCAGAATCTCTGGGTTGACCGTTTCCGAACGTCAACATCTTTTGGCGCTAGAAGGAGGGCTCAACAGCGACCTGGTAATCTTTCGCCAGTTCATTATTCTATATTTGCTCACGTTTGTTTACTATGGCCAGAATAAAGGCCACGAGGAATGTCGGAGTGGCAGACGAGCAACCTGAAGTTCGAGAAGACCAGCAGAGCGCCTCACCTTCCAGAGACGAGGTCGCTCAAGAATGGCAGCAGCGCCAGCGAGCTCTGGAAGATACAGTAAGGGAGTTAACAGCGACGGTCAGGGCGTTGGTAGAAGTCAAGCCCATACTATACAAAGGCGGGTGGAGGCCACATTGCCAGGGAGAGCTCGCCGTCAGCCTTCAGAAAAGATCCCAACTCCAGAAGGAATAGCTGCCAGGGACAGGTCGCTGACGGAAGGTTCAACTCGCTCTTCAAATCTAAACCTAAGAAGAGCTAGGAAACGGAACCAGGAGCGACAAATCTCACCTCGCCCAAATGAGATAAGGGTGAGGGTGAGCCCCGAGGGCGATAGGCACGTGGAAGGAAGTCGAGACAGGAACGAGCTCGCGAGCCCCGTGTAGGTCATGAGCCTGCGCCGCGAAGGGGCGCCAGGCATGTGGAAGCCCTCGGAGAAGAAAACAGATTGCGGGACAATCCCTTTGGGGAGCAGGAGAGCACAAGTGAATGGAACCCCAGCCGGCGATCTTTAACCCAGGACCCGATGGTAGAGGAATTATTGCGAAGGGTCCGGCATTTGGAGGCTCGACCTGGAGGCCGGAACAGGGAAGAGCGAGATGGCCGTGAGATGCCATTTACTCGGGAGATCGAGACAGCAGCCCTCCCAACGAAGTTTAAACTCCCCAATATCTCTCCATACAGCGGTAGGACGGATCCTTACGACCATCTGGATGCCTTTAACATACAGATGGATCTCTAGACGGACGACCCATTGGTGAAGTGCCGGGTGTTCCCAGCTACTCTAGGGGATGCTCCGCGAGCTTGGTTCAAAGGCCTCCCAGCTCGTAGCATCGGAAGCTGGAGAGAATGTCAGAAGAAGTTCCTAGATCAATACAAGGCCTTGAGGAAGCAGCTCGCGCCCACATGTCACCTTGCCACCATCTTCCAGAGGCAAAATGAGTCCTTGAAAGATTACATCACTCGATCCAGAGAGGAGGTGAGTAACGTGGAGACACCTTTTGATGAAAGTATTTTGATAGCAATTTTTACAGGACTCAGGAAGGATGGAAAATTATATGAAAGCATCTATAAGTCCCCGGTAAAGGATCTGGGAGAGTTTTATGAAAGGGCTGCCAAGGAGATCAGGTGGGAAGAAGCTTTTGGGGCCAAGAAACCCAGTAGTCAGTGGGGTGAAGCTAGCAGTTCCCACCGTGAGAAGAGGAAGAGCCATGGCAGAGATAGGCCAGGGGAACAGAGACATCAATCTGCCCATGTGATGGCGAAACGAGTTAAACCTGAACCAAGGAGGGAGCGACCTCGGCATCAGGGTCGATATGAAAGTTACAGTATGCTATCAGACAGGCAGGATAGAATCTTCGCTACGGAAAGGAACAAAGAGAATTTCGAGAAACCACCCCCGACAGGAATTCCCAATCGGCGTCGGGACCCGAGGAAGTACTGTGCCTACCACAACGAGAATGAGCACAATACATCAGACTGTTGGCAATTGAAAGATGCCATCGAAGAGCTTATAAGGCGAGGCCGCTTAGGAGAATATGTTGTGCAGTCCGCGGGAAGGCGACCTCAATATTAACGACCTTTGGACCAAAACCAGCAGCCCGAGCAGCAGCAGCCTCAGCGAGCTCCGGAAACCGAGCGTGAGCCCGCTGTAAGGACGATTTTTTCTATTCACGATGGGCCTCATGTGGCAGGTACTTCAAACAGGTCGCATCGGAAGTATATCAGGGAGGCCAACCATACCCTGCTGGCAGAATACGAAGGAGTTGAAGGACCCACCAAAAAGGCCAAAATGTCCTTGGATAGCATTGTGTTCACAGAAGAGGATGCGAAAGGAGTACGTTGGCCCCACAGTGATGCAATTGTAATCCGGGCCCAGATAAGTAATGTCGAGGTACGGAGAATAATGATCGACACTGGCAGCTTGGTCAATGTTATGTACAAGGACTGCTATAATTAGATGGGGTTGGAAGCTGAGCAGTTAATGCCATCACCGGAACCCCTCTATGGCTTCACAGGAGATGTAGTGATACCGGTGGGTCAGATCAGATTACCTCTCATCTTTGGAGAGCCAGGTCGATATACGACCCTTACTAATTTCCTGATTATCAGCAGCACGTCGGAATACAACGTGGTCATGGGGCGACCTTCGATGAACGAGCTGGATATGGTCACCTCCACTAGGACACTGACAATCAAATTCCCAACTCCCGATGGGATAAGCTGTGTCAGGGGGGAACAGCAGCTGGCCAGGCGATGTTATAAAGACGTAGTAAAGATGAGAGTCCGAGGAAGGAAGGTAAATATGGTCTCAGGTGGCCAACCTCAAGCAGTCTCTGAAACAGGGATAAGCGATGACCTCAACCCTCACGAGGTGGATGCAGATAGGGCCACGGGACCTATTGAAGAGTTAGAGGACGTGCAGGTCAGCGAGGTAGACCCGGAGAGATGTGTGAAAGTGGGAAGAGACCTGCTACCAGAAGTGAAGATTAAGCTCGCCCAATTTCTGAATATCTTCGCTTGGAATCACGAGGATATGGTGGGGATAGATCTTGGTGTTATGTGTCATAGACTGAATATAGATCCTCAACACAGGCCAGTTCGCCAGAAGATGAGGCCGATGACCCCGGAACGCTATGCAGCTCTGAAGGAGGAGGTCGAGAAGCTGCTGGCTAATAGGTTTGTCAAGGAGGCAATTTATCCTGTTTGGGTCGCAAATCCAATCCTCGTGAAGAAGAAGAACGGGAAGTGGAGGACGTGCATTGACTTCACCGACCTAAACAAGGCTTGCCCAAAAGACAGCTTCTCATTACTCAGGATTGATCAGCTGGTAGATGCGACGGTAGGGCACCAACTCTTGAGTTTCATGGATACCTACTCAGGATACAACCAAATTCTCATGAACCCGGAGGACGAGGAACAGACCTCTTTCATCACTAATAGGGGGCTGTACTGTTACAAGATGATGCCATTCGGACTGAAGAATGTAGGAGCGACCTACCAGTGACTAGTCAACACCATGTTCCAGGAGCAGATTGGGAAGACCGTGGAGGTATATGTAGATGACATGCTAGTAAAGTCCCAAAGAGCAGCAAATCATGTCCGCGACCTGGATGAGACGTTCAAAGTCCTCAAAAATTATTGGATGAAATTAAACCTCCTGAAGTGTGCCTTTGGGGTAGCATCTGGTAAGTTCCTTGGGTTTATGGTAAATAGCAGGGGAATAGAGGCAAATCCGGAGAAAATCAGGATGCTTGTGGAGATGAGGTCTCCCTCCAGAATCAAGGATGTGCAGAGCCTTAACGGCCAGGTCGCGGCTCTCAACTGGTTCGTCTCGAAGGCTACCGACAAGTGCATGCCTTTTTTTGAAGCAATAAAGAAGGCCAAGAATTTCGAATGGACTGAGCATTGCGAAGAGGCATTCCAAAAGCTGAAGGAATATATGGGCCGGGCTCCCCTTCTGTCCAAGCTAAAGGATGGGGAGAAGCTATTCTTATACTTGGATGTGTCCGAACATGCTCTGAGTACAGCCTTTGTGAGAGAAGAAGAAAAGATGCAGCTACCTGTATACTACATTAGTAAAAGGCTAGTTGATGTGGAGACCTATTATTCACAAATGGAGAAGCTCGCATATTGCCTGGTGACCGCCTCGAGGAAGCTGCGTCCTTACTTCCAAGCTCATCAGATAGAGGTCCTCACACAGTACCCTCTCAAGCAAGTCCTCCAGAAAGCAGATACCTTAAGAAGGCTCTTCAAGTGGGCCATCGAACTCGCTCAGTTCAACATCGAGTACAGGCCTAGGACGGCAGTCAAAGCCCAACCACTTGCAGATTTTATTGTTGAGTTTACAGGGCCAATACCAGAGTAGGAGGAGCTAGCAGGTGATCAGACTTGGGAACTTTATGTGGATGGATCCTCTAACGAGCACGGCTCAAGGGTTGGAGTAATGCTAATCAGCCTAGAAGGCCACAAGATCCTGAGTGCCTTAAGATTCGGATTCCGGACGACCAACAATAAGGCCGAGTATGAGGCGTTCCTTGCCGGACTTCGCCTTGCAAAGGAAGTGCGAGCTGAACATGTAAAGGTCTTCAGTGACTCTCAGCTTGTGGTTTGCTATGTTAGGGGAGAGTACCAGACCAAGGGACAGAAGATATCAGAGTACCTCCGAAAAGAAAAGGAGTTACTGGAGGCTTTCAAGAGGTTTGAAGTGAACCAGATCCCCAGGGCTAAGAACTCTAATACAGATGCCCTATCTCGCTTAGCGACCTCCCAGGATGCTGATCTCCTGGAGTCTATACCTGTGGAATTTCTGCCAACTCCAAGCATTGAGGAAAAACAGGTAATGATGATCATACAGGTCTGACTTAGCTCCTGGATGAACTCGTTATTAGGCTACCTGCAAGAAGGGAAGCTACCGGAGGACAAGCTGGAAGCTCGCTGTTTACGAGCTAGAGCGGCCCGATACTGCATTTATGATGACAAGCTATACAAGAAGGGATTCTCAACCCCGTTGTTGCGATGTATAGATGGTGAGGACTGTGAGATAATGCTGAATGATATTCATGCAGGTCACTGTGGGAACCATGCAGAAACCTTATCCTTAGCTCAGAAAGCCCTCAGACAAGGGTTCTACTGACCGACTATGAAGCAAGACGCCATAGATCTGGTGAGGAAATGTGATAAGTGTCAGAGGTTTGCCAAAGTCTCTCGAGCTCTGCCAGCTTACCTCCGGCAGATGGTGAGTTCATGGCCTTTCGCGATCTGGGGAATGGACCTCATCGGACCTTTGCCCATAGCTCGAGGAAACTGTAAGCATGCCGTGGTTGCTGTGGATTACTTCTCCAAATGGGCTGAAGTTAAGGAGCTATCAGAGATCTCCACCACGAAGAAAGAAAAGTTTGTATGGGACAACATCATCTGCAGATTTGGAATCCCTCAGCAGCTCGTGACAGACAATGGGACTCAGTTCACCAGTGAGCAATTCATAGACTTCTGCAACGAGCTCGGAATCGTGAAAAGCTTCTCAGCTGTTGACCACCCTCAGGCCAACGGTTAAATTGAGGCTGTGAACAAGATCATTAAGCAGATTTTGAAGACCAAGTTAGAAGCAAGGAAAGGGGCTTGGGTGGACGAGTTGCAGAAAGTCCTTTGGGCATATAGGACCATAGCTCGAAGCTCAACAGGGGAAACCCCATTTTCCATGGTCTACGGAACAAAGGCCATGATCCCAGCGAAATTTGAAGTCACCAGCCAACGAAGGGCCTCATTCCGACCTGAGGACAATGACCAGCTGCTCGCTGCTAGTTTCGACTTAGCCGAGGAAGCGAGGGAGGTAGCTCGCGTGAGGGTAGCAGTGTACCAGCAGAGAATTTTCAGGTATTATAACAAGAAGGTGCGAGCTCGAAGCTACAAGGCAGGGGACCTCGTTCTCAGATTAGTCCTCCCCGGAGCTCGCAAGGCAAGTGATGGAGCACTCGGACTTAAGTGGGAGGGACTATACCTTGTCAAGCAGAGTCTGAAGAATGGAGCCTATCACTTAGCCAATATGGATGGATCAGAGCTACCCCGAGCCTGGAACGTTGAGCATCTGCGGCCCTATTACACATAACTGTTAGCTTGCTCTAACTTTGTATATAATTTCTTTTGACGATTGTCTGTAAAAGTGCTTTCACTTGTTTTCTGTTGTATATGTTACATTTGATGCAGAAAACACACTGGCTGAACCAGCAAATGTATATGATTAAAGAGCAAAGCTAATGAAATTTTTTCTCAAAAAAATGAGCTGCAAATTATTATCATACATATATATTTCTTTGAAGATATTTGTGCAAACATCCAAGGAACCACGTATGACCAAAACACTTGCATAGATTGCTTGCCGAAATTACATACAAATTATCTGGCAAAGAAATGACCATAACCCTCAGCCGAGGGTCCCTTATTAATCAACGTCCAGCTTATTTATGTTATCTCCAAAGGGAAAGTTCATGTCAGCAAGTGTTAAGCTCATTTTCCAGCTCGCAGCCGCTATTTCCTGTGACCTACGAATTACTCGCAAGTCTTATAAGGGTGCAATCGTAGCAAATACCCTTCACGATGCCCTTCCTGCCCGCAAGCGGCTCGTCACCATGTTTCATTTGGGCTACCCTGGACCGATCTCGTGGCCCACAAGCTCTCCCCTTATAAGCTCAAGGGGCCACCTATCAGCCAATCACCCGCAGACTCACAAAACATTGCCCCACGACCTCGCGGGAGGGGATAAGGCCACGTCTCTCAAATATAAAGATGCCCACGGACTCGCGAAACATTGCCCCGCGACCTTGCGGAAGGGGGTAAGGCCATGCCTCTCAAATATAAAGGTGCTCGCGGACTCACGAAACATTGCCCCGCGACTTCGCAGGAGGGGATAAGGCCACGCCCCTCAAACATAAAGGTGCCCGCGGACTCGCGAAAAGAGTCATCCGTGATGGGGGCTCGCCTTTGAACTGCAAGTACTGCTACAGGCTGGAATCTCAAAGTTGGGGAAAATGCCACTCTTAAACGCACCCAACGCTAGTGCAATATATAGGTTAAGGGAATTCAGAGCACCCCGTCGACTGTAAGTTCGTGCCTATTCTTTAGGGGTTACCCAATTATGTTACTTGCACGATCAGATACTTTGCTCGATTGAGCTATCTGCGAATTCAAATTCTTGCGAGCTAATGTATTGTTATTATCATAACTGATTACAGTTAGCGAGCTCGTAAGTTAACATGATTTTCACGATTGTGATTTACTTAGCAAATTTTAGTGTACTTATTATAATATGCTTATTACTTAAACCTGCTAATTACTCATCATATAAGTGAGTTATACATATCTACAGATTCCATACTTGGACAAAATACTGAAATCTACAGAAAATCTAATACTGTAATTTCGAGCGAAAAGCTCACTGTTCAAGTTTCAACAAAATAATAAAAATAATGATAATAGCAGAAATGAATGAAACAAGTAAATGAAGCTAAAGCGCTCTAGGCGCTAGCTGGTGCATCTGATGGAGCAGGAGGATCAACGGGGGCTTCTGCTATGGGCTCCCACATAGGGACATGCTCAGGAGCTGGGGGATCAGGAGAGGCTTCTACTGGGAGCTCGGGCACTGGAAGGTCCTCGGAAGCTGAAGGTCCTTCAAGGATTTGCCCTGGTGAAGGGACTGGAACAGCAGATGGATCAATTGGAGGAACAGAGGAGGTATCAACCTGTTGCGCGCCCTGAGCACTGGCAGCATGCTCCACGAACTCCTAGATTGTTTCGACACCGACTGGCCCAAAGAAAGAGTAATCCAAGTCCGGGTAGCGCTCCCACATGCTGAACAAGAAAGCCCTCTCGATCTCTTCGTCGAGCCTGTCCCGCTCCTGAGCTAGCTGGGTCTCAATGCCCGTCTCGGTCTGAGCTAGCTTTCTCTCTACCCCAGCCAGCTTCTCCTCAACCCCGGCGAGCTTCTCTTTGGTTGAAGCCAAGTCCTGCTGTTGCTGTTTTATTTTACTCTCAGCAACCTTTGCTTTTTTCTGTGCAGCACTTAGCTCGCCCTTTACCTGCTTCAGCTCGCTATGGGCCTTGCTGACTTCAGAGGTAGCAGCCTCCCTGCGAGCAGTCTCTTGTGACAGGGCTACGTCAGCATCTCGGAGCTTGGCCTTAAGCTCTTCGTTATCCTTCTGGAGGAGGTTGATTTCTTCTTGCATTATTTTTCTCTCCTCCTCGAATTGCACCTTGGATACCCTAAAGGCCTCATTCTCACCAAGCTGATCGTCTATCTCCCTCATCAGCTTCACCGTCGCCATACTTAACTGAAAGAGTAAAGAGTTGTTAAAATTTGAAGAGAGAAAGATCAAGGTATAGAGGGGTTTGAGCCTTACCAGTGCCGCATGACGAGCTGCAAAAGCCACGAGGTTTTGGCCTAAGAGCTCAGGTTTCCGCAGCTTCGGATCGTGCTTCCCCATTACTTCGGGCACGAGCTCCACGAAGCTGTTGAAGTACTCCATCTCCTTTGCTGCGTCAGGGTGCAGCTCGGAGTCTCCCTGCGACTCCCCACAGGCCCTGCAGGTCGTACAGGCACCTCAAGCCCGGCTCCCTGCCAATAACAACTGCCCCGGGCTTGCGGACCTCAATGACACCCTTCTTCTTTGGAGCTGGAGGCTCAGCTATGGCTTTCCCTTTCTTCTTCCTAACAAAGGCCTCGGGCTCCTGCTCTACAGGTGAACCCCCCTCAACCGAGACCTCAACCCTCTTTGCTGAGGAAGGACTTTGCCCTCCAGATGGGGCAGCCCGCTTTTGAGGAGTCTCAGCTAATCTGGTCTGAGGAGAAGCGGCTGCAGCAGGCTGAGAAGGCACTCTTTGTGAGCAATCTGAGGAAGTGTCATCCACTTCAACGACCTCGGGCGCCCTGGCAGGTGAAACCGACCTAAGGGGTGGAACAGACATCCCGAGCCTTCGCATGTTGTCCGAAGGTGTGGTGGTAGACATGCTCGTGCTTGAAGACCTTTGTAGCAAAGGTTGCGGATCTGACTCAGACTGTTCAAGGGCAGCAAAGACAGAGCGAACCTTGGACCTTTCTCCTCGTATCCCCAAGTGCTGAATTATGTCCAAAAGAGGACCTGTGGCAGATGGCGCGAGGCCCCGTTCTACCAGCTCACTGTTAGAGGGGAGGAAATCGTCGTTTGGTCTCTTGGCCGCCGCGTAAGCGTCCAGGATAGCAAGCTCGTCCTCTCTGAGTTTGTACCTAGGAGCAGCGACGCCTGCAAAGCAAAAGCGAGCTCATAAAAAAAAAAAAAAAAAAGAGAGAGAGAGAAACTATTATCCTAGTGGCTGTATCACTCTAACTACCGGGTTCCAGCACAAAACTTTTATTACGAAGACTCCCAAGCGAAGTACACGTGACCAGGATCCAACAAGACTTATATTCCCCCACGTTGGACCTGATGTAGTCTTGGGGCAAATATCCCCTATATGGCGAAGCTTGACGCAGCATGACGTAGTAAAGCTCGTCCTTTCCGGAGATTCCCTTGAAGCTAAAAACGCTACAGAGGATGCGAGGTGTAAGGGGCCCGAGCCCGTGCTTGATGAACGCCGCTGCTAAAGTGGTTAGGTAGGCATACGAGTTCGGGGTCAGTTGGAATAGGGCGAGCTTCAGGTCGTTCAGAAGGTTCTTAAGGTAGTCAGGGATGGGGAACCTAAATCCAAGCTCCGTATGCTCGTGACTAATCGCCACAAAGCCCGCGGAAGGATAAGCAGCTCGATCACAGACTTTGGGGACGTTAGCTCGGCACCCCAAGGGGAAGCTGAAGTCTCGAGCCCAAGCCTCCAGCATTGGGAGGGTAACGCTCGAAGGTGTATGAGTGAAAGGATGTCTGTCTTCCCTCTCAGTAACCTCCTCCTTTCTTGCGACCTCCCAAGTAGACCCGTCAGCTTATGAGGTCATAGTCTCGGCTTCACTAGTTTGGCGTCCTGCCTACCTTCCAGAAGCAGAAGCCCTGCCTCGACCAGCACGTGAGCGACCTGACATCTACAGCACATAAGGAATGACATCAGAACGCTTACAGCATGCTGAGCCTAGCAAGCTACAGAAAAGAGTTTCTGGAGCTATTGTCCTATGCGGCAGGTCACACACTTGGCCATCAAAGGCAACGGAGGCCCAGGAGCGTGGGCCCGTCAGGTACTATGTCTTCCTAAATGTTTATGTTGCTAACCCTATGTCTACAGGTACCCTACCAGGCAGTATAGGGACATTCTCATCGAAAATCCTAAGCAACAACAACAAATAACAAAGATATGGGATATTCAGGCTGACAGCTAGGTCGCCCTTAGTGAACACAAGTACTCAAACAACAAGCACAATAAATCTCTAAAGGCAAGACAGGCACGCAGAGACTCACAGATATGATACGAGAACAGAAACTAACGTTACAAACCAGAAGCAAATCCTCAAAAAACATGAAAAAGCAAAGTCATGAAAAAATTACCTTGTTCGAGCTGTAAACGGCTTGCTGAAAATGGCAGTTGATTCCTGAAACAACAGAATCTGAGGAAGAAAATTGGTGAGAAGAGGGGTACTGGTGTCGTATTAGAAAAGCAAAAAAAAAAAGAATGGAATCGGAAAAGACCTTTGAATTATATAGGCCAGGACGTCCATCCCCAGCCATCCGATCTAACATAAAGGCATAACCGTCAAAGATCCAACAGCCCGGCACCAATCTCGGTCATGTGCTGTCATGCATGTCAGTTATAAGACGTGCACATTAAATGCGTACAGTCCCGAGGCACGTTTGTGCCTCCAACGCCTATATGAATGTCACGTGTCAGCGGTTACAATACAGAAGTCAAAACGACGCCGGATAGTTCACAAATGGGCGCCAATCATGTGTTTGAATCAGCTCCCAGTCCGCAGAACGCACAGAGAGCTGGGGGGCTTGATGTTATCTCCATTTTCGCGTTTTGCCTAAGTGGGCCGGTATAAGCCCTATATACTTGAACAGGAGCGAGGGCCCAGAAGGCCCAAGATCGAGACCAACAGTCGCAGACCTAGCTCGTGAGGCCGTCCAGGTCACGAGCTCGCAACAGCTCCCAAACCTTCCAGGCATGCCTCCTGCCCTCATCGCCAGCTCGTCAAGCTCGCGAGGTTGTCCAGGTCGCGAGATCGTAGGGACCCCCATACCGTCTAACCTCCTCTCCTGGCTATGTCGACGCCTCTCCAATGTACGTTATCTGGCTGACCAGAGAGCTTATTCAGGAGATATCGTATGTAGCAAGTCAACAAAGTCACCTACTCCCATGATTTCCCGCCAAAGACTGTCTACACCATTTCCAAGATGCATTTAATGTGACGGATCTGCATTTAATGAAGAGAGGACTTCTCCATGAGCATTAAATGCAGACATGCACATGTAAGAAAGAATGATGATTTTACATTTAAGACAGCATGGCTGTGTCAGGATTAGTTGAAATAGTCATTGCCTGTACTTTATTCTGAATATTTTATTATTCTCTTTGTATTTTTCCCCTCCATATATAAACATGGGAGATTTTTACTGTATCAGACAAGTTGAAAATACTAGAGAATTGTCACTCTGCCGGATTTTATCTCAGAGTGGCAGTGGATGTAGGTGCGGTCGCCGAGCCACGTAAAAAATCCTTGTGTATTGCATCCTTCCTCCTCTCATCTTCATTGATTATCTTATTGCATTCACTCATCTGCCACGACCAACATTCCCTCGCCTTAATTGAGCTTCACCAACCTTAAACTACATTTACTACGCATTTATCATCCACCCGTTACCATTATCACCCCTTTAATTACCTTGCTCGCAGTTTGGGCCCTAGAATCTCTGAGTTGACCATTTCCGAACGTCAACAGCTTTGAAAATGGAGGTATTTCTTTTAGCAGCTGTTGTGAATCAAGTGCAATAGACATCTCATCTCTAATTACATCAATGCCTAAATTTTGCGTTCGAATCAAACCCAGATGAACATCATTTGGGTTCCAGATGATGTACATCTAGATTCGATTCAAACCCAAATGATGTTTATAATGATGTTTGATTGATGCTAGGTAGATGTTTGTTTGATGTCAGATTGATGTTAGTTTGATGAATTGGCGATGGTGATAATGTTGAAGGGTTCGATTGATAGTGAGATGGAGGGGTTCTTGATGATTGGTGGTTTATTCATCTTCATGTCTCTGTCTCCAAATGGAGATGGAGATAAACAATTAACTCCACTAAATATTTATTTATTTATTTATTATATATTTTTTTAAAATGAATCTTTACCATCCATCTTGAGATACGATAAATATTTGGTTTATTTGAATTTTTTCTTTAATTTTTTAATTCTTTTTGAAATTAATAGGTAGGGATTTGATGATTTTTTTTTGAATTTTTTATTCAATCAAATTAGTCAAATCAATATACTTTTCAACCTCAGAAGCATTTCCATCTTTTTCGCACTTTAACATTGTTTTCAATCGAAACTATCAATGTTGGGTTAACAGTAGATAACTAAATTGTAATAAATCTATGAAGTTAACTGTTTCTGAAAAAATGTTTGAAGTGGATAGATAATTTGCAATTTGTTCATTAATTAATTTCAAAGTTATAATAGTCTCTTAAAAATGGATAAAGGATGAGAGTCAGGTTCCTTAATTAATTAATTTCAAAGTTATAACAGTTTCTTAATATTGTATTACACTTTATATATCAAGGTTACTAGCTGAGAATGTCTGTGATAAATAAACTTTGGTTTGACATGTGGTACAGGTGGTAATTACATTGTCTTGATCATCACGGATGCAAAACTTATTTTGAGCTCTCTTCATGGTCGATAACCCAATAAAGAAATAATAAAAAATGAACTATCACTAAAGAACCGATAAGTTTGTGCACTATCACTAAAGAATTAAAATAAGTTTTAATAACATTTACTTCAGTGAATTCATAAGTCTGTCCTTCAATAATTCAATGATCTGTCTCTTTCCTTTCCTTCCTTACTTTTTTCAGTTGTATCTTCTTCAAATTAACAATAAAACTCATAAGTTGAAGCATCGTTCTTCTTCACAAATCTATGAAACTCACTCAAATCACTAAAACTAGCTCTGTTCTCACTAACTCATTCAAATCACTAAAACTAACTATTTTCTCATATACCCAATCTTTTTACTCAAACTTTGTTGATCTCTCAATCAAACAACATGATTAGCTAAAAAAGATGAACTTCCAATTGCCTATGAAGATGAAGATAAAATTGCACACCATTAAAAAAAAAAAAAAAAAAAAAAAAAAAACTTCAATCCAGCTCCAAATAATGCCAACATCTGATAACTTCTTTAAATATACCCATAACTTTCTTTTAATTACCTAGGAGATGAGAAAGAAACCCAAAATATAGAAATATTATGAAAAATTAACCTGTAGTTTGCGAAAGCATAGATTAGTTAGCAAAAGCATGACTTAACTTACACAAGGAGATTTACTTTGTGAAATTAAGCATGGATTAGCTAGTGAAAGGGGACTCAAAGTAGTAAAAATTCCTTCAAAGCTGATCAACAGCTCATTTGTTAGAAGGTTGTGTTTTGCATGTCAAATACTTAAAAAATGAAATGCTTTTGTAGAGTTGAACCAAGCTGGCTATTCAACATAAACGCTTATCACTACATTGTTCTCCTTTTTATGATTGGAATTAACATTGAAAATTATTGATAATATGATAAGTACAATAAAAAATGCTCATTAAGGGCAATTTTGTCCTAAAAAATGGATGATTAATGTAATGATGCTATTAAAACTTGTTTAAGTTCTTTAGTGCTAGTATACAAACTTACTAGTTCTTTGGTGCTATATAAAAAAAAGAACTTTAATATGGTTTCTTCATACAAAAATAAGTCTTTGTACTTTTAGGATTAAAAATTATCCTATAATGATTGAAAATCTAGTTTAGAGTATGAAAGAGTCATTCTGAGAGTTTCACATTGTTTGTTAAGATGTTAGGGGTTAGATAAAGAAGTCTCTTTTGAACATCAAGATAGAGTAAATGATGACAAATAGCACCAAATAATTGTCGTTATGTTTAACTAGTACCAAAGAATTGGAATAAACTTTTATAGCACCTCCCTAGATAAAAAGACCATAATACCATTCTTTAAAAAGACCAAAACACTTATAACCTCTAGGTTTTCTTTCCCTCTTCCATTGTCTACCACCTTCCTCTCTCTCTCTCTCTACTAGTTCTCTTTCTCTCTCTATTAGTTGTATCTCTTGTGCTCTTCCATCTCTCTCGCTGTCTCTTCGTCGTTTCCTCCTCCATCATAGTCGACCAGCAGTGGTAAAGCCTTTTCCTCCATCGTGGGTGACATGCCAAACCATCATCCTTTTTTTGTTTCCCCTTAATATCTGTTTTCTGGTTTTGGGTCTCAAACCCAGAACTAGATGGTTCTAATTTTTATTTTTGTATTTTTTATTTCATCCTCTCTTATTATTATTATTATTTTTTTTGTAGATATTGATGGATGTTATTGTTGTTGATGATGTTACAGGAGAATGGATGAAATGGATTCTCTTTTGATTTTTTTTTTTTAAAATTTTTTTGGTGAATGTTAATGGTTGTTATTGTTGATGATGTTAGGGGAGAATGGATGAGTGATGATGTTATTGAACACAATTGATGATGGATGAACATAGAACATGAGTATATGGATATGGGATTTTTTTTTTGGCTTTTTTTTGTTTGCACGGATACATTTTGCGGAGTCTTTTTTTTTTTTTTTTTGGGTCCACGCTTTTCCTTTTAAGTGGTTGAGCGACGCGGTTTGCATGCATCCCTTTTTTTTGGTTTGCGTGGAACATGTCTATGCTTTTCATTTTAGGTTTGTGCGGACACGATCTGCACACATCCTTTCTTCTTGTTTGTGCAAACCACATCCGTGCTTGTTTTTGATGTGTACAGTCATGTTTTTGATGTGTGTGGACCACATACACATTTTTCTTTTTAGGTTTGTATGGGTGTGGTCCTCGTGCATCCTTTTTTTTTTTTTTGGTTTGCGCGGACCACATCCACACGTACTTTTGGTGTGTGCGGACCACATCTACGTGTTTTTTTTTTTTTTTCTAATTTGCACGGATATGGTTCATGCATCTTTTTATTCAGTTTGAGCGAACTCCGTTTGCACTTGCACGAATGTCTTTTTTTAATTGAACATGGATGAAAATTTAAAAAACAAAAATGGACAAAAGAGGACGTGAATCATGTTCTATACTAGGGCACAGGTCATAAAGCACGGGACGCTTGACCAGCGCCTTAGATAAAGCATGAGACATTTAACTCATGTCTTAGATTAAGGTGTTATCTGTGCCTTATGAAACGGGTCAAGGCGTGATCTCTACCTTATGGGTGGGTTCCATGCCATATGAAGCGAGTCAAGGTGCGACCCACGTCCTATTTTTTGTGTTGAGAATTGAAAATTTGCATGGGTTTTCTAAAATTTTGAAACAAGGTTAGTTTTGTTATTAAAAGTTTTGAATAGTAAAAATGTGCTAGAAAATATAAATTCAGCTTTTTAGTGTTAGTAAAACATATAACTAGTTTTTTAGTAGTAAAAAAAAAAAAAAAAAACTAATAAAGATACCGTGTAAACACTCCATGACTTCATTAGTATGGAGTCACTACCGAAGAATTTTGTTTGGTTTTGGTGTCTAGTGATTAAGTGTTTATGAAATATTTTATACATGCATTTTTGTGAAAACATATTAGTAGATTCTATCTGATTTGTTGATGTAAGTATATTGTCGAAAAATGGATATTGTTTTGTGCTTACATATTTAATCTTTCTATTATGATGCTTTTGATTGGTTTATTAGTTTTGACCATCATTTGCTTCATGGTCAAAGATCCAGGGGTTTAATTTTTTCATACTTGTTTAAAACCCTATAACAATCAATAATTGTTCGAATACATGCTACAAACACAAACTACACAAAATCCAATGAAAATGATTGGATTTCCATCAAGGTAACTGTCATGAGAAATGAACCTTTCAACATGACACCATTGTGTGTCAAAGAAATAGTTCTTATATTTAGGGATCTTAATGGGTTAAAAGGATATGACTTATGAGGATTCATATCCCATACCCATACTTATTCTTCACGCTTTTCCTCCTCATACCTATTAAAAATCCCTATTTAGCTAGGGGAATCGTTGTGGGGGTATTTGGGGATAAATGCCCATACCGATAACCCCTTTTTCCTCATTTCACCCCATTCCTTATCGTTGGTTGACCTTGTATTTGGAGATGAATTCTCCTATACTCACACCGATGGTAGTGGATTTAACTTATTAGAGAAAAAAATAAGAGTTAATTATTTTTAAAATAATTATCAAGATAGTTTATAACATTTAGATACTGATAAATTTTAAATAGTAAATATTTTATATTTATAAATTAAACTATTAGAGGGGGGAAATTGTAAATGAGTACGGGGATCGCTTCCCCATATCTATACCCATACCCATTTGCAAATAGTAAATATTTTTATCCCCAAAACGGTACCCATATCGAAAATTACTCAAAAACTTACCCCCAATTGGGGACGAGTACTTTGATGTTTGGGTACCTATGGAATTTTTGACGTAATTACTTGTATTGTAAAAGTGTACGTGTTGATATTTGTTTGATTCTCAAGAAAATGAGAGAGAAAGTAAAATTTTCATGGAAAAATCTATGCAATAAACTCTGGAAACTTTTCAACTAATTCTTATCGCTTCTTGAAACAATAGATACTATTTATATACAGTTTAACTAATCAACTATTTATTCTAAGAACAGAATTTAGTGTTAGATAAATCTTGTGATCTTTTATCTTATCTCTTGTGCATGACAAATATGTTTCTTTACAACTAACAGCCGAAAGATAATGTGGCAATCCATGTGACGAGTCTAAGGTAGGAATCCATGTGACATAATTTTTAAACTAGCTTAACAACATCTAAATCTTGCTCATTGGAGCAATCAAGCTTGCTAACGGTGTACATGTAGGTGTATGTGGAAGCAATAGTTCTTGTACTTTAAAATTTTCGCATATGTGCGTCCAACAAAATTACAAATAGTTCTTGTGTGTTCTTGTATAATAAAGTGTGTGTATCTACAAGTAAGAGTTCTTGTACCTCAAAATATTTCACTTGTGTGTGTCGACTGTATAATTCTTGTGCTCTAACACTCATTAAGATATATAATATTTACTAAAATTTCATTGGTATTGAACGGTGTGGACTTAAGAGGGTTTGTAGCTGTGAATTTCCATACGAACAAACTTTGAACATTGCCTTCTTAATGAACTATATTGATTGTTAGTAAATGGTCCCTCGATTCCTCGACTTTTGTATTATCTCCTTAAATATTGTAGGAATAACATTAGGACTTTTCAGATAATTCAATAAAAGCTTGTCGTATTCTTAGAATGTGTTTTGGGTTACTTTAACTTATGACATAAATGATTATTTCATAAGTTTAGATCAAAGTCGTGTTTGGTAAACATTTTAAGATTAGCTTATTTCACAAATTGCTTTTATAATAATCAGCTTTTAAGAAGTTGATCATTGGGGATTGCTTTTGAAACTGATGATTATTAAAAAAGCTAGAGCAATCTTTTATTTTTTTTCCATAACGATGGTTTATGACCGTCATTATATAATTGTTTTTGTTTCTTTGCATTTAATCACTGGAGCAATCACTTTAAGTGTGATTATGGCACTTTCAATTATGTACGCATGGAAGCTAAAAAGAAAGCAGATGAACTTTTCAGAAAATGGGGCTATGGTATTAAGGCGTCAAGGAATACTAAGGCTCATGAAAGAGGCAAAGCTGGCACAAGCTATCAAAAACTATAATAATAGTAATTTACTTGGTGAAGGTGGTTTGGCTTATGTTTATAAAGGAGTTTTATCTAATAATACCTCTGTTGCAGTGAAGATACCTAAAGAAAATAAGCATAGCCGAGTGATGAAAGCAGTGGAAAAGATTAAGATAAATGAGGAATTTGAACAAGAAATTGCAATTGTTTCCAGGGTTAAGCATAAGAATGTGGTCACACTGTTTGGTTTGTGCGTGGAAACCAAAGTGCCTTTGCTGGTATATGAATACATTTCCAATGGAACTCTATATCAACATATTCATGGAATGAGTTCAAATATTTTAAATACATGGAAAAATCGTCTTAGGATTGCAGCAGAAATTGCACTTGCACTTGAGTACTTACATTCTTTGGTTGACCCTCCAATCATTCATGGTGATGTGAAGTCGAAGAACATACTCTTGGATGAAAATTATAAAGCAAAAGTATCCGACTTTGGGGCTTCAGTACTAATTTCTTCAGTGGCTTCAGTTGGAACTCTTCTTGGTGATGAGACTGCCAAGGAAATTCGAGGCACTTTTGGTTACTTAGATCCAGAGTATATGTCTACAGGCATCTTAATAGAAAAGTCAGATGTTTATAGTTTTGGGATTGTTCTTATTGAGCTCTTGACAGGAAAAAAGTCTGGCTATCCCGTAGTCACATTAGACAACAATAAGATTGACATCACTCGATACTTTTTGTCACTAATGAAAGATAGTGGTCTTATTGAAGCTGTTAGCTTCGAGGTAGCTAATAAAGACGAAAAAGAGGAGATAAAAGAAGTGGCTTGGATTGCGGAGAGATGCATTAGTTATAGTGGCATTGAAAGGCCAACAATGAAACAAATCTCTGAAGAGCTTGACAGGCTGGGAAAGTCTCGTGACAATTGGAGGGTTGAACAAAACAGTGAATTTGAAGAGACACAACTCTTACTACGTCCATCATCTTCCTCTCTTACTGAGCATCCGACTACGCCAACATTTGATATTGAGCACAACATTCACGCCGTGTGATATTGGACCAGATATTTCAGTTGTAATTTCATCATATAACTATATATAGTCTAGGTGTGTACATATATTTATTTATTTATTTGTTTATCTTTTGTCTTTTAGGCCATGTCAGATTACTACTGTTGATTTTTTCATTATGTGTAGTCAGCTTACACGTGTGGTTCTTTGACCCGAAAGATACGGCAGATATACATATTTTTCTCAGTGCTCAGCAACAACTGGACCCTCCTCTATTTACCCACATCTATTGATCTCTTCTTCTTTTCAACTCTCTTTCTAACTCACAAACCGGAATTAACCTTTTTCACACCTCCAACCGAGTTCAGATTGTTCAATCTCTCCTACCTAACATGGAGTCACTCACTCAGTAAAACTTAACAATAACAGCTTCCTAGTTTGGAAAAATCAAATGTTGAATGTGATTATTGTTCATGGACTCGAAGGATTTATCGATGGTTCTTGTCCTTGCCCAGCTCAGCTTTTAGAGCTTGAACGTAGACAAGTAAATCCAGATTACACCACCTGGGCTCGTGCTAATCGCTTGGTCACGAGATGGTTGTACTCTTCTTTGAATGACAGCATAATGGGACAGATAGTTGCACACTCTATTGCCTTTGCTATATCAAGGCACTGAACAAGTCCTCATTGGCAATCCTAGGTGTATTGATATTGCTCATATTGGTAAGGCGTCACTTCCTTATGCATCTTCTTCTAAACCCATCCTTCTAAATCAAGTTTTGCATACTCCTATCACTAAACGGTTGCTTAGTGTTACCATGTTTTGAAAATGAATTTTGACTATCGAAGAGTCACGTTATTCACAATCCATCAAATATCTTTTGGCTATTGAAGTTTCGTTTATTTTGTGCAACTCAGAACATGATTTTTTTTTAACATTGCCATGATATGCTTCAAAATTAAAACAATGCATTTTTCACATTGTAAATTGTGAATTAAAGTGTGATAATTGGCTTATTTTTTACTGTGTATATTGTTATGATAGGCTTATTCATAGAGACATCAAGATGTAACGAGATGCCTAGAGAGTGGGAGTGAAGAGCTCGATTGTGAGCTTAGGACTATTATTCATGATTATGAGTTTGGATTATGAGTTTAAGATTTGGTTGTAATTCAGGTTTGGGGTTAAAGAGATAGTATTGAGCATGTAGTTGTAATAATTTTCTGCATAGTGTTATTTTTTCTCTTATCATTCTGACAGTCATGGTTTTTCCCTAATTTGAATTTTCTGCATAAATTCTTAAGTTATATAATAGGATTAATCATATTTTTATATTTTATATATTATTTGCTTTGTGACGGACATTAGACACGCTTCTGCACATGTTCCCCGAACAAGTTGTATCGATACTTAGTAGGGGAATGTCGCAACAATTGGCTTATCGGGACATACGTAACCTATATTGTCTATGAAAGAGAAATCCATCATTTTTTTACAACTACTATAATAAATCATAATGTCACCAAATGATATTTTTAGATTATTTTTGACAGTGGTTTTTGGGATTTAAATTTAATTTTCTTCTCTTTCAGTTTTCCTTAAAACCTATTCGTTTCTTCTTATAGTTACTAAAGGAATGTTAAGTACTACTCTTCATTCAATACATAACATGTACGCAAATTTGTAAATTAATTGTAACAAAATACTTGTCACAGATTTCATGTTTTGGACATAAATCTTATACCATAGAATTATAAATTAACACAATGTCAGACATTTAATGGAGAGTATATTTAAAATGTACATTGGCATAGTGTACTTAGCATTTTTGGCAAGGCTGTAGAGGTGCCCACAAAGGCACGGCACCCCAGCCTCAGCTAGTTGAAGTTTTCTAAAGTTTAGATAGTGTTTTTCTAATGCAGAATGTATAGAATTTGTAAATAATATAATAACATGAATAGGTAATAATATAAAAATTAAAATTTCAAAGATTTTCTAAATTACAATGAATTACATAAAAATATAAAATAAAATCATTGAGACCCCGTATGTCATACAGTGTCTTTAAGACAAATTCTCTGCCCATAGTTGAATGTTCAGTGCTCATCTTCTAGGATACAATAAATATCAAATATCGGCGAGCCAAGTTGAGCTAGAATCTATATTGCTTCAAATTTCACGGCCAATATTGCGGGATTTAGCCTTAAACTTTTATTCTTTAAACTTCTTTTAAAAGCTACTCATTTCTTTCTATAATATTATACTAAGTTAATTTTACCTCCTTTTTCTAGTCAAGATCTATTAAGCTTTTATAGCGGATATTTCGAGATTTAATTTTAATTGCTTCTCTTTTTAATTTTCATAACACCTACACATTGCTTCCTATAAAATGAAAATAAATCTTTATCCATATCATCCACATTCTACAGAAACTTATTTTCCAAATTGTAATATGATGATGATTAATGGTGGCTAGAGTTGTTGAAGGAGATGAACAAGGCAGGGGAACAAGTAGGATGGAAAGGAAGAGAATGAAAAGAAGAAGAAGGCAATCATGGAAAAACTTAACCTTATCAGATCAACAACTTACCAGAAATCATCTGAAGGTTAGATATATTTAGGCTTCGTTTGGTACAGCTTCTCTAAATAGATCTACTAAAAGTAGATCTTTCGGAAATAGATCTTTTGGAAATAGATCTTTTAGAAAAAAGTTATTGGTTGTTTGGTTGTCAATTAAAAAAGCTCTTTTAAATTGTAGAGTGTTTGGTTAAATTATTTTTAAAGCACTTTTAGATTATTAATTTACCAAAAAAGATATAAGAGAGAGAAGTAATATATTCATTCTAGAAATGTAATTGCTTCAACCTTAACCATAAAAAATTAATCAATCAAACAACTAATAATTATTTGATGTAAATATATTTTCAAAATATAGATTTTCAATAAAATAAATGTAAAATTATTTTGTTTCTCTATTTTTTATTTTCAAAAGAAAAATGTTTATTTAGATTTGTGAAGTTTTACATTTTCAATTTTATTTGATCTAAGTAGATTTTTATTAACATTTCATCAATGGAATATCATGTGACTTTTCAAATCATTCTCTTCAAAACAACTCAATAAAAAAATAATATCATATTTTATATATATATACTGCACTACAATATATATAAAAATATATAAACTGCAATATATATACTGCAAAATATAAAATATATATATAAACTGCAATATATATATATATATATATAATTACAGTATATATATACTGCAGTTTATATATATACTGCACTGCAATATATATACTACAATTTTGAGTATATATACTGCACTGCAATACATATACTACAATTTTGAGTATATAATTGCAGTATATATATACTGCAATTGCAATATATATATATATATATATTACAAATATGACTTATAATATTTATGACAATAAGATAAAAAAATTACAATATCAACTAAAATCAATTGAAAAAAAAAAACACAAAATAAAAAAAACTTACCGATTAGAGAAGAGTTCTCAAAAGTTTTGATGAAATAAAAAGTGAATGAATGTGGAGGTTATATGTTTATATTTATAATGAAAGTGTAATAGGGTTATAAGGGTTTAAAGAAATTAACAAAATAAAATAGGGATATATTAGACATTTTAATATTTTAAAAAAAGTTCAAAAAGGTCTACTTGGAGAAGCTTAAAATTTGAGCTTCTCCAAGTAGACCTTTTTCAGCTTTTTTAATTCTCCAAAAACTCTACTAGGATGTCAACCAAACGACGCAAAAAAAATCAAGTAGACCTTTTGGCATTAAAAAAGTACTTTTGATCAGTAGATAAACTATACCAAACGTACACTTAAACTTCTTATTAAACTCTTTTGCCATAATGAGCACATATATGTGAAAGATAGACTAGCGAAGCTAAATGTTTCTTTAGACTAATAGTAAAATGTTCTAGGTTGCATTATACGATGGTAATAGAGAATTACCAACTACACCATCTCAAACATAACTAGAATGGAAAGGGATCAAATTACATCATTTGGTCCGATAATATGGCAAACCATGATTGATTGTCACAAACATGTCGCCCAAATTCCTTATCTTTGAGTATCATATGACAATCCAATGTGAGTGGTGGTGGTGCAACTTTTAAGAGAGTAGAGGAAGTGATACATCTAACAAAGCACATAAGATAGTATTCATCGACTAGAGCAGGACAATCAAATGTAGCAGGTGTTGGTGAAACTGTCAGAGTAAAGATGGTGGAAGAATGAAGATTTATATTTATCAAGCCATAGTCATTGAAGCAGTCACAATACCAGCACAGCTGAAGGAGTTGGTTCCCTAAACTGTTAGATAAAATTTGATTTGCTTATCTACCCAATTAAGCTGTTGTCCATGTTTCCTATATTCATTTTCTTCCTAATTAGTTGAAATATATATATATATATATATATATTGCATATGTGTGAGACAGACACTTTGATAGCCTTCACATCCAAATTACATGCAACTTGAAAAATTAATTTAATACAAGATAACATTAAATCCTACTCAGATATGCATCTCTTTACCCTAACAAAATATGGAAGATGTCGTATCTATCTATACAGTTCTATTCTTGATGATGTTAATGAGGAGTTGTTGAATTGTGTTAATACTTTGGGTTTTGATGATGTTGATAAAGATGTGTTAATGTTTTGGGCTTAAAGATTTAGGGTTGATCAAGATGTGTTCATTTTCCTTTTTTTTTTTAAAAATTATTTTTAGTTTTTTAAATTTATTTAAAAAATAAGATCAAAAGATAAAATTATTCGTACTTATTTTAAAGTTAGCTAACCATTGACTAATCTAGACTAATGATGAATAGTTAAATTGTAATTTATTATCTCGCTTGAGAATCAATTTGAATTAGATAACTAATTTATAATTTGTTTAAGAAATAATAAAGTCACTTACCGATTAAATTGCAAGTCAGTTCATATACAAGGAAAAGAATTGTTTGAAGAGAACGATATGGTCAACCTACTATACAACCCAATTGTTCATACGAAAATACTATTCATCCGAAAATACTATTCCAGAAGTTTTGGGTTTCACATCTCTTATGGAAAATGTTGGGGGTTTAGGGAAACCAAAATGATTGTGTCTTGTTTGACCACATTTTCCACACTTCTTCCTACGATGACCTTTTCTAGCTGTAGGAATCCGACTTTGTCTCGATCTACTTTGTTGTCTTCTTCCTATTTCTATGAGTGATAGCACAACCGGCCTTTTGACTTCTATAGGAACATCCCAAGTGGACCTACTAGGGGGATGATTAATCGAAGGTGCATATGTAGCTTTGAGTCATTATGTGCTATAATATTAATGGTAAAATATATTATAATGAACCCGTATGTGCCTAATATATACATCGTTCCAAAAATTGTTGGAATCAATGATTTTTTGACTCTTTATCATTGATCGACATGCTGACAATCTGATAAGGATGTGATCAGTGGCCAAAATTAGATGGGCCAATTAATCGATCGAGTTAGCCAAGTAATCGATCCAACTCGGCTAACTTGAATTGTTTTTTTTTTTTTTAAAAAAAAAAAGACCACTCACCATCTTCACCACCATAATTCACCACCGTACCAGTCACCACCATACCACAAATCTCTCCAAAACTCACAATTTAAAATTATTTAAAAAATTAAAAATATTAATATATATTAAAAAATAACTCACAATTTTTAGGGATCTGAGTTTCTCTAATATTAGATTGATGGTCTCTAATTTCTTGGAAATGGTCATGATCTCATCACCTCGATTCTTCATGAAAATTAAATTAAAAAGTTAAATGAAAAAGTGAATTGGAGTCGAATATGTGATTAGTAGATTTGAGAGAGGAGGTATTTCAAAAAAAAAAAAGAAATGAGAGAAGGGTGATCATGTTTTTGTGTTGGTGCGAGAGAGTTGGGTGAGAAACCCTTTATGGTAGCCTTGGGATTGTTATGAAGTGGTCGTGCATGTCAGAGAGCCCGAAGGTCGTAGCATCTACCTTGTTGATGAGAGATATAAAGTTCTCGTTGACCTTGCTGACTAGCATAATTGAAACAATTTTGAAGGTTTTGGCATCAGTAATATGGAGGTTGTCGTGGAAGAGGGCTCGATGCCTAAACGCTTGAGCCAGAAGTTGATCTCAAGGCCATTGCCATGGATGAGAACATGAGAGGTCAGGATTGGAGATCCGAAGGTTTGAGAAAGTGAGAGAGAGGTAGAGGGATGACGGTGAGGGTTTAGTGAATTGATTTTTATATTTGTTTATATATTAGGGTAAATTACATAAACCAACTCTGAGTTTTGATGAAATTATATCAATATCTGAGTTTTGACCCCTAATAATTAATAAATATCAAACTAAGCCTTCAAATTTCAAAACATAATAATTTCCCCCAAAACAGTACTTGCCGATTAATTGTCAACTATTCTTTGAGTAACTGATAAATCATTAACCATTGCCTTACCGATTGATTAGTTGGAAGTGAATTTTGGAACCATGGATATATATATATATATGATAAAAACATAGTGTTACTATATGACATTAAATATAACAAAGTATAATTATGATACTGGCAGTAACAAGTGCATGGAAATATGGCAATAGATCTCGGTACCACTAATAGCAAGAGTATTACCTTGCTGCAACATAAACTATCCCATCATCTTTCTCAGCATGTCTCATGAGATACTTGTACATTTGTACAATGTGAAATGCCTCAACGAGCAATGATAACTCATACACCTAGTTGATATGAACTTCTATAGGTGTAACGTCAGATGTGAGTTTTGAAGCATTACCACGTCTACTAGTGAACCATTTCTACAGTACAAGTCTTAGAAACTCATATATAATTGTTATCAATAATTGACATGCTTTCATCATGGATTTATTGAGTGACTCTGCAATGTTGATGGTCATCATAGAATATCTTCTTTTTGGAGAATAACCTATTTTTTGATTAACGGTGTTCTGGTAACATTCATGAGATGCCTCTACTTGCCTTAAATTTCCTTGATTACCCATTTAGTAGGGAACCTGATTATTTGAGGTATGTCGAGGGCATGCTTTCATCTCATTGATCTAAGTCGACTCATAATGTCATTATAGCCCGCACTAGTGTTGGGGACCAAGAACTTAATGAATAAGTTCACTCATTCTGCATACATTAGTAGTATGATTTCTTCAATGGTACTCTTGTGTTTGTCGCTGAAACCAAGGAGCACTGTCGAATGTTTGTTTATGCTTGCTTTGTCGATCTACATTTCTATCAGAGTTTGCAAAAAAAAAAAAAACACATTATAGGAATTTCAATTGCCGATCAGAATGCATTTTGTTAAGCAATTGGCTATGTAGAGGTTGATGACCAGTGTTTCATGATGGAGGTTAAGCAAATTGATCATGTCATTACTGTAAAGGTGATCGTATAATCTTCCATATGGGTTACTATGAGGGGTTGGTCAATGGATTGCATAGCATTCTTTGTATGTTTTTTAATGACTAAATTGGTTGCACTGTTGATCTCTGACCCCTTAGTAATCATATTTATTGTTCTATCATGTATTGAATAGGGCTAGCGGAGTTGGTTCCTTTCCTTGTGTCGATTGTTTGCACAACGCATTGTTTTTTTTTTGTTTTATTGCTTAAAAATTGCCTCAGATGACCATTTCTTAAGAGATGAGCAGCCTAAAGCATAAACAATGCAATCCTCTTTATGATGACCATGATCGTTGCAAAATTTGCACCATCTAGTCTTGTCTTTGAATTCTAGTGGGGCTTTTGATTTTTCTTGGCATTCCATTACATTTCCAATTCTTCATTGTCGCAACTACATCAAATGAGTTGATGGTAAGGCTATAGACTTAGGGTGGCCTTTAGAATCCTCGTGGTCGCTCAAGTTGTCCGATAGGTCACTTAAAAGGATGGTTGTCGGGCCTTTCATTACGTCAATGCTTATCCCATCAATTAAATATTCAATCGGCATAAAAGTCTATTCTATTATAGCTATTTGGCACTATTTGGTTATCTGGTTGAAAAATTCTTTTTTTTTTTTTTATGTTTGACCCCTTTGGCTGGTAGTTCACCCCATCCTTTATAAGCACATCTTCCATCGTCTTACAAGGGTACTTGGCTAGTTCCTTATACAAATCTGAGTCATGCAACAAGCCTTTTCGTTGTTAAACCTATTGATGTAATCCCTAAGTCGTTCTCCTAAATGTTGTATTATGTCATCTGGGTGTTTTTCCAGCTTTCTACCGTTGACAAATTGTTTGATGAAGACATCTGTTAGCTATGTGAATCACTCGTTGTCATCGTTTGGTAAGTTCATAAACCACTACAGCACAGGTCCTACTTAGCTTGAACCCAAACTTTTGCACATAAATTGCTTCTCTCATGAAATGGCATCCATAAACATCTGCTGCTTATACTAAGTGATATGGTTATCTAGTTCAGTTGTCCGACCAAACATTGTTAGGTAAGGTAGGATGAACTTTTTTGGCATTTCCACTATCGCAATTGAATCTATAAACGGTGAATCTGTAAAGCTCGTTAAAGTGCTCTTCTTAAGTGGTGTTGGCATGCTATGGATTTTGTTGATCATCATCTTAATCTTCACAAACCTCTTAGAGATCTCGTTCGACACTAGTATTGTTGACCACTGATTCCTTGGTTCCCTATGTCGAGTGGTGCTTCCTCTCGAATTGGATCAACATTGGGCTATCTAACATTCGACATCTTACACTTGTTATTTTTTGAGAACTCCTCTGAGAATTTTCAAACGATTTATTTGTTTCTTGTTGGATCTTCCTATAACTAAGCGACATTGAGATCAATCACTGAATTAGCTGATTATTACCCTAGGACATTTTAGAATCTAGGAGATGATTCATTAGCCACTTTATACGCTTTTCTTAATTCACCAGTTAGTTAAACCTCATTCTGTTGATCCGTCCTTATAGCAATATTGATTAACTATTTAACCATGATTTGTAACTCCACATTTTCGGTTCTAATTACCTAACTTTTGGTTTAGGATTGCATCAGTTGTTTTACGTAGGTTGACATATGGTTCATCAAAGTGTCAATCTGAGTCTCAATGGATTGGTTTTGCGATTCGGTCATTATGAGTGTTAAGCGGTTCGATTTATGTTGGATTGACTAGCTAGGTTCGCTACAGATGACGCTAAACTATATAGTGGTCGTTCTATAACATTTTGACATTGAGCTACTTCAATCAACTTTCTGGCAACTTGTGTCTTACATGAATCAAACAAAAAGAGCACAAGTGATCTTGACACCGGGGTGATGCCAAGTAAAGAAACTCTAACGCTCAACTTAGCACTGGATTTTCTAAGGAAAACAAGTAAAATAAGAATAAAAGAATTGTTATGTCATTCGATGTGTCTATGTAGTGAGGTAGAAAAGACAATAGTCAGGCTCCTCTGTTCGCTAGTGGATCTTTCAATATGTTAAAATGGTTCAACGTTGGGAGGGTCGTAGTTATATTAGCTTATCACTGAGATTCTTCAAATATCTGATTCATGGCAGCCTTGGAAGTTTAAAAGAATGAAAACCTACAAAACAATAATAATGATCTTGAAAAGGATGAGTTTCTGACTTGAGGGTGTCAGGAATAATTCTAGTAGAGTGTCCATGTATTGAGCAAAAATTAAATGCCTTTACTTATGGTAATTGTAAGGCCCCAATCCTAATGAACCTAAAAGATTTATTGAAATCTAATTTATTGTTATTAATTTAGTCTGATTCAAGTTTTAGAAGTAAAGAAATTTATGGATAAATATCCTATGGAGGATATTTTTAAAAGAAATTAAGAAAGTTGAATTAAAAGAAAAAGGTCATAGGGGCAAAATAAAAATTTCCTTATGTTAGCAAAAAAATTCAAACAGTGGGTGAGTTTTCTTTTTTAAAATAATAATAAATATAATAATAATAATATAAAGTGGTGGGTCACGCCCATTGAAATAAAAAAATATATAAAAGTTAATGGGTGCCGATTGTGAAGAAAAAAATAATATAATAAAACAAAATGAAATAAAAAGAAGTGACTGTGACATGAGACCATGGAGTGAGAAGAGATCAAGATGTAGTGTGTGTATATATATATATAGGCCTTCAGAAGAAATTCACATAGAGAACAAAATAATAATAATAACAATAGATCGAAGAAGAAGAAAGAAAGCCGTGAGAAGAGAAAGGAAAAGAGAAGATGAAAGAGAAGAAAAGAGAGAAGAGAAAGATAAGGATATTTCACATGAGTGGCCTAAATATTTGAGTGTCATTTTATCTAGATAAGTAAATTTATTTTAATAGAATTTAGATTTCAAAAAATTATTTAATGTTTCTATAAGTTTTAAATTCATGAATTTTATGTAATATTAGGGTCAATCTAGAATTATGAGAAATCAGATGAAAATCCACTTTAGATCAAAAAGAAGCAAAGGAGTTATATGAATGGATAGTTTTATTTTAATTAAATTGATTGAGCTATATTTATTTATATTTCAGATTTTATTATTTATTTCAAGTAAATAATTGTTGAAGTAATTTATTTTATCGATTATAAATTATGATTTACAATTGAAATAAAAGTTTGTTACAAATTTGTATATATGTATACTTATCAGAATTCTAGTAAGAATTTTATATTTTCAGTTTGAGTTATTATTAGAAAACATTTTAGAATATTTTAAATAATATGATTTGGTGTTTTGAAAAAGAATATTGACTACATTTTGGGAAAAGTATTTATTCACAATTATATGGATATTCAGAAAAGATTTAAAAAAGCAATAATAATAATAATAATAATAATAATAATTTTTAGAACACCAAGGTTGTTCCCTCTGTAACACCCTCACCTCGATCCTCAGCGTCCCAGACACTGATAACCGAGGCGGAGGACGTTACAATATTTTCATTACTTATTTACGAAATTACATTTACTAATTTAATATAATTTATTGAAAATCCGATAGAGTTTCCTCTGTTTTATTGAGAAACCAAAATTTTTAAAACCTGCATAATCAAATAAACACTTCAAATATAATTTCCATTTTCTCAACTTCTATACTCGGACACCTCGTCCGTCTTAAAATCACTTCAACACACAATCTCCACCCAAAGCAAACATTTTATAATTATATTTTCAAAACAAAGTAAACACAAATAATTTAAAACATTACATCAACTAGTTTTCCCATCTTTTTGAGAAAACATTTAGAACCATAATTCAAAATTTATATACATTAGAATTTACAAGGTTTCACACACATATGCATTTAAATATACAAAATGTAAATTTATAAACTTTCTTTAATGTAACAAAAATATGCACATATCAAAATGACTACCAAAAGGATTTGAATTTGTGATGTGACTCTGGATGCGCAATGAAATGCTCTTCTTGTCGGCCTCTAACTCTTAGCTTACCTCAACTACCTGCGCGTGGAAAATCCAATGCGTTAAGCAAAATAGCTCAGTTGGTATTGACAAGCCCCTCTCCTTACTAGGTTTGCCGGCCGCCTTACAGTAGCCCTCCAGCGGATATCTGATCCAACTGGAAGGTTTTCGTAAAGCTACGCCGTTTACTTTTTGAAACTTTCTGTTAATGCGGAAACGTGAGAAAATTTTTCTTTTTATTTTGAATATTTATAAAACGGATTTATAAAAATTTGGACAACATAACGGCTGTTTTTCAAATATACCACCCTGTAAATTTCAAAATTTAACACTTCTATAACAAACATTTCTCTACTACTGGGCCTCAGGCCCTCAAATATATTTTCATAATCCAACCACAAACATTTCAATGTGAAATCCATAAATATATTTCTATTTTATTCAAGACAAATAGATAATTTAATTTATCAAAAACTTAATTTTATAAATACAAAGTACTATATACAACTCAAAATATAATTTACGAATACTCATTAAGAGTGCGTGGAATGCATGACATATACTTTTAAACTAAACCTATGCAGTGATGCTGTTGCGTCAGGCCACTTACGCGTCTGATGGAGCCTCTTCCGGTTGACGGCTCGTCCCTGCCCCTGAGGAGGATTTTCATAAAATACGAAATAGGATGGTGAGTATAAAACTCAGTGAGATAAACCTTAAACCATTTCATAAATTAAAGTATTTTTCTGAAATACTTTTTAGTTTTTCAAATACAACTGTTTCTGAAATTCAATTTGAATTTCTTTCCAAAACTTTCTCATTTCTCGCCTTGATGGTAACCCAGGGAAAACTACTCCTGTCGTGGCCGCATAAATCTCTAGCTAGCCACTAGGAATCAGGGAATCTACCCGATGCAGTCACCGATGTGCGACTCTGGGCACGCGTTACCCCTACGCAATCGGTTTGAACTACACTACCCTATACGTGCAGAGGGTCGCTCAACTGACTCTCTCTCTCTTAGTTAGTATTTTCTCACATCTACCATGCACGTATGGAGCATTCTACTGGGTATTTAACTGGGGCTAGGGTAAACCATCGGCGTATAAAAATTCTTTTTCTCAATATTCTTAAGTAAACTCGTTTTTAAGGCGATACGCCTAAAAACGTTAATTCTCGATAATTCATTACATAAACACATACTTAACTTAAAACTCATATAATAGAATATTGATAGAACAAAAATATGCAATTTAATTACAACAATTTAATAAATATAAATAATCATTAAATAAACTTTAATGATACTACACTTGGTGAGGTGAGATTTCTACTCACAATACTTTGTAAACTAATAATCTTTCTATACATTTATAAAAATTACAAAACTGAGTAATTCTTATAAATCTTTCTTTATTTCTGAAAACTGGAAACAACTTCTACTTTAATAACTTCACGTCTATGGACGTGCTTTTCTCTTTTATCTCGCCAAGGGCAACCCAGGGAAACTACTCCTGTCGTGGCAGCATAAACTCTCTCGCATGCCACTAGGAATGAAGGAATCTGCCATGTGTAGTTGCCGATGCGTAAACTCTGGGCGCGCATTATTCTCTCGCAATCGGTCCAATCTACACTACCCTTATACGTGCAGAGGGTGACTCAACTGACTCTCTCTCTGAGGAGTCGTCCAGACTCCACTCTTGGTTAGTGACTCTCTCACATCTACCGTACACGTATAAGGTACTCCACTGGGCACTTAACTGGGGCTAGGGTAAACCCAAGGCATCTAAAATCTTTTCATAATAAAAATCTTACTTTTCTTTTTTTTGATTTATTGAAATAAAACTTACTTTTCTAAGGCCGAAGCCTATCATTTTTAAATAACTTTAGCATTTATAATTCTCGAGTATAATTACTCAATATACTAAATTACTTCAATACTCAAATGATTATAATTGCAATTTAATGAAAATATTCATGCAACTCATATAAAATATGTAACATGCTAAAATAACTTGAAAATTGCATAATAACCTCTTTTACTAAAACAATAATTAAATAACTCAATTCTTATGAATTAAATTCATAAATGATTTAAAAATAAAACCACTCATAAGTCACTTCTAATTTCTTCACCACCTCTCCAACACTCCTTTTCGCTTCTTGAGACTCTCCTACAATATACTCCAACCAACAATCTTGGTTTAGGATTCAAAAGATATTACAATTTCACTTCATTACAATCTCATACATCAATACATAATCATATTATATCCTTGAAAATCTTCCACTCACTTTCTAACCCAAACTCTTTATATCTAAACTCATTCAACTATCCACAATTTATTCACTTTAGATTCAACACATTAAATTATTTAAAGCAATCTCAACATATATGAAAACGAACAATTGCTCAAGCATTAATATAATTATTCACTAACTTAATTCTTTGCTTTTCTTTTCAAGATTTCCTTTCAATCAACATAACCACAACCTTGAACTAAACATAAATTTATTTCATCAATTTATATTCAACAAACCCTAACCCTTACCTCTCAAATCTTTAATCCAAAGTTCCTTAATCCTCTTCTTCCTTTCCAAGCATGGATTAATGAAGATCAACCTTGATTTTTGTTCATATAACTCATCAAAACCTCAAATAATTCATTAACTTAAAAGTCTATCAATTAAACATAAACTAGTCTTTCACTTACTCTCATTTTTCTTGATAAAGATGGATGAGATTGAGAGGTTACAAGGTTAGATCACCTCTTCTTCTTCTTCTTCTCCTCCTCCACGACCTGCAAATTTTCTGCTTCTTCCTCATGGCTCCAGCTTTTCACGTCCAGCCCTCTCTCTTTTCGGTTCTGATTTGGGTCTCACAGGAGCAGCTTGTTCTTCACGTCTGCTTCTCCCTCTTCACGGCTGCAGACTTCTTCTTCTTCTTCCAGATCTGCTCACGCTCCAGCCCTCTATCTCTCCCTCTCGGCTTTGCTTCTATTCTCACGGTTTCCCTCTCTCTTTCTCTCGGTTCAGATCTGGTCACGGTTTCAGCTTTGCTTTGGACGATTTCAGCTTGTCCAACCGACTTATTCATCCTCCAATCATACATCATGCTTTTACTTAAATATTCACACTTATTCCATGCCAAAATTGCCATTAATTAGCTCTAAAATCACCTCAATGCCACTAGTTGAAATGAATACCTTTGATTGGTTAATTTATTTCATCCAACTCAATACTAACAACTCATGCTATTTATTAATTTGATCTCAACTAATCAATTACTTTTTGACTTAAATATGTCTTAACCTCATTGGCTCTCATCCAAGCACATGGATTGTGCTTCTTTAATACATATCCTTTCATACACATTTGATGATATATTTAACTTTAAATTTTAATCCTCACTTAACACCAATAAATCCCAAAAATATTCTATGATTATCCTATCATGAAATTGATCATACAATACTCTAATTGGATGTCTTAACTTCTAATTCCATGCTTTGAAAAAAATTCAATCGGCTATAAACTTATTAAAATTCACAACGTTTCCTACGAGGATATTTTTATCAATAAATATTCGGAACCTTTAAAATCCACTCAAACGAACTCATCTTTACTCCGTTTCAGCTTCTAATAACTCCAATTCATATTCTGGAGCTTTTGATATCTAGGGTCCATTTTCCGAAAATCACTATTCACGCGAATACTATTCACCCGAAAATACTATTCACCGAAAAATTTTTATTTCACGAAACTTAAGGAAACCTTCCTTTTCCCTGAAATCACTATTCACTCAAAAATACTATTCACACGAAATCACTATTCATCTGGAAACACTATTTCTTCCAGGGAAATGAAATTCCGGATCTTACAGGTATATACAAAATAATATCAATCACAGAATTTCCACAAACATAACATCTAAAATATATCATTTCACAATTCAATTTAAGTTCAACATAACATATCTTCAAACAATCAATCAAACTTTATAAAATGTATGTCAACCATATAGGTTCAAATTAAATTCATTATCGATTATTATTATATCATAAGAGTCTTTCGTAAATGTTGTCACGATACCATGGATCGGTACGGATTTCACATCTATCTCCAGCATAGGACACTCGGTGCCTACCCGCCAGAGCTCAATTTCACATTCATTTCACATTCTGTATCGGACACTCGGTGCCTTTCAAAGTCCGTTAATCATATTATATATATACGTAACGGTGCGTACTACTAATAATATCCTATTGGCATGCCAAACACCAATCCCCACCTACCAATGTACAGGTTTACTCAGGCTCTCTATAATTTTATTAATAACAAAAATTATCAATTTCAATTAAACTTTATTACATAATTACATTTGTTTCACATTTCCACTTGGTTCCAAAAGATGGTTTTCGAATTTTTCTCTTCGAACCCATCATTAATCACACAACTCATCGCAACATAATATAAATAGTATGTAAATATAAACGAAACGACAAAAATACTCCTTGGTTTCTCTATGTATTCAATTTCGACTAAGGGGTAAAATTCTCGAAAATGGATTTCGTCTTCAAAAGTCATGTCACAAATCACTTTAATATCATTCGTTAAACACGTATATAAGTTTTAAAATGACAAAAATACCCCTAACCCTTATTTAATTCAAATTCGGACATAAAGGGGATTTTACCCGAAAACTTTATTTCACTTGGTTTTAACCCATAAAATCCCTTCCATTATTATCCTATCAACACATACATATCATCAATAACAACTCATCACATAAAAATCATATTATCGCCAAGATACGAAACAAAATAATGAATTTTCGTTACTAAAAAAAATTAAATTTAGAAAATAAGTGTATACCAACATTTTTGAGCTTATACTCAAGCTTTTAGCACTCCAAATAGAAGCTCAAAGCTTCTCTTTACCCTTACTAGATTCCCCATGCCCTAATTTATCATCTAGAGTTTAAAATTCATGCTTTTAAAACCATGAAAAGCAAAATAACTTAATTAAATGCAAAATCTACTAATTATTCATGCTTATGGATGCATTTATATGCTAATTAATCTATTTGAACAAAAATAAAATTACCAAACAACCCTTACCTCACTTAATTCATTAAGATTCGAAAATATAACGTGAGATTTAGAGGGTTTTTGCAAGAAATAGGATTGTAGACATATAGAAGGGCTTAAATGGAAGAAAACTAAAGTAATTTTGGCTTAGAAAATGAAAAAAAAAAATCTGGAAAGAAGTTGCAGCAGCTGGGTCGGCAAGAGGAAGAAGACGAGCTGCAGAATTTCAGATTTTCAGCCTTTTTTTATACTAACATATTTTCCGAATTTACACTTTGACCCCAAAACTTTTTAAAATTATATTTTGACCCAAAAATTCTGACACACGCCCCTCTCCTATTGCACAATACTAACAACTCACCAATAATCAATTTCCATCATCCAATCTTTCCCCATAAAATCCTAATTAAATTCTTTTGCTAAAAAAAATTACTTTCAAAAATAAATTATTTAAGAAACCATTAAATTTTCTAACAATTACTATATTAATTTACTAATTATATTAATTATAAATAACTAAATTTTTAATCCTATTTAATGCAATTATATTCTAAAATTAATAATATTACTTATACGGAAACAATTATCGGGGTGTTACACCCTCCCTATAATACACCCTCCTGAGTCCGTTATTATATATTTATATTTTCGTACAATGTATCATCTACCTTCTCATATAATAATAAAGTGAAATTATTATAATAAGAGGAGTATTTAAATTTTAGTAGAGTTTCTGGATTGATCGGAGATAAAATGGAGCATAAGAATTAGTAAGGTGAATTATTTTCTAAGTGTAACTGATTTAAATTTTAATTTCAATCACTTAAGATTTAATTTATAAAAAGAGGGATGAAGTTTTCTAGGAAGGTTATGTAGAGAATTATGAGGTTTGAAAAGGGAATTGGTGGAGGAAATAGAAATTTCTAGAAAGTGGCAAAGAAGTAATTTAGGTGTTATGTCAAAAGCATTTTTGGAATTTAAAGAATTCTCTAGAAGAAGGGCAATTTGGTAAATAAGATAAAGTGGCAAGAGCATTTTGGGAAAACCAAAATGTGAAGGGATAATGATGAGTTAGTTAGCACTTGGTTAGATTTGGATAGATTTGGTTAGAATGGAACTAACCTTTAGAAAGCAACCAATCACAAGTTAGTATTTCTAACCAATGACATACTTATGAAATCAAGGTTAGTTTGGGGGCATTTTGTAATGGCAACCTTGTAAATTTAAGAAAAATGGAGAGCAATTATTAAACTAAACAAAACCTATATATAGTTGAATGCATTGATGAGAAAACAAAAGAGAAAAGTGAGAGTTTGAGGGGTGAAAAATCTGCCAGAACAGAATTGGGACAGCTTGCATTCTTTGATACTTTGAGTTGATTTTGAAATGAATTTTAAGCCACCTAGAGGTTGTCTACAAGGTCAAGAAGGCTAACTTTCAAGACTAAGTGATTTCCAAGTGGAAAGAACCAAGTTTCCTAAACTTTTATGTGAAATTGTATGTGTCATGTTTGATTTAAGTCCCAAGTGAGATATATGTGATTTTATTAAGGTATCTAAGCATGGATTTAGTGGTATTAAACTTCAAAATTGTAAGAGAATTAGTTAGGACCTTGTGGAGATTGGGTGAGCATACTAATATGGGTGAAATTTTGATTGAAGTTCAATTGAATATTTATTGATGTATAAGCTATCGTGGTATGTTGAATGAATGATTTTAATGTGTTTAATGGTTATAAAGATGTGAAGGATGATGTTGGATATCTATGTTGTGTTCGGCCATGATTTGGTTTAGTGTCGATGTATAGATTTTAATGGATGGATACATATAGATGGTGTGTTAGGTGATTTTGAGATAATAAGTATCAAAGAAATAAAAAGAAAAAGTTTGGATAGGGGTGTGAGTAGCATTCGGCCAAGGTGGGGGAGTCGATGTGAACTTTGTGTTTTTGTTACTTAAATGGGTTAGGATGATGATAAAATGGAATTAGAAGGATTGGTGTATAGAAAGATTGAAGGGAAAATGAATATGTGAAGGAATAGGAAAAATAACCTATATGAAGGGCATATTAGCTTAATGATAGTACTAGGTGAATTAGTGTTGATTCAAGTTGATTTGGTGATGCATGTTAAAGTAGAATGTGAATTGTAGATAAAAAGAGAGCAAAGGAGAAGAATTGGAAGGCATTCTAGGAGCTTGGGTACAAGTGAGTGTAACATCAAAATTTTCTTTAAGTTTATGCATTAAGTATTTACTTCTCATATTTATATAATCTACTTTCAATTATATTTGTGTATGAATCCTTTATGGTTTTGAATTGAGAGGAAAATGTTTTATATATGAAATTTTAAAGTTCATGACTATTTTATGATTCGGAAAAAAGTTTCACGAAATATGCTTTCGAAATTTTAAAGGATGTAGAAGAAAAGATGTAATATTTAAATGTATATTTAAAGAAAGTTATTAAAAAGCTAATGATATACCCAAACCATATGAGACCCAACTTATAGTTTGTATATTTAGACCCGATAGGTATACCTCGCGATGTATGGTTAGTATTGGGAAGGGCGTGTCACTAACATCGGATGGATTGAGTCCATTGAGTCCATTGAATCTATTGTGTCGCCCTCTACATATGTGGGGTATTATCTTACTTTACGTATGCAATATGTGAAATATATATTTCTGCTACGTAGTAGTAAGATGTCTTTATAGCATTGTCACGTTGTGTGTCGTTGGTATATCCGCCTCGTGCCTAGTATCTCACATTGTGTGACTTTGGGTCGGTTGTCATGTGATTATAGCCCTTAGGTTTCATTAGTATGATTTTAGAAAGAAATTTCGCCACTAGATATGGATTTTAGAAAAATGATACTTGAGTATTTCATGAAAGCTTATGAACCATTTTAGTAGTTTATAATTTCATTTTAGTACGAAACCGCATCGGATTTTATATACAAAAGTAAGTTTTTAGAAATGGTTTACTAAAATTTAAAGTTTATGGTTTTATAAATAAAAATGCTTAGGAAATAGAGATTTTCACTAAACCATTTTGGGAGGTAATTTAAAGGAGAACCAAATTTAAATTAGAAAATATAATACACTTACTGGGTTTGTTAGCTCATTTTTCTTTGTTTTGTGTTTTACCAAAAACCTTCAAAGTATAGGCACACATGATCCAGGTGTTCACTTTCCTACATTAGATTAGGTGGGCGTAAGAAAAATCAATACTCTGTGAAATGACTATTTTGTATATTTTGAGTTAGACATACTCATGTGTAAATTACATTTTGGGCTGTAAATGAATTTGGAAAATTTTCACTTGTGTAATAACATATTTTGGCTATGTACATGAACCCTTTAAAGACTCTTTTATATACTTAAAGTAAATATTTACATTTTGAGTAAATGTTCTTGATTTGAGTGCATGAAAATAAATTTAGATGTTAAAGTGATTCCGTTATATTAAATTGATAGATAATTTTGTTATACTAGTGGCTAGGTTGATGTGAGATGGGTCGGAGGTCTAATGGAAAAAATGCATGAAAAATTAAAAACGTGATTTTCTATTGTTACAGGGTGGCATAGCTAAATAAATAGTCGTTATATTGCCGAATTTTTGTTAGAAAAAGAAAGTGATTTCGAAAAAAAAAAAAAAAAAAAAAAAGAGTTTAAAATTTTAGCAAACCTTATGTTTGGTATTAATTGATAGTAAGGGTTCGCTTCATAAAATTCTTTAGGTAATGCTAGCTATAATCCGGAAAGGTTCGTGGGGTGTCTGACGGGATCGTTGGATTCCATTAAAAGGAATTTGGATCAAGTCCTATCACTTCCTTCTAATGGTTAAATAGACTGTGCATGTGTGAGTCCTATATTCGCCCAGCATATATATGATAGATGTCTGAAGAGTCATTGAGTCACCCACTACATGTATAGAAAATGTTATCCCTCATTCTTTATGTGTGTTAAGTATCTCCACCACGTATGACAGATTTCCCTGGGTATTAATTGATGTCGATTTTCAGATTACAGATGTTACACTTCGAGTTTAAGCAGTATCAAACGAGATTTACAGAACACTAGATTTGTAGAAAGAGATTTAAAAAACACTTTACAAACAATAGTTACAAAATATATTTTATAAAGTTATCAAAAACTATGCATACGGATGGTTACGATTTTATTTTGTTATAAATGATTGAATTTAGTTTTATTGTTTCAGATATGAATTTATATGAATCATTGAGAAGTATTTATTATTACTTGAAATAGGTTATAATTTATTTAGAAATAATTTTTAGAAAAGTTATATTAACCCACTGAGCATTAGCGCTTACTCTTTTATAAATCCATTTTTAGGTATCCGCCACAAGTTCATGTAGATTATTGCATATCGTGAAGAGGTTCGCATGATGATTACAAAATGCATTATTATTTTTACACAGAAACTGAAAGATTTCATAACAGTAAATAAAATTCATCAAAATAGTAAAACGGAACCGAAAGCGTACCTGTTTATGCGCAATGGAAATTATCCTAGATCCCAAATAGTTGGTCGGAGTTTGATCACCAATTATGAAACCAAATCCTCAGATCACGGTATAAGAATCTTGCCATAGTTTCTCTCAGTATTTTTTGCTCATTTGTCTCTCTAAGCATTTAATATGTTAGTGAGTTTTTAATCAGCCAAAAAATGAAGGACCATTGTCCTTTATATAACCAAACAAATCTTTTTATAATTTCCAGTATCCATTGAGCGGTTATTTATTCTTATCCAATCTAATTAAAATAGATTTGGATTAGGTTATAGGTTTGAGGCATCTTAGGTGGACCCGACCCAACAACCTAATAACCCAACATCTTCCACTCACACAAGATGAGCCAAACAGAACTTACAGAGAAAACACCGATGACCCTTTTATGATAACGAGTATTCATATAGGTAAATACACCATGTGACCTATGAACAATAATATATGCAATGTGGCTTATCTTTCAAATCTCAATTGTACTACTATATAAGAGATTATAAATTTGTTCATTATTATGTCCTCGATTTAATAGAATTTTATTTGTTCGAGCATATTTAATCCCTTAACATGTTTGATCCTCCAATATTCCATATAATCACAATTGTAATTCCAAATTGCAATTTGTCGCGACAAGTAATTATAGGAATAAAATAAAATTCATTAAATCTTTCTGTCTCACTTTCGTCTCTCAGTCAATAAAAATGACTGACACCATAGTAATGTCTCATAGGCCACATTATCATAGCCATAGAAGACACACTAACGATACAAACATCATTTTGTTACTTTGAGATAAAGTGAACAGTCACCGGGAATATAGGTAGAAGTTTTTACAAACTTCAATGGAACTTACACAATGAGGAATCAGGGATAAATTCACTCATTTCCCATGTTAGTCACAATAAGCACACACGGTATGAAACGCATGTTACAGTAAATCTTATCCTTCAATAAGGATGCGTATGTCTTTTGTAATGAGATTATTCATTGTACAAATCTTAGTTCAGATGCTCTCCTAGCACCTAACCTGAGTTTCTAAAAGCTCACTCTTCAAGCCTCTTTATCAAGAAACTCACATCTGGCTTAATCAGGTTCTCATGATGATGGGGATACATCATGAGTGATTCAATAATTGATTTAGGTAGAACCTCATCTTGATTACAATCAAGGCGACATTTCATATATTTCAAGCCCTTAAGAGAATAACCTCATTTTTATCTTCTAAAAATATATGTGTCTCATTTCGGCTTGCCCTTCTAGCAACCAAGGCGATTGTACGTGTAAGAATACTAATCTCAAAACCTAATGACATGCTTTCATATATAATTTATGTAAAAGGAATATATGCTAGTTTTATATAACCATAATGACGTATCTAATCATAAAGTAGATATAGCTTAACTTAACAATTACAACATTAAAATCTACACAAACCCAAAGATTCAGGATGTGATATAAATAGATCTTTTATCACATCTTTTGTGAGTGGATCCACAACCATCTCACACGTAGATACACACTTAATTGTTACATTATTTTCATTATTATATCCTTGACGAAATTCAACTTAGTCTCTGTATGCTTCAATTTACTGTGATGTTTCTTATCTTTGATATAGGCAATTGTTATCTGACTATCACAATATGCAGTAACTAGCTTCTATACATTAATTTCGAATTTAGATTCTCTAAAAATCTTTTGAGCCAAATTGCTTCCTGGATTGCAGTTGATCGTGCTATAAATACAACTTCCATGGTGGACAGTAACTGCGTAGCAGATATCAAGTCTTGTATACATCATAGCATTTATGAGACTATCAATAGTACTGGAGTAAGAAACTCTTTACATTATTTCATACTCTTACTGAATCTTAGGGTACGTTGCAAGATTAAGAGTTTAATCCTTCGATATGAGAATATTCATAGGCTTACAATCAGCCATAAAGAATCATTCGAGAATTTTTTAAATGTATGATTCTTGTGATAAAACAAAAATTCTCCTTGAATGATCTTTATTAATTTTAATTCCTAAAATACATAGACAGTTTTTTCATGTCTTTCATCTCAAAAGTTGAAGATAATCATTCTCTTATGATTATTCTAAACTCCTTGTTATTTTTGGCCAATAGAATATCGTCCACGTGTTAAGATAATATTATTAACTTATCTTTTACTAGTTTAACATACATATAGTGGTCCTTTTCCGTCAATTTAAATCCATAGGACATGATAACCTTATGGAAATGGAGGTACCACTATCTGGAAGATTGTTTCAAGCCTTGATCGATCTCGTGAGCTTACATACTTTCAGTTCTTGGCCTTTTAAACAAAATTCACTGGTTGTTCCACGTAAAGTTGTTTCTCCAGTTCTCTATTGAGAAATGTTGTTTTTACATCCAACTAATGTAATTTCATATCCATGAGTGCGACGATAGTTAATATAAGGTGAATGGAAGCAAACCTTATCATAGCGAAAAAGGTTTTTTTATTTTTTATTTTTTATTTTTTATTTAATAATCTATACTCTTCTATTGAGTATATCCTTTTACTACTAATCTCACCTTATATCTCTCCATTAAGTTATCTATCTTACACTTGATATGGAAAACTCATTTGTTTCTAATGATTTTCCCACCAAGCGATGAGTCAACCAAATCATAGATATGGTTACCCTTTATTGACTCAATCTCTTCTTGCATAGTTTTAATCCAAAATATCTTTAGTAGGTGAGTTGATGGCTTTATTCAGATCCTTTAGCTTATCACTATCGTGTGAAGGGAGTATAAAAGCCTCCCCTTAATCTCAAATCAACGATGAGAAATAACCTTACGACTGCTTTTATGAGTTGATAAGTTTGAGAGTACTAACTCATCAATCTCTTTTGCTCCCACTGGGAACAAATGTACAAGCTATTCTAATAGCTCTGTGACTCTCACTAGAGATAGTGTATTTAAACAACTCTCTATCTTCCTCTAGTTGAGTGTTCGGATATGGAACAACATCCAAATCGTTCAACTCATAAAATTAAAATTTCTTTTCAATCTCACATCTACTAGAAAATTCATTCTTTAAAAAATTCACATCTTGTGACTCTAATTCAATAATGCTTCCATCTGAATTTTCTTCTATGAGTACATATTCTTTTGAGTGCTAGGAGTATCAAATAAAGATACACTACTTTCCTCTAGCACTTAGCTCTCTATATTTACTAGAAAGAACATGTACATATTCTACACACCCTAAGGTCGCATATAAGTATGGTTAGATTTCCTATATGTCCATAATTCATAGGGTATGGAAAATTCTGATTTTGTAAGAATCATATTTAGAATATAGGCAGCTGTTAAAAGCACATCTCCTCAGTAAGATATTGGGATGTTCGCTTTGTGCCATCATAGATCTTACCATCTTCAATAACATTATATTCCTCCTTTCCGCTACACTATTTTGTTGCAGAGTCCTAGGAACGGTCAACTGTCTATCAATAACTTTCTCATGATATGATATTTCAAATTGTTTTGAGAGATATTCTTGCCCTCGATCAGTTTGCAGGACTTCAATGGTTCTATCTAATTGATTCTCTATCATATTTAAATATAATCTAAAGCACTCTAATGCTTCAGATTTATGGGAAATCAGATAGATATGACCAAAACAAGTGTAATGATCTATGAATGTTATACAACATAAGACATTATTTCTAGCTCTTATAATCATTAGTCCACAAATATTAGAATGAATTAATTGTAATGGATTATTAGCCCTAATTCCTTTTCCAAATGGTTTTTTAATTGTTTTTATACTAGACAACTTTCACATATAGGCAAATCTATCTTATTAAGGGAACCAAAAAATCCTTTTTTCTTTTTTTAATAGCCAATTTATTCATTTGATTTTGCCTGATATATCCTAGTCTAGCAGGCTAAACATTAACATCAATAGTGGCAACTTCAGTGGAAGTAACAAATGAAAAAGAATTATCATACTAATAGTACCATTAAATTCGGTATTTAACATGATAAAATCATCCATTAGATAACCAGTACTTAATCACCATTAATCTAAAAAAAATCCTCAAATAGTAGCTATGAAAAATTAAACATTATTCTAAACCCAAAAGGACAATTACAAAGACAATATTTAGTCCAATCTCCGGAGCATAGAGGATACTAAAAAGATACAAAACTTGGACACCTCACGGGATCACTTTGTTGGTGCCAATACCTCTCACATTAACTTTCAAGTTGTTCCCCATATGGATCCATCTTGCCATGGTTGAAACACTTCAACATACTTTTGTCCTTCTTTGCACCACCATGTTTAGCTTTCATAGATTTTTCAGTCTTATCCTTGTTGGATTTGGGATACTTTTCCTTTTCTTCCAATTCTTATTCATTCCACCTCTCTTGCACTTAGAGTCTAAACCCTTGCGCATGCTATACTCAACCACATAAATCTGACTTGAAGTATTGGCCGCCTCTAGGCGCACATCTTCAAGTTCAATATAACGTGAGATATCATCAAATGTTTTGATGTTATTGTTGTGGGTCATATTGATTTTCATATTTTATTAGCTGTTTGGGAGAGATTGGATTATCGTATGTACTTGCTGCTCATCATTTAAGGCCTAGTCGACTGATTCAAACCACGTATCATGTTTGACAATCCTATCAAATGTCGCCTCATGTTGTGATCCTAACGCTTCTAATAAATATCAAACTTGATTGTGATTCTCTTTAGTTTAATGGTTGATGTTTTATCACATTTGTCTTTTGAAGTTAGCCAAATGTCTTCTGCCATCTCATATTCTTCGTACGCACACATTTGGTCATCAGCCATGCTAAACAGCATCGTTATACGAACACTACTGTCCTTTATTTTACAGGCCTAATAAACCTCAACATCTTTTTTGTATTGAGCAAGAGTATTTTACTCAAGTTCAACCATGGTGTGTTGGTTAGGATTTCGAGAGTCTCCTACTCCTCTAGCATATACTGAAACTTACGGTGCCAAATATAATAGATATCACCATTCAATTTGTCACTCGTATCCAATTTAGCAACTATATTTTCGAAGCACATATATCATTTCCCTAAATGACATTTATTCTACTTAGAGACTTATAATTTATATATTTCTACATTTATACTAGCACATCCACTATCATTTCACTAAAATATTACAGCAATTATATACTCATAAATATATTAAAAGAATATTTGGATAGGAATAAAAAAAGTAGTTACGCTACCCATCATCATCCAATTTTCAAATATTCATTAAATCATATATGTAAGTGTATTGCACAAAACAGTCCTAATATCCTTCTCCACAAGATTTTAGGACACCCACAATAATATTATTTGAGATATTTATAACCTCTGACATCTCATCTTGAGATCTTGGTCGATAATTTTGAGATTTCAATAATCTCCTTGTCATCTGATAGGATAATGATCATAATCATGCTAACATATAGCTCATCATTAAAATCTATCGACCCAGTCCCATAAAAATATATTTTATGACATAAAATTTAAATAAACACATCTACGATTAATTTTAGGTTGGACAAATCTTGATATAATGAATTAAAGCATTTTTAATTCAACTCTTTGTACAGTTAAATAAATAAAACAATAAATTTAGCTCACAATTAGGGCAAATAAATTATTAATATGAAAAGAGGAGAAAAAATAAACAAAAAAATAAAACTCATCGAAAAACACGCCGGAAACAACCATCGGCGGCGGCACGTGGTAAACATGCACCGGATGACTGGTGCATGCGCTGCCACGTGCCTCCACGCGCCTTTTGTGCGGGCGCTGACGTCAATGCGACAATCACAAGCTCGGAGGGAGACGTGTGTTAGAAGGTACACGTGTCGCGTGCCAACAACCCACGTGTCGAATCCGTATACGCCATGAGTGCTTCGTCAGTTAACCAGGCGACACGTGTCGTGCATGAGAGTGACCATGTGTCAGGTTTGATATCGACACGTGTCGAATCCTCTATTAGCCACGCAGCTCGCTCAACCACTCATGCTATGCCACGTATCGATTGCATGTCATTCAGCATGTCACGCTAGTGGCACCGCGTGTGGCTTGCGTGGTGAACTCATGGTAGTTTTGTTGCCTCCCTGTTGTCTCGCGCCAAGAAGGCACGTGTAATACACGTGCTATGTATCCGATGGGCTATGGCTGTTGAACGGGTACCAGATTGTTTACAATTTCATCCTCTTTTAATTTATGCCCTTATTTTGCAATTTGGGGTTTGAGTGAATCACACTCGCCTTGAATGAGAGTGTCATAACGTGTTCTTGTTGTTCTTCAATAGTTTTGGTTATTAACCTATTTTTCCATATTTTGATTATCTATGTTTTTATTCAAATCTGTTTTTCTTCTTCAATTCTAATCCAAATCGGGCTTATAATATATCGTTAGAAAGCTCTTTTCGAGTCCTATCTAAATGGTGTAATAATCACATGAAGAAGAAAAAATTAAAATGCTATAAATGCCTTAGAATAGATTTAGGCTTTGTAGATCTATTTCTTAGGTTTTCAATATGAAAAATTAAGTTTCATGCTAATTTAATCATGTAATCATAATCATAAACTAGCAAACAACCCAACTAGGCTCTAATACCAATGAAAGATTTCATAACAGTAAATAAAATTTATCAAAACAGTAAAACGGAACCGAAAGCGTACCCGTTTATGCGCAATAGAAATTATCCTGGATCCCAGATTGTTCAACTAGTCGGAGTTTGATCAGCAATTATAGGACCAAATCCTCAGATCACAGTATAAGAATCTTACCATAGTTTCTCTCAGTATTTTTTGCTCATCTGTCTCTCTAAGCATTTAATATGTTAGTGAGTTTTTCATCAGCCAAAAACTGAATGACCATTATCCTTTATATAAGCAAACAAATCTTTGGATAATTTCTAGTAACTGCCAAGCGGTTATTCGTTCTTATCCAATCTAATTCAAATAGATTTGGATCAAGTTATGGGTTTAGGTCATCTTGGGTGGACTCGACCCAACAACCTAAAAACCCAACGGAAACATTTTTGCATTAATGTATATTATTTTTAGTTAACTAGATTTAGTAAATATGTTTCTAGAATAATTTTGCAGATTACATATCATTTTTTAGATAATTTATGAATATTTTATATATTCAATAAATGGGTCCAATACAAGAAATGTACAAATTTAATGATTTGTTCATGTTGAATTTATGAGGCAACCATGTGATTTATGAGAAATTTTCTAAAAGGTTTTTGGAAACTCCAAATTCTAATCAGAAAGACCCAAATTTTCATGGGATTCTCTCGGATTCGAGATAGGAGTCGGGATGGGTCTTGGTAAGTTGGTATCAGAGTAGTGGTTTCAGATTTAGAGAACTTTTTCTTGTTACAAACATTCAATTTTCATTTTATTAAAGATAAAGTTATAGTTTTATCATGCTTTATTGTGACTAAGCTCGCACAAAACTTGTGGAAGATCTAAGTTAGCATCTATGGTTTAGTGTTGATAGATTAAGTTGAATTGATTTTTACATGAAAGTTTGATATGTTGTATGATAGTAATAAGCGATTCATTAGATGCTCTAGGATTCTAAATGTTTGGATAAGAATTATTGGAGTATATATATGGTGGTGATAAATATATTGATTGGGTAATTAGTGGATATGCCTAGAAGTTGTGGTTGTTCATGACATTTGAATTATTTGCGAATTAAGAGTTGATATGAATATTTGGAGATTGAATTTTGATATGTTTAAATTATGTGATCTTATGTTTTGATTAATTGAACAAATATATTATTTTGTTTGATTACTATTTAGCACAAGTTGTGGAGCTTGGAAATATTGATATTATGAATCATAAAAGTTTATGGAATCAATTGGAAAGATAATATCTAAGTGAAGTAGATCATATGTGATTCAAGTTCTTGATGTTTAGATAACCTTTGATTGATAGATATGATAAGATAGAAATGAGTTATTATATATGGACATAATTCCCTATTTTGAAATAGAGATGGAATTTCAGGGTTTAAGTCATTCTTGTAAAGGTTTTGAGAGTGAAATGTTAATTTTTGCATAATATTTTGCTTTTAAGTTTTGATTTTGAATCTATTTGTGATTATAAGGTAATTTATGAATTCATACAGGGTTATGACTTGGATGCGATTTTGATGGATTTTAATTAAGTTTTATGGTTATAAATATTTTTGGTGAAATTTTATTGTCATATTAGTGACAAATTTAATATGGATCTTCATTTATACTGGTGTTAGTGTTAGTATTGATTTTAATTAGTGAACATTCATTGCTCAAAGTTCCTTATGGGTTAATTGGAGTAGTTATTTTATATTTATTTGGGTCAAAAGAGTGGTAGAATTCTAAGGAAATTTTGATGAGTTTTTAATTCATTATGGAGAATTATCATATTAAGAGAGGTGATAATGTGAAAAATTATTGTTCTCTTGCAATAAATTGGGACTAAAGTAACTCTCAATAAGGATTGCTTTTGATATATTGAATTTTAAATTGTTATTTGAGGATACTTATGATTAAAATATTAGATGATGATATGGATTATAGATGGTATCTTTGAATAATTATGACTTGAGTTTTTAGGTGATTGAAATTTTGGAGTATCGCATAAGGTTCCAAATTGACTCTTGAAATGTGGGTAAAAAAAAAAAAAGTTGTATAATGGTTTTATAGTGTTATTAATGGTGTAAGTAAGGATATTTTCATTGAATATCAGAGTTGCACAGTGAAAGTATGGTGTTAAATCTTTTATTTGAAAAAATTGATACTTATTAAGCTTGAAATTAAGTTATGAAGTCGTAGACTTGAATTTTGAGGTAATTGAATGAGACTTATGTGAATGTGATATAACATTGGTGTCATAGGATATAATTTTGAATGATTTAATTATTTCCAAAGAGTATGGATAGAAAATGATTAAAAAAAAGTGTGATTATTTATTCTTTGATGCATATTGATTTATTATACGGAAGCTATATGAAGTATAAAAGTTATAGAGAATGATTCATTAAGTTTTGTATATTATTGGAAGTGATAAAAAGGAAAATGATTATTAATTGAAATAGTATAAATTTTATTATTCAGAATAGTTATAGGTGTGATTGTTCAAAATCGTATGAGTATGATTGTTATTAAGAACTCTAATTGAAGAATTTTGTTTAATGGTTGTTTATTTAGGTGTTAATTGTTATAGTTTTGGATATTTTATATGAAGAAATTTATGAAATATTCTATAAGAGTGTAATTATGATTATTGAAGAGTTTGTTTAATGGTGCTCTGTATAGTTATGAATCGTTATAGTGTTAAATATATGATACTTATATATATGGAAAAATTGGAGATTAAGTGAGAATAAAATTATTATGATTATTGATGAGAAAATAAAAGCAATAGCTTTAGAGTAACATATCTTGAGTTGAAATAATTTGTAAATTTTGAGGAAGAAATTTCATAAGAGGGGAATGATTTGTAAGGTCCCAATTCTAATGGACCTAAGAGATTGATTGAAATTCAATTTATTGTTATTAATTTGGTTCGATTCAAGTTTTAGAAGTAAAGAAATTTATGGATAAATATCCTCATGGAGGATATTTTTAAAAGAAATTAAAAAAGTTGAATTAAAAGGAAAAATACCATAGGGGCAAAATGAAAACTTACTTATGTTGGCAAAAAAATTCAAACAGTAAGTGAGCTTTCTTTCAATAATAATAATAGTAATAATAATAATAATAATAATAATAAAAAGTGTGAGCTATGCTCAAAAAAAATAATAATAAAAAAATATAAAAGCTAATGATTGTCGATTGTGAAGAAAAAAATAATATAATAATAAAGCAATAAAAAGAAGTGAATGTGACATGAGGCGGTGGGGTGAGAAGAGATCAGGATGTAATGTATATATATAGGTCTTCAGAAGCAATTCACATAGAGCACAAAAAAAAATAATAGATCGAAGAAGAAGAAAGAAAGCCGTGAGAAGAGAAAAGAAAACAGAAGAAGAAAAAGAAGAAGAGAGAGAAAATAAAGATAAGGATATTTCATATTGGTAGCCTGAATATTTGAGTGTCTGATTTATCTAGATAAGTAAGTTTATTTTAATAGGATTTAGATTCCAGAAAATTATTTAATTTTTCAATAAGTTTTATGTGATTTTATGATGGATTTAGGATTATAAAAAATCATATGAGAATCTATTTTAGATCCAGAAATAAACAAAGGAGTTATGTGAGTGGACAATTTTATTTTAATTAAATTGATCGAGTTATGTTTATTTATATTTCAGATTTTATTATTTATTTCAAGTAAATAATTTGTTGAGTTAATTGATTTTATTGATTATAAATTATATTTTACGACTAAAATAAAAATTTGTTACGAATTCGTATATATGTATACTTATCAGAATTCCAATGAGAATCTTATATTGTCAATTTGAATTATTTTTAGAAAAATTAAATGTTTTAAATAATATGATTTTGTGTGTTGAGAAAGAATGTTGATTATATTTTGAGAAAACTATTTACTCAAAATGATATGGATATTCAAAAAAAATTTGAAAAAAATAAAAAATAAAAATAAAAATGTTTTCAGAACACTAAAGTTATATCCTCCCTTCCAAAGGTCAAATAAACTACACATGTGTGAATCCTAAATTCACCTTGCACGTGTATTGTAAATGTCGAGAGAGTCATTGAGTCACCTAATACGTATATGACAGAAGTTATTCATCGCTCTACATATTTATTGAGTATCTCCACCATGTATAACAGATTTCTCCGAGTACTAATTGATATAGATTTTCATATTATAGATATTACATTTTAAGTATGAGCAGTACCTAATGAGATTTACAGAATACCAGATTTACAAAAAGAGATTTCAAAAACATTTTACAGACAGTAATTAATATATTTTATAAAGTTATCAAAAACTATGTATACAGATGATTATAGTTTTATTATGTTATAAATGATTGAATTTAGTTTTATTGTTTCAGATATGAATTTATATGAATAATTGAGAAGTATTTATTATTACTTGAAATATGTTATAATTTATTTAGAAATATTTTTTAGACAAGTTATATCCACTCATTGGGCATTAGCACTCACTCTTTTATAAATTCATTTTTAGGTATCCGTTATATATTCGTACAGATTATTACATATTGTAAAGAGGACCAAATAGTGATTACAAAATACATTATTATGTTTATTCAGAAACATTTTTGCATTAGTGTATATTATTTTTAATTAATCAGATTTTGTAATATGCTTCCAAAATACCTTTACAAATGGAATATCTTTTTTTTTTTTTTTAACATAATCTATGAATATTTTATGTATTCAATAAATGGGTCCAATACAAGAAATGTACAAATTTAATGGTTTGTTCATATTGAATGTATGAGGCAACCATGTGATTTATGAGAAATTTTTTAAAAGGTTTTTGGAAATTCTAGATGCCAATTCGAAATATTACAGTTTTCATAGGAACTTTTCGGACTCAAGATAAAAGTAGAGATGGATCCTGTCAATAACCCTCCCTATTTATAGAGGTGTGAGTGTCCTTGGATGAAAATAAATCATTGGGACCCGTTAAAGAGAGTCTTTGGGAGCTGCATCCTTTCATGATCCCAACTGTAGAGTTATGATTTAAGATCTTCTTTCCATTTTGGTTGCCCACCTTATTACAAATATTGCAAATTCAAATCCTACTTCTAATGTGGTAATTTTTCCCAAATGTGAGGGCATGGATATTCTACTTGGGCTTTTGGGTCCAGTTTAGGTCGATCGATACTTAGGCCTATTTAACGAGATCGTTGTCTTGGGCTTTAGTCCTTACTCACTTGGGCTTGTGAATTTTACCATTACAACCGTCATTCATGCAAATAATTTAGTCAATGATTATGATATTGATAATGATACTTTTACCATTCTGTTTCAACTCAAGGGATTTATCATTACTACCACCACCTTTTTTTTTTTTTTTCTTCTTTCTTTCTTTTTGTTCTTGATCTTCTTCTTTGATCACTTCATAAAGATGTGTCACTTCAATGTCTCCTCAAATATTTCAAAAAGATAAATAAATTTAAAAAAAAAATAAAAGAAAAACCTTGTTAGTTTTGTCTACTCGTCTTGTAGATTAACATTCTACCATCAACCATTCAACCATTAATTTCTAACTGTCTCTACAAAAGATATTTATGTAATTTCAATAAAAAAGTCACTGTACAATATACATAATTACCACTAAACTTTGGGTTGTGCAATTTACCAATCTAATTATAGGATTTTTTTTCTAGTCCAAAACAAAAGTAATGAATTTTTTTTAAAAAAAAGGCACTAAAAACCTTAATTAAATATTTTTAGTACTTTTGCGTACTATTATTAATTCACATTGAAATAATATTTCACAAATTATTGTTCTTACATGAATTAATAATAATTTATCAAAATATTAAAAAATAATTAAAATTTTCTAATGTTATTTCAAAATTCATTTATGTTTTCCCTATTATCAAAATTTTCTGTTTCTATATCATCAAATTCATATATGTATATAATTTTTGCCTTTTGATAAGTAAACAAGTTTTTGAGATGCTTGTCATGTCATCCCAATGACTATACCTAAGTAGGGGTGGGCAACACCATGTTTGGATCGATTCTGATTGGATTCAATCCGAACATGATAAATTTGCAAATCGCCATTTTTGGATCCGAACATGATCCATCAAGGGGAAGGAACCGATTTGATCCGAACATTCAGTCTGCGGATCGGATCAGATTGGTTCCATGTTTGAACACTTACTTTCAATTTCAATGTATACACCAAAACCTTCTTCTACCCTCCTTAGTTTCAAACAGCTCAAAATGCTTCCAACAATTTGACTTAAGCCTATGACCACTTTTATTCTTTATCTTCTTCTCTATTTTTTTTGTCATCTCAAGATTTTGACTTTTTCCAATTGAACTAACATCATCGATATCAAATTCAAACTCCTCACCACTCTTTAAACTTTTCTCCATCTATTCACAACAACAATAACATATATATATATATATATATATATAATCAATAAGTGAAATATGTAACTCAACAATAGAACACAACAAACAAGTATAGAAATCACTAAAACACTAACATCCAATCATGTAAATATCAAACTAAAGCTACAAATAGACTCACCAAGCTGTTGAGATGAGAGTGAGAGGAAGTGAGAGATGGATGTTAAAGTTAGCTTAAGTGGACTTTATATAAGGGCATATAAAATTACGTATGTATCACTGTTCACGGGTTCACGAATTGGATCGGTTTTGGATACCTCAATTCGATCCGATCCGTGAAACATGGTGTTTTCATAGGTGAGGATCCGAACACCTTACCTTTGAACATGTGATCCAATCCGAATACTCACGGATCGAATCGGATCGGATCAAGGTGTTCGGATCGGTTCTATGTTTTTGTGCCCACCCCTATACCTAGAGAATTGACTACAAGTTAATAAGTAGTAGCCTCATCTAAATTATGATGAAACATTATGTGACAGATCTAGAAGAAATTAAATTTTGCATAGTTGGCTGGGGCCAGCAGCGAAGACTTGAGGAGGTCAACACAATAAACTCTCTAGTCTGTCAATGTACTAGTCTCTTTCAATTCAGTAATGCTCGAACCGTCATGTTGGGTGCCCTGATATGTATAAGTGTCAAAAATATTGCCCTGCAGGTAGAGTAGTGGAAGTTGAAACAAGATGAAAACATGGATGGTGGTTGGCGTCATGATCATGTTTTCTTCGCTGATCACAAGCACAACAACTACAGGATCGGATGTAAATGGGGGTTGCCTTGACAGATGTGGGAATATAAGTGTTCCTTATCCGTTTGGGATCGACGATTCCAGCTGTGCCGTAAGCAGCAGCTTTCTGCTACATTGCAATTCAAGTAAATCTCTTCCACAACTCATTTTTGGAGAAAACATACCTGTCCTCAATATATCAGTGGAAAATGGCATCTTGATCACCAGCGTTGAGACAGCGTACAAGTGCTATAAAAAGTTAGGTGAATTGAAAGTTTCTTCGAATCGGAGTATTGACCTTGGTTTTGGTCCATTTAGGTTTTCAGACACCCGAAACAAGCTCACAGTTTTTGGGTGTGATACATTTGCTCTCATGTATGACAATGATTTCAACTTTGGGAGTGGCTGTGTCTCCTTATGTGGAGACCCTGACCCTCTGAACTTCACTGAAGGAGGACACGATTCATGTTCTGGTATTGGTTGCTGCCAGACTTCAATACCCAAAAGTCTCAAGACATTGAATATTGCACTTGCTAGCGTATACAACCACACAGGTGTCTAGAAGTTCAATCCCTGTGATTACGAGTTTATAGCAGATAATATGACTTTCGACATTTCACATTTGAACCTCTCTGATGGTACAGATAAGATCCAAGCTTCAGATGTAGTGATTGAATGGGTAATTGAAGAAAAAACATGCGATGAAGCAATACAAAATTCAACTTACGCTTGAACCAAAAATGCTGAATGTTATCAGTCTGGAAATGGAAAGGGATATCGTTGCAGATGTCTGCCAGGATTTGAGGGAAACCCTTATCTACCATCTGAGCAAGGATGTCAGAGTAAGATCTTTGCTATATATATCTTCTTACTTGTCGAAACAAATTTCTCATCATAGTTTATTTTCGGTGACTTTTGATATCCTGTTTGTTGATAGATATTGATGAATGCAAAGACCCAACGAAATATCCATGTGAAGGTACTTGCAAGGACACAATCGGCAATTACACATGCACATGTCCATTTGGCATGCATGGTGATGGTAAAATCGGTTGTCGAGGATTTCGTTTCACCAGAATCATTGCAAGTAATATACTATTTCAACTTACTTTCTTTCTCTTTTTATAGATGTTACCATTATATCGAATGTCCATCCATCTAGATATCAAGTTCGAATGTATTCTCAGACGGAGCAAACTTTATGTATTTATTATAATTTAACTACCCATTGTTAGTATAAATTAGTTAAAGATTAGTCAACTTCAACAAATATTAGGGTATTTTTGTCTTTTGACCTTGTTTTTATTTTTTCATTTAAATAACATATAAAACATAAAATATAATTCTAGAAAATAAATATTTTTTAGTGAAATCTTCACCGTCCATCATGTTGACGATAGTAAACATCTGAGTTTTCAAGATGAACATCTAGGTTCGACGAACCTAGATAACAACTTGCAAATCACTTGCAAGCTAAACTTCAACAATCACCTACATTCACTTGCAAATCATCATTTTCTACTTTTCTAGTTGACAATGGCACTCCTTGCTATGAAAATGGAGGCTTTTCTTTTAGTAGTTGTTGTGACTCAAGTGCAGTGGCCTTTTGATCTCTGATTCCATCAATGCCTAGCTTTTGTGTTCATTGAACCCAGATTTCATCTGGGTTCGAATTAAACTCAAATGAATGTCATTTGGGTTCTAAATGATGTTCATCTGCATTTAATTTGAACATAGATGATGATCATGATGATGCTCAATTTATGTTGGATTGATGTTAATTTGATGTTGCTTTGATGCTGGATTGACATTGGTTTGATAAATTAGTGATAATGATGATGTTGAGGGGTTCGGTTGATGATGGGATAGAGGGGTTATTAATGATTGGTGGTCTATTCATCTCTATGTCTCCATCTCCAAATGGACATACAATTGAATAGTTGGATTAGATTTCTATCATCCATCTTTAAAGATAGACGATAGAAATCTAATTTGGGATTAGATCTCCACTAAATATTTATTTATTAATTACATATTAATTTATTTTTCAAATTAATTTCAACCATCTAAGTTAAGATGGACAATAGAGATTTGATAAATATTTGGTTTATTTGAATTTTTTGTTTAATTTTTTATTTTTTTTTCAAATTAATATCTATCATCTGTCTAACGGTAAAGATTTGACGATTTTTATTTTTATTTTTTGAATTTTTTATTTAATCAAATCAATCAAAACAATCAACTTTTTAACCTCAATGACATTTTCATCTTTTTTCGTAATTTGACGTTATTTTCTATCAAAATTGATAGAGTTGGGTTGATAACAGATAATTAAATTGTAATAAACCTATATAATTGATTATGTTTGAGAAAATGTTTGAAATGGATAGCTAATTTGCAATTTGATCATTAATTAATTTCAAAGTTATAATAGTTTCTGAATAATGTATAAAGGATAAGGTGGAGGTTCCTTAATTAATTAATTAATTTAAAGTTACAGTAGTTTCTTAATAATGTAGTACATTTTATCAAGGTTACTAGCCAAGGATATCCATGAGGTTCCTTAATTAAGCTCAATGATATTTTCATCGTTTTTTTTTTTTTTTGGGTTTTTGTTTTTGAAGTAGCATATCATTTGCTTAGTACCTAACCGAAGTTGAAAAGAACCTAGATACATGTACAAAAAAAACCAGAGCACCCAACCGAAGTTGGAAAAACAAAGATTACATCCATGAAGGCCCACAAAAATCCTTAATAAAAAAAATAGTTGGGTTGACTAGATGGTATGCCAAACGAAACCCATAACTAGGAAGGGCTTGACAACTCTATATCCAACCAACCCACATTGACACCAATAACAACCTATAACTACAAGTAGTAAAATAAAACAATCAAAGTCTAAGCTTCCAATAATAGAAACTATATTAATATCTAAGACTAATATGTTTGGGACAACATACAAGAAACAAGCTTTCCAAAAGATACTTCTCCAATCTCTCGAAATATTAGGTAAAAAAACTTCAAGAACTTAGGATTGAAGGATGACAAAGACTTGTTTCTTATATGGCTAAGAAGGAATTGCAAAGGAGGTTGAAGCAATTGCATATATACATTCGAAATGAGGCTCTAACAATTAGATCCTGCAAAATATAAGAAACCTAACTAGCTTTTAAGGGATAGATCTAGATATCATTTGTATCTAACCCTTAAAAGCCCTAAATAAAGAGGAAAAGTAGAAAAGAGGAAGAAGAGGATAAAGAAGAGAAGAGAATCGAGTGACATCTAGGTTCAAGCGAGTCGAAATACCAGTCCTTCTATAGAGCACTTCTCTTTTAGAAGCGTTGAGAAGATCGGTTAGTAGATAAAAGACATGAACAACTTTGTGATTGGAGAAATAATAAATACTAACAAATCACACAGTGGAACTTTTTCTACCCCTGAATGAATCCTATGAAAAACCATTAAGTAACGCACAAATCCACCTTAATATATATATACCACCACCAATCAAATAATGAGCAAATAAAATCATTACCACATGTATAAATAACACAAGTTAATTTTTACGTGGAAAACCTCCCTAATACGAGGAGTAAAAACCACGGGACCGTAGTCCACCCAAAGATATCCACTAATAATCAAATGTGAGAGTAACAGACTGTTTTTACATCAAATAGGAACCAAAACCGAGTAACAATTATTTAGGTTCCCTCGTAACACAAATTTAAGTTTTAAATAACAAGTGAAGAGAAAAAACACAAACTCAGCAGGAGGTTCTGGACTGCGTCGCTCTTCACTGGGACCTCAAAATCCGATCTCCACCATCCAGATTTTAGAGTCACGAGTGCTGAGTATACTGTCCAAATTTGAGCTCGATCCAACGGTGAACGAAAGAGATATTGTTCTTACAAAAATACTGCACGGACAGTGACCGAAAATCTGACAGCTCTGTTACGGGCTGTATATCACACGAACGACAACTCCGTTTCCGATCTCCACCGTTCAGAATCAAGGTCCAGAAGAGGTCAATGTGCTATCCAAATTTCAGCACGATCTAATGGTTAACGAAAGAGATATTGCAGCAACTCCAAAACTGTGCGGGATGAATTTCCTTGCAGAAAACTCACTCTCTTGTTTCCTCCTCTATTCCACGCGAATTTCACTCTTCACAATTGATTTTTCTGCCTCTTACCTCTTAACTCTCACAACCACAAAACCTTAGCCTCCAATTAATAAAGGAAATCAAACTTAAATAGGGTTATGATTCCTAATCACACTAAGGTTTCCATATGGGTTCAATTTAACTTATTGAGACTTATTGAGCCTCTACATAAGAGGGAACCCAACCCAACAAATCTCCCCCTTCCCGATTATGTGGAGGGGTTCGCCATTCCGGCGATCATCCTACAAACATCAAGCTTCTCCCTTGGTAATGCTTTTGTGAACATATCGGATCCATTATGATTTGTATGAACTTTTTCAAGTTCCAGCAGTTTGTCATTCAAGACATCTCTAATCCAATGATATCTCACATCAATATGTTTCGACCTTGCATGAAAGGTTGAATTCTTCCCAAGGTGAATGGTACTCTGACTATCACAGAATAGCACATATTTTTGTTGCTTGAAACCAAGCTCTCCTACAAACTTTTTCATCCACAAAAACTCTTTACAAGCTTCAGTTGCTGCAATAAATTTAGCTTCTGTAGTAGAAAGAGCAACACATTTTTGCAATCTCGATTGCCAAGCTACAACACCACCTGCAAAGGTAATCAAATAACTAGATATTGACCTACGAGAATCCACATCTCCTACCATATCTGCATCAGTAAAGCCAACTAGCAGTGGCTTCTCACCACCGAAACCAAGTCTCAAACTAGAAGTATCCCGGAGATATCTCATGATCCACTTAACAGCATTCCAATACTCTTTTCCAGGATTGGACATGAACCGACTAACAACACCAACGACATGAGCTATGTCTGGTCTCGTACAAACCATTGCATACATCAAACTACCGACTGCTGAAGCATATGAAGCTCTTTCCATGTCATTTTTCTAGGCATCTGTAGAAGGACATTGTTCTATACTCAACTTGAAGTGTGTACCAAGTGGAGAACTAACTGCTTTAGCTTTGTCCATGTTGAACCTCTGAAGTACTTTCTCAATGTACTTCTCCTGTGACATATATAATTTCTTGGTCTTTCTATCACGATCAATTTGTATGCCAAGAATTTTCTTTGCTGGCCCCAAGTCTTTCATAGCAAAAGACTGACTCAATTTCATCTTCAACCTGTTAATCCTTGAAATATTTCTGCCAACAATTAATATATCATCAACATAAAGCAGTAAAATAATGTAGTCATCATCAGGGAATTTTTGAACAAATACACAATGATAAGAAGTTGTTTTCTTGTAGCCTTGCTCCCCCATAACTGACTCAAACTTCTTATACCATTGTCTCGGTGCTTATTTCAAACCATAAAGGCTTTTCTTCAACTTGCACACGTAATCCTCTTTCCTTTTCACACTAAAACCCTCTGGCTGCTCCATGTAAATCTCCTCCTCTAAATCACAATGGAGGAACGCAGTCTTCACATCCATTTGCTCTATCTCTAAGTCAAGACTGGCTGCTAAACCAAGTACAATACGAATGGATGACGTCTTCACAACTGGAGAGAATATCTCATCAAAATCAACGCCTTTCCTCTGGTTGAACCCTTTGACAACCAATCTAGCTTTGTATCGAGGTCGAGTACTAAGCTCATCATGCTTAATTCTGTAAACCCATTTGTTCTTCAAAGCTTTTCTACCTTTGGGCAACTTGACTAACTCAAAAGTATGATTTTGATGAAGTGACTGCATTTCATCTTGCATAGCCTCAAGCCACTCCTTTTTGTGCTTATCTTCTAAAGCTTCTGCATAACACTCGGGTTCTCCCCCGTCAGTCAATAACACATAATCATTTGTAGAATATCGAGTGGAAGGACGTCGATCTCTGGTAGACCTCCTGAGTGGTACATCTAATGAAGCATCAGGTATTGGCAACTGCTCATTAGTTTCAACATATTCATCTCTCTGTGAGGAACCACCCGTATCAGCTTCAGCTTGTTGTTGATCTTCAACCTGTGTGGGTGAATTTATTGAAGAAGCTGAACTTAAATCGACCAAACCATTATTATCACCGGACACTGAATTCCCAACTTTTTCAATATCTTGTATGGTCTGGTTTTCCATAAATACTACATCTCTGCTTCTAACAAGTTTCTTCTCAACCGGATCAAAGAATCTATATCCAAACTCATCCTGACCATAACCGATGAAGATGCACTGTCGAGTTTTCACATCAAGCTTGGATCTCTCATCTTTGGAAATATGCACAAATGCCTTACACCCAAAAACACATAAGTGATCATAAGAAACATCTTTGCCACTCCAAGCTCTGTTTGGTATATCAAATTGCAACAGAACACACGGTGTGAGATTAAGAACATATACGGCAGTACTCAAAGCCTCACCCTAGAAACTTCCTGATAACTGTGCTTGTGAAAGCAAACATCTCACTCTTTCTACTAGTGTTCTGTTCATTCTCTCAGCTAAACCATTCAACTGAGGAGTCTTGGGAGGTGTCTTCTAGTGTCGTATACCCTGTTGTCTGCAGTACTCATCAAAAGGACCAATATACTCTCCCCCATTATCAGTTCTGATGCACCTCAACTTTTTCCCAATCTGTCTCTCAATCAATGCTTGAAATTGCTTGAACACATCCAACATTTGATCTTTTGTCTTCAAGGTGTAGACCCATGTCTTTCTGGAGTGATCATCTATGAAGGTCACAAAGTATAGGGCTCCACCGAGTGATTTTGTCTTCATAGGACCGCAGAGATCTGAATGCACTAGATCAAGTATACCTGACTTCCTTATAAGTGGGGAGCTGTGAAAACTGACTCTGTTCTGCTTCCCTGCTAAGCAATGCGAACATCTTTTCAACCTGTATATTTTTCATGTCAGGTAGCCGTTTTTTCTGAGTCAAAACAGTCAAACCTTTCTCGCTAATGTGTCCGAGCCTCTTGTGCCAAAGTTCTGCCTTCTGTTAATCTTGAACTGCATTGATGATGAACTTTGAAATTTTTACCTGCAACAAGTATAACGTAGAACACTTTTTACCTCTAGCCACAACCATAGCTCCCTTGGTGAGCTTCCACTGACCATTACTAAAGAAGTTGCAGTATCCCTCATCATCAAGTTTACCTGTAGAAATAATATTCACATGAATGTTAGGAATATGTTTTACATTTTTCAAAACTAAGTTAGAGTCATTATCTGTCTCCAAGTTCACATCTCTAATGCCAACAACATTTGCCGTGCCATCATTCCCCATCTTTACACTCCCAAAATCACCATGTGTGTAAGATGTAAAGAAATCCTTCCGGATGTAGCATGAATAGAGGCACCACTGTCAATCACCCAGCTAGTCTCATGGTATGTAAAATTAATGGAATCAGCATCATACATAAAAAGAAAATTTTCATGAATGGTGGTAGCAACTCTGTCATCATTGCTATTATTTTCACTCTTCCTTTCTTTGCTTGTGTCATTTTTATTTTTCTTTTCCAATTGCTTGCAATATTTCTTTATGTGTCCCTTTTTGTGGCAGTAGTGACACTCAACATCTGCAAACTTATTGGACTTACTTCAATGTTGACTTCTATTCTTCGAACCCCTGCTTTTACTTCTCCCTCTGCTTTCTATAACCAGAACTTCTGAAGATGAAATAGATCCTTGTGCTTTTCTTCTTGTCTCTTCATTCAGAATATTACCCTTGACCAAATCCATTATCATCGTTCCATTCAGAGTAGAGTTCGACAAAGAAGATCTGAAAGTCTCCCATGAGTCCGGTAATGTACCAAGCAACCATAATGCTTAAACCATATCATCAAACTTGATACCCATGTCAGCCAACTGATTTATAATCCCCTGATATGTATTCAAATGATCTGTCAGAATAGCACTATCATGATATCTCAGATACATCAATTGCTTCATCATAAACAATTTATTATTTCCGGTTTTTCTGGCATACAACTCCTCAAGCTTGACCCATAAAGTCCGTGAATGTGTTTCCCCACTGATATGATTCAAAACATTATCACTTACCCATTGCCTAATGAAACCACATACTTGTCGATGAAGTGAAGTCCACTCTGCATCAGATTTATCACTAGGCTTTTCTGTAGCAAAAACAGGTAAGTGAAAATATTTTACAGACAAAAGATCCTCCATCTTTCCCTTCCAAACATGATAGTTCGAACCATTCAGAGTAATTATTCTACTTAGATTCAAATTGTTCTCCATATTCATCATTGCAAAATTCACAGCCAGGCTCTGATACCACCTTTGAAGGGAGAAATAATAAATACTAACAAATCACACAGCGGAACTTTTTCTCCCCCTGAATGAATCCTATGAAAAACCACTAAGTAACGCACAAATCCATCTTAATATATATATACCACCACCAATCAAATAATGAACAAATAAAATCACTACCACATGCACAAATAACACAAGCCAATTTTTACGTGGAAAACCTCCCCAATACGAGGAGTAAAAACCACGGGATCGTAGTCTACCCAAAGATATCCACTAATAATCAAATGTGAGAGTAACAGACTGTTCTTACATCAAATAGGAACCAAAACCGAGCAACAATTATCTAGGTTTCCTCGTAACACAAATTTAAGTTTTAAATAACAAGTGAAGAGAAAAAACACAAACTCAGCAGGAGGTTCTGGACTGCGTCACTCTTCACTGGGACCTCCAAATCCGATCTCCACGGTCCAGAATTTAGAATCATGAGTGCTGAGTATATTGTCCAAATTTGAGCTCGATCCAACGGTGAACGAAAGAGATATTGTTCTTACAAAAATACTGCACAGACAGTGACGAAAAACCTGACAGCTCTGTTACGGGCTGTATATTACACGAACGACACTTCCGTTTCCGATCTCCACTGCTCAGAATCAAGGTCCAGAAGAGGTCAATGTGCTGTCCAAATTTCAGCACGATCCAACGGTTAACGAAAGAGATATTGCAGCAACTCCGAAATTGTGTGAGATGAATTTTCTTGCAGAAAACTCACTCTCTTGTTTCCTCCTCTCTTCCTATAAACCCCTAGTCTCGACTTATGAATTTATAGTGTTAGAAACTAGATTAAAGAGATAATATAAATCCTTACAATTAATTAATTAAACTTCATGGCCTCAGAAAGTTATTAAATTAAGAGTACAATGAAATTTGTCGACCATAAAAAGTTAAGTAGCATTGCAATAAAATCAAGTTAGTATTAATCTAAATCGATTCATCGATTTTGTGAGCGCTCATTCTAGAAGAACATCGCAATAAATTTAGTAAAGAAATAGATCAAAGAAGAGTAAAATAATCCATTCGTAAATAAGAGACAAGCTAAAGAAAATAATACTAGTAAGTACAATTTAGAATGTGTTATTTAGAATGGATAGTTAATTACTAAATTTAATTTAGTTAAACAGGTGATTGATAATTAAAATAAATCAAGGGATAAGCTTGATATTCCATAAATCATTAATGAGATATATAAATAAAATATTTAGAAGCCAAATTGAAGAAGAAACACAATAAGAAAGAAGAATCAAAGCTGCCCAGAAAGTTAAAAATAAAAGAGATGGGCAGCTGTGCATTACAAGAAAGAAATCAAAGATTGAAGTGAATTTAAAAAGGAATGGGGTATGAATGCAATTTAGGGAAGTGCCTTTACTATATATATGAGCACTTGGCTGAAAATTTTTCAGCAAACAAAGAGGATTAAGTCGAGAAAAACGTAGAGACAGTGAGAAGCACAGACCGAAAGAGCAGATCAGCTGTGAAGCAGAAATTTCAGCCGTGAATCAAAGCCGAACCGAAGAGGATCAAGACCAGAAGTGAAAGGCAAAGAGAAGAGGAGAAGAAGGCACAAAAAGAAGAAGAGAATAGCTGCTGGTCGTGCCCAACAAAAGCAACCAGCAGCCACACAAAACAGACCAGAAGTTGGCGTGAAAAACAGAATCGCAGAGGGCTGGACGACCAGCAGAAGAAATGGAAGAAGAAAAGCCATTCTTGCCCATCCAAGCCTCAAACTCTCTCCTCTAAGACCTCTCCCAAGTCCCTTTCAACTCTCTAAATCAAGAACCAAGTAAGAATCCTCACATCTTCTCATTCTTCTAGCTAAAAATCTGAAATTTGTTGAGCTGAAATTTCTGGGCAGATTTTTATTGTCTTGTGTTGAAGGTTTTACACATGAAATTTGTGTAGAACCCTAAGTGATTGATGTAGGGACTTAAGTGTTGAGTTGTTGTGTGTTAATTATAGCTTAGGAGTGTATTTATGGGCTCTTATAGGCTTGAGAACCATAGAAACGAAAATTTTGTTTTCTCACACACCAACTAGTTGATGAAATGTGTGAGTGAAGTTTGAATATTTAAATGACCAAGTTAGGTTTATGTGTGTATTAAAGACTTCAAGAGCAGTAGATAAACTTTTAGATTAGGTGATTTAGATCCCAAGTTTGAGCATAAAAAGAGCTAGGAAAACTTAGGAAATGGTTAGAGTTTCAAAGACATAATTTGAAGTAAATTTGGGCAACCCGAGTGGAATTTTTGAGCTAGAGAAAACCTGACCAAAACTGACTTATATGGGGGTGTTCTACACCTCAAATGATGCCTAGGAACCATAGAAAACCATAGGTTTTGAAACGGATCGAATCCAATAAAAATTGTGTAAGTTATGCACAAAATAGTGCCATTAGAGCTCTGAGAAGTGAAACGGCTATTCTAATGCAATTTTTATTACATGAATTGAGTTTGGTTGATCATTATTAGTTAAATGAGGCTTAGCTATGGAAGAAAAACTAGCGTTGTTAATCTGAAACGGAAAGTATACAAAACGCACACTAAAAGTGCCCGAAAAAGCCCGAAAAATGGGCGTTTTCTTTAGATTTGACCTAGCAAACGATAATATTTTTAAACGAAATTTGACGTGTGACTAGAATGTGAGATAAGTGAACCGTAGAAAAAAGAACGAAGGAAAACGGAGCCCCGGGCAGCGCGTCGCAGTACGTTTTGTTAAGGGCTGTCAATTTCGTTAAAAATGAGAATTTTCGTTTTAGGTCTTTATCAAGTAAACGGACTGCGTGGGGGTATCCCTAGGGGTCTAAAACTAAAACTTTTATGAAGAAATCGAAGTTAGAGAGTCTCGGTTGAGTTAGAAACAAGTTAGGAGGTCAAATAGAGAAAAATGGTCTTAGTTAAGATTATTAATCTTAAGTTGAGAATTTAGATTTTTTTATCACAAGTAATAATGAGAAAATGTTGTGTAGGTGAAGAGCGAGCCACCGAGGGCCCCGAGACTCGTGGAGGCACTTCACACGGTTACGAGGTAAGTGGTTCGCCACTTATGAGTGCTTAAATTCTATATCAATTCATGATTATTCGTAATGGATATTGTAATTAAGTAATAAATGAAAATGAAAAGGATTTTCAATGTTAATATTCAAGTTAAGCATATAGATTCCTATGGAATCTATATTGTACTAGAAACTAATACTAAGTTGCCATAGAAAGAGTAAAATGAGAAAGTTTTTAGAAGATGTAAAACTAGTGAGTTTTGTGCTTTTGCACTTGAAGAAATTGATTATGAAAACCCATGTGTATGCCTTAAAAGTCATGAGATTTAGCGTTACGTGACGACGTAGAGAATTCCGTCCGTAATCGCTCAGATTATAGAAAAGTATAGCGCTATGTTGCGATGCAGATAATTCCGCACGTAGTTGGTTAGTTGATAGTGAGCGCTACGAAGCGATGCAGTAAATTCCGCTCGTAGTTGCCTAAAGTTTTAGCACTACACTTGCGATGCAGAAAATCCCGCATTGTAGTTGCTCAATGAATAGATTTAGCGCCCTACGTACGATGCAGTAAATTCCGTAACGTAGTGGTTGAGATACATTAGTAAGCTTCATGTTGGCGTTAGTTATAATCACCCGTGATGGTTAGAATGAGTCAAGGATATACATGGGGGTTTTGAAAGAAATCATAAAATTAAATAAATGATAAATCGTCATGTTAGTGTATGTGATATTATATCTCCGTTGCACTAATCTGTTTGTTTATTTTGTAGCTACTTACTTTCATTGTGTGCCACCGTCGGGAGAGACGACCTTTTGCTTTGTATATATATATAGGTGGGCGATTGCGCAAGACACTTGTATATATTTGCGTATATGTATTTAATTGATTACATTTTGAACTACAATGATATTGAGATTGTAAATATTTTGATTATTTGATTTATCTTCATATGATATGTAATTATACATTGCATTATAAATTGCTTATACTTGTGGAAATTGCGATGATAATGTTTGTTTGTGGATAAAGAAGTTGGGAGAATATTGAGAATATAGTAGAAGTGTTTGTTTACTTACAGGTCAAATTTTGGTTTTATAAAAAATACAGCTGTTATGCTGTCAAAATTTTTATAAAAGTATTTGAAATAGAATCCAGATAAATTTTAACACTCCCAACTAGTTAAAAAAAAAAAAAAATCACTAAGTTTTAAACAAGTAAACCGGAGAAGAAAGTTAGGGTTCGCTTCTCGGATTTTTTCGATCCGACAAGTCGGATTCGATGAGTCAGTTGAAGTGCCCGGCAGGATCCTCCAGACAAGAGTCTAGATAAGGTCTGGGAAGGGTCTTGTCACTTCCACGCGAATTTCACTCTTCACAATTGATTTTTCTGCCTTTTACATCTTAACTCTCACAACCACAAAACCCTAGCCTCCAATTAATAAAGGAAATCAAACTTAAATAGGGTTATGATTCCTACTCACACTAGGATTTCCATATGGGCTTAATTTAACTTGTTGAGACTTATTAGGCCTCTACATAAGAGGGAACCCAACCCAATAAATCTCACCCTTCTCGATTATGTGGAGGTGTTCGCCATTCCGGCGATCATCTTACAGGCTTCAAGCTTCTCCCTTAGTATTACCTTTGTAAACATATCAGATCCATTGTGGTATGTATGAACTTTGTCAAGTTCCAGTAGTTTATCATTCAACACATCTCTGATCCAATGGTATCTCACGTCGATATGCTTTGATCTTGCATGAAAGGTTGAATTCTTCCCAAGGTGAATTGCACTTTGACTATCACATAATAACACATATCTCTGTTGCTTGAAACCAAGCTCTATTACAAACTTTTTCATCCACAACAACTCTTTACAAGCTTCAATTACTGCAATGAATTCTGCTTCTGTTGTAGAAAGTGCAACACATTTCTGCAATCTCAATTGCCAAGCTACAGCACCACCTGCAAAGATAATCAAATAACCAGGCGTTGACTTATAAAAATCCATATCTTCTGCCATATCTGCATCTGTGTAGCCAACTAGCAGTGGCTTCTCACCCCTAAAACCAAGTCTCAAGTTGGAAGTACCTCGAAGATATCTCATGATCCATTTAACAGCATTCCAATGCTCTTTTCTAGGATTAGACATGAATCGACTAACAACACCAACAGCATGAGCTATATCTGGTCTCGTACATACCATTGTATACATCAAACTCTCGACTACTGAAGCATATGGAACTCTTTCCATGTCATTTTTCTGGGCATCTGTAGCAGTACACTGCTTCATACTCAACTTAAAATGTGTACCAAGTGGAGTACTAACTGTTTTAGCTTTGTCCATGTTAAATCTATGAAGTACTTTTTCAATATATTTCTCCTGTGACATATATAACTTCTTGGACTTTTTATCACGATCAATTTGTATGTCAAGAATTTTCTTTGCTGGTCTTAAGTCTTTCATAACAAAAGACTGACTTAATTTTCTCTTCAATCTATCAATTCTTGAAACATTCCTGCCAACAATCAATATGTCATCAACATAAAGCAATAAGATAATAAAATCATCATCAGAGAATTTTTGAATAAATACACAATGGTCAGAAGTTATTTTCTTGTAGCCTTGCTCCCCCATAACTGACTCAAACTTCTTATACCATTATCTCAGTGCCTGTTTCAAACCGTAAAGGCTTTTCTTTAACTTGCACACATAATCCTCTTTTCCTTTTTCAATGAAATCTTCTAGCTGCTCCATGTAAATCTCTTCCTCCAAATCACCATGGAGAAATGCAGTCTTCACATCCATCTGCTCGATCTCTAAATCAAGACTGGCCGCTAAACCAAGTACAACACAGATGGATGACATCTTCACAACTGGAGAGAAAAACTCATTAAAATCAACGCCTTTCCTCTGGTTGAACCCTTTAACAACCAATCTAGTTTTGTATTGAGGTTGAGTACTAAGCTCATCATGCTTAATTCTATAAACTCATTTATTCTTTAAAGCTTTTTTGCCTTTGGGCAACTTGACTAACTCAAAAGTATGATTTTGATGAAGTGACTGCATTTCATCTTGCATAGCCTCAAGCCACTCTTTTTTGTGCTTATCTTCTAAAGCTTCTGCATAACACTCGGGTTCTCCCCCGTTAGTCAATAACACATAATCACTTGTAGAATATCGAGTGGAAGGACGTCGATCTCTAATAGACCTTCTGAGTGATACATCTAATGAAGCATCAGGTATTGGCAACTGCTCATTAGTTTCAACATATTCATCTCTCTATAAGGAGCCACCTGTATCAGTTTCAGCCTGTTGTTGATCTTCAACCTGTGTGGGTAAATTTGTTGAAGAAGATAAACTCAAGTCAACCAAACCATCACTATCATTGGACACTGGATTCTCATTTTTCTCAATATCCTGTATGGTCTGATCTTCCATAAACACTACATCTCTGCTTCTCACGAGTTTATTCTCAACTGGATCAAAGAATCTATATCTGAATTCATCCTGACCATAACCGATGAAGATGCACTATTGAGTTTTCACATCAAGCTTGGATCTCTCATCTTTGGGAATATGCACAAATGCCTTACACCCAAAAACATGTAAGTGATCATAGGAAACATCTCTACCACTCCAAGCTTTGTCTAGTACATCAAACTTCAACGGAACACGCAGTGTGAGATTAAAAACATGTACGACAGTATTCAAAGCCTCACCCCAGAAACTTCCTAGTAACTATGCTTGTGAAATCAAACATCTCACTCTCTCTACTAGTATTCTGTTCATCCTCTCAGCTAAACCATTCAACTGAGGAGTCTTGGGAGGTGTCTTCTGGTGTCGTATACCCTGTTGTCTGCAATACTCATCAAAAGGACCAATATACTCTCCCCCATTATCAGTTCTGATGTATCTCAACTTTTTTCCAGTTTGTCTCTCAACCAATGCTTGAAATTGCTTGAACATATCCAACACTTGATCTTTTGTCTTCAAGGTGTGGACTCATGTCTTTCTCGAGTGATCATCTATAAAGGTCACAAAATATAGGGCTCCACTGAGTGATCTCGTCTTCATAGGACCGCAGAGATCTGAATGCACTAGATCAAGTATACCTGACTTCCTTATAGGTGGAAAGCTGTGAAAGCTAACTCTGTTCTGCTTCCCTGTTAAGCAATGCGAACATCTTTTTAGCTGTATATTTTTCATGTCAGGTAGCTGTTTTTTCTGAGTCAAAACAGTCAAGCCTTTCTCGCTAATATGTCCAAGCCTCTTGTGCCAAAGTTCTACCTTGTCTTCATCTTGAACTGCATTGATGATGAACTTTGAAATTTTTGCCTGTAACAAGTATAACGTAGAACACTTTTTACCTCTAGCCACAACCATGACTCCCTTGGTGAGCTTCCACTGACCATTACTAAAGAAGTTGCAGTATTCTTCATCATCAAGTTTACCTATAGAAATAATATTCACACGAATATCAGGAATATGTTTTACATTTTCCAAAACTAACCTAGAGCCATTATTTGTCTCTAGGTTCACATCTCCAATGCCAACAACTTTTGTCGTGCCATCATTCCCCATCTTTACACTCCCAAAATCACCATGAGTGTAAGATGTAAAGAAATTCTTCCGCGATGTAGCATGAACAGAGGCACTAGTGTCAATCACCCAGTTAGTCTCATGACATGTAAAATTAATAGAATCAGCCTCATACATAAAAAGAAAATCTTCATGAATGGTGGTAGCAACTCTGTCATCATTACTATTATTTTCACTCTTCTTTTCTTTGCTTGTGTCATTTTTATTTTTCTTTTCCAATTGCTTGCAATATTTCTTTATGTGTTCCTTTTTTGTGGCAGTAGTGACACTCAACATTTGCAAACTTATTGGACTTACTTCTGTGTTGATTTCTATTCTTCGGACCCCTGCTTTTACTTCTCCCTCTACTTTCTATAACCAGAACTTCTGAAGATGAAGTAGATCCTTGTGCTTTTCTTCTTGTCTCTTCATTCAGAATATTACCCTTGATAAAATCCATTGTCATCGTTCCATTCGAAGCAGAGTTCGACAAAGAAGATCTGAAAGTCTCCTATGAGTCCGGTAATGTACCAAGCAACCATAATGCTTGTACCTCATCATCAAACTTGATACTAATGCCAGCCAACTGATTTATAATCCCTTGATATATATTCAAATGATCTCTCAGAAGAGCACCATCATGATATCTTAGATACATCAATTGCTTCATCATAAACAATTTATTATTTCCGGTTTTTCTGGCATACAACTCCTCAAGCTTGACCCATAAAGTCCGTGCATGTGTTTCCCCACTGATATGATTCAAAACATTATCACTTACCCATTGCTTAATGAAACCACATACTTATCGATGAAGTAAAGTCACTCCGCATCAGATTTATCATTAGACTTTTCTGTAGCAAAAACAGGTAAGTGAAAATCTTTCACATACAAAAGATCCGCCATCTTTCCCTTCCAAACATGATAGTTTGAACCATTCAGAGTAATCATTCTACTTAGATTCAAATTGTTCTCCATATTCATCATTGTAAAATTCACAACCTGGCTCTTATACCACTTTGATGGGAGAAATAACAAATACTAACAAATCACACAGCGGAACTTTTTCTCCTTCTGAATGAATCCTATGAAAAACCACTAAGTAACGCACAAATCCACCTTAATATATATATCACCACCAATCAAATAATGAGCAAATAAAATCACTACCACATGCACAAATAACACAAGTCAATTTTTACGTGGAAAACCTCCCCAATACGAGGAGTAAAAACCACGGGACCGTAGTCCACCCAAAAATATCCACTAATAATCAAATGTGAGAGTAACAAACTGTTTTTACATCAAATAGGAACAAAAACCGAGCAACAATTATCTAGGTTCCTTAGTAACACAAAAAATTTTAAATAACAAATGAAGAGAAAAACACAAACTCAACAGGAGATTCTGGACTGCATCGCTCTTCACTGGGAACTCCAAATCCAATCTTCGCCGTCCAGAATTTAGAATCATGAGTTCGAGTATACTGTCCAAATTTGAGCTCGATCCAACGGTGAACGAAAGAGATGTTGTTCTTACAAAAATACTGCGGGAACAGTGACGAAAAACCTGACAGCTCTGTTACGGGCTGTATATCACACGAACGACACTTCCGTTTCCAATCTCCACCCCTCAGAATCAAGGTCCAGAAGAGGTCAATGTGCTGTCCAAATTTCAGCACGATCCAACGGTTAACGAAAGAGATATTGCGGCAACTCCAAAACTGTACGGGATGAATTTCCTTGCAGAAAACTCACTCTCTTTTTTCCTCCTCTCTTCCACACGAATTTCACTCTTCACAATTGATTTTTTCTGCCTCAAACCTCTTAACTCTCACAACCACAAAACCCTAGCCTCCAATTAATAAAGGAAATCAAACTTAAATAAGGTTGGGTTGGGTTGGGTTCCCTCTTATGTAGAGGCCCAACACTTTGTTGACTAGGTGAAAAATTGTTAAAGATTTTATTGATGGCCTATCAACCATGAAGAGCTCTCTATAATAAAATAGTAAACTTCCATGAAATAATGCTAAAAAAATTGATAAGTTTGTGCACTAGCGCTAAGACTATATTTGTTTAATGAGATTTAAGATGGGATTGGAAAACATTTTTCCCATTCCCACTCAATCCCGTGTTTAGAGAAATTGCGAAGGGATTCAAAACTCAATTCCCACCTCTTTTCATTCCTGCTCTCATGAAAATGGTCATTCCCACTCTAACTCATAGGTTTCAATAAGATTGGAATGCTCATTCATTATTCACATTCTTTCTCTTCTCCTCCATTTATCTCTCTCCGTTGAACCATCGAACTTAGCAGCAATCACCCTTGTATAGTAGCAGGAAATTTTATCACCACCATTGAGTAGCAACTACCATTGACAAATCCAACAACAGCAGCAAGCACTATTGTTGTCTCCTTCCCTCCTTCTCCTCCATCTATCTCTCTTTTTGGGTTTTTTTCTTGATAAATTTTGTGAAAATTTGATAGGATTTGGATTTATTTTATATTGGGAATACATGATGTTCTTGTTATTGCTCTTATTGATGAAGTTAGATGATGTTGTGATGTTGTTGACGATGTTAAAGGCAGTGGAATTAAGGTTTTTTTTTTTTTTTTTTTTAATTTAAAATTGTACTGTTTTTTTTTCTTATTTTAAAAAATATTAACTTGGTTTTTTTTTTTTTTTGACACTTGAACTGTTTTTTTTTTTTTTTTTTTCTTTTTTGGGTTGTTGATTCAACCTTTTTTTTTTTTTGAAATCGAACTATTTTTTTTTTTTTTTTTTTTGTTTTTTTTTTTAATAAAGAAATTTGAACTGGGTTGTTGATTCAACCTATTTTTTTTTTTTTTTTGAAGCTGAACTGGTTTTTTTTTTTTTTTTTTGGAAATCTGAACTAGGTTGTTTTGACACTTGAATTGGGTTGTTGATTCAACACTTTTTTTTTTTTTTTTTTTTAATTAATTTTAAATAAATTATAAAATGTTTATATTAATTTTGTTTCATTGCAATTTCAGTCTATATTAAGCATAATATGAAATAATTTTAATCCAATTTCAAGTTTTATCAAACATAGAATAGTAATTTTTCAATCTAATCAACTTCATTTTAATCTCGCATGCCAAATGTGGCATAAATAACTAAAATAAGTTTCAACAGCATTTACTTGAACTTACAAGTTTGTCCTTCATTAATTCAATGATTTGACTCTTTCATTTCCTTCCTCACTTTTTTTTTAGTTGAAACTTCTTCAATTTATCAATAAAACTCATATTTCTTTAAAATAAATAAACAAATAAATAAATAAAACTCATAAATTAAAGCCTCGTTCTTCTTCACAAATGTATGAAACTCAAATCAATAAAACTAACTCTTTTCTCATATACATACTCTTTTTACTCAAAACTTTGTTGGTTTCTCAATTAAACAACATGAATTGATTAAAAAGATGAACTTTCAATTGCCTATGAAGATGAAAATTAGATTGCACACCATTTCAGAAAAACTTCAATCCAGCTCTATATAACGCCAATGTCTGATAACTTCTTTAAATCTACCCATAACTTTTATTTAATTACCTATGAGATGAGAAAGAAACCAAAAATATAGAACAATTGATGAAAAACAGATTCAACAAAGACAACCACCATCTTGATTTATCCCTGCTGTTAGATGAAGACTCCTCAAATTTTTCTCCTATAACAATCTTCTACTTGTTTTTTCACCTTATAAATTCCTTTGCTGTCAAAATGCCAAATTAACTTGTACGGTTTATCAAACACTACCACTAGAATTGAGCGATTACTTCCTAGTCTGCTTCAACAAAAGTCTTGTCTAACTTTTGTGAATCCCAACAATGTCGGGTTTTATTGTTGAAGTCCTCAAACTTGATCTCCAAATGTGTGTTGCAAGTAATAGTTTTAAAAGAGGTAGGTATTGGAATCCAAGGGTCCTTGAAAGCCTGAACAGATCTTCCATTACTGACTAACCATCTTAGAACCTTTGAAAGAAGCTCTCTGCTGCATAGAATCCCTATCCAAACGTGAGAATTTCCTGGTCTAAATTCCGCTTGCAGGAACTCCTTGTGCTTGATTAAAGGCTAACAAATCTTTAAAACCTAATCCCTCATGTGATTTTGGTAAACACATTTTATCCCCTTTTACCCAACTGATTTGCCTCTTTTCTCTACTGGATCCCCACCAAAACTGTAGAACCTTTAAGTTTAGTTCTTTACAAAGTCTGAACAGAATCTGAAAGATGCTCATCATGAATGTCGGGATAGCTTGAGCCACCACTTTAATCAGTACTTCTTTTACCCCCTACCGAAAACAATCCTTCTTTCTTGCTGCTCACTCTTTTCCAGATCTTCTCCTTTATTTCATTAAAGGATTTCCGCTCGTTCCTCCTCACCATAGAAGGCAACACCAAGTAGTGATCATGAGCTTGTGTATCTTGTAAGCCAAATATACCTTGGATGTCTCTTTTCAGCACATTTCCCATATTAGGACTAAAGGCAATGTTTGATTTTTGGAGGTTAACTTGTTGGTTTGATCCTTTCTCGTAGACCTCTTAAATTCTTTTGATCTCCAATTAAAGAAGTCTCCACAGAGGCTCTACAGAACAGAAGACTATCATCTATAAAAAAAACAAGTGGCTCACCAGAGGGCTTCCCCTATTGCATCTCATTCTCAAAACTCTCCCATCCTTTTCAGCTCCTCTAGTCAAGGAGGATAAGGCTTCAGCACAGATGATAAATAAATAAAAAGAAAGTGGACACCCTTTATGTAGGCCTCTAAAAGGAGTGACATTCCTTGCAACCTTTCGATTAATAATGAAAGAGAAGCTAGAGGATGATATGCAGTTCATTACCAGTTCAATCCATTTCAGCAAAAAACCCAGTTTAACCATCACACTCCTTAAAAAGATCATTCAACCCCATTATAAACCTTACTCATCTCTATCCAATTTTAAGGCCATCAAACCTTTATTTCCCTTTTTCTTAGTGCTGATCGAGTGTAAAACCTCAAACGAGAATAAGATACTATCAAAAATTAATCAACCTAGGACGAAGGCACTTTGGCTAGTGTCAATAATAACTAGCAGAGCTAGCTCAGTCTGTTCACCATTATCTTAGTCACAATTTTATAAATTACAGAATAGAGGTTTATCGGTCTAAAATCCTTAATGTGTAACGGTTTTTTTAACTTTTGGAATCAAAACTATATTGGTCCCTTTAAACTATCTAATTGAGCTAGAGCCATTTAACATCGCCAAACAAACCTCAATCACCTCAAACCCCACAATGTCTCAAAACTTTTGGAAGAAGACAACCTGAAAACCATCAGCACTTGGAGCTTTTATGGTCCCCATCTCAAAAAATGTCCTAATTTCAAAACAATCAAAAAGACTATCCAACATATCAGACATCTACTGAGAGACCCTAGGGGCACCCTCCCCCCACCTTCCTGCGGTAGCATTTTCTCTCTTAGACTATGTAGGAAGAGAATAGTAGAACAAGGAGGAGAAGTACTGACATACCGTATTAGCATGCCTTTTTTTGGCTAGTGTGATATTGACCTTGATCATCTATTAAGTTTGAAATAATGTTCTTTTTTGTCCTTGTAGTGGCTTTTGCATCGAAATATTTTGAATTATGATCTCTCTTTTAACCAATCAACCCTCGAGAGCTGTCTCCAGTAAATCTCCTCCTGCATCAGTAAACCTTTCAATTCCCTCTCTGTCTTGTATATTGTCTATACAATACCTTCTTCAAGCAACTGGGTAAGTAGAACCTCCAAAAGTTTCTGTTTGCACTCTATTGACTTTTTTCAGTGAACCGAACCGCTGCTTGCTCCACCCTTGTAATTTCAGCGCACACCATTCCAGCTTCCTTTTCAATTTGTTGACAAATGATCCGTTCCAGCACTCTCCCTTGCCTCTTTGACCACCTCTGCATAATCATCTTCCTTCAGCTAGAATGATTCGAATTTGAAGCCTGCTTTCCTTTTCATTCTCTGTGACCTTTTTGTCCATTTTTAGCAAGTCAAGTCTGTGATCTGAAAAATTGTGCCCCAAATGTTCCACTTTAAAACATGGATATATTTCAATCCACTTGTAATCTGCCAAATACCTGTCCAACCTTTCTTTTATGTTGACCACTCCTCCTCTCCAGTTGTTCCAGGTCATCTTTGGGCTTAAGAATCCTAAATCGATGAGTTCACAATCATCCACTGCCCTCTTAAAGTCACACATACTCAAAATTGACTTGGCTGAGCCACCTTTTTTTCATCCATCCTTAAAAGATCATTGAAATCTCCTCCACAAACCCATGGCAAGCTATCCACCACTCTCAGTCTCTTTAACAGTTCCCAAGTGTCCTTCGTTTTACCATTAGGACTACCATAAAACCTTGAAAACCTCTAACACGCATTATCTTTATTACAAATTCTAACATCTATATGCCCCGTTGAGTAAGACAACATGGCCACATCTAAACCCTCTTTCCAAAGCATCATCAAACCTCCATTTTTCCCCACACAATCCACCATAGCCCAAACCCACCTTGCTCAAGTTAGTGAACGAACCTTTAATCTTGGTTTCAGAGAGAAAAACTAAGTCTGGAAAACGTTTACAGATAAGGTGTTTCACATCCATTACTGTACGGGGGCTCCCGATCCCCTGTAGGTTCCAACTTAAGATTTTCATGGCCCTCGGCGGGTGTGGATCTCAGGCTCCACCGATCTAGATGAAGAGCCACTCTTAATCCTTTGTTTCTTGTCATTCCTGCCAATAAAACCTGCATTTGCCTTTTTTTGTTTTGGTTCCCCCACTCCTTGCTGATTTTTGAGAAGCTTTGATTTTTCGTTGGTGGATTTTTTGCCGGGGACATAATTTGTTCTCCTCGTAAGCACGCTGTAGACTTGTGGTTTTCAAGGCTGGGCTGGTAAGTGTTGCTACCTGGATCCCAACAGTTGTGCTGTATGGTGAGTGTTCTGCAATGGGCCAGTCACACGGCCCTTGTCCAATTTGATCAGCGATGAAGGCTGGTGTTTCGATCTGCTCTAGAGTGTAAGACAAGCTGGTAGTGGGTCGCATTTTGTTCTTAAGTGGGCGTGTTCGCATGACCCTCTTCCATTTCCTGGTGTGTGACTTTAATGGGCTGATTGTGTTTGAAAATAGCCCACATGGACCCATGTCAGTTTCCATTAAATTGTCCCCCTCTACCAACCGTACACCCATCTCCTTCTCCACGTTCTCTTCCATAGAAGCTTCAACACATCCCATACCCTCCAAACTCATGTCAACTCTATTGCAAGTCCCCTTGTCTATACTTTCTATCTTATGTGAGCACATTGTTGGAAATCCAACCTGTTTTTTCGTTGACAACTTCCTTATATCCCAACTTTTTAGCCTCTTCATCAACCTTGGTTGTGAAGTAATCGATCGCCTTTTTGACCATGATTTCATCCTCAATTTCCACTAAGCCAAGCTCTGCTGACGGAGAAGAATTAGCTACTTGCTTCATGTAATCCTTCATATCGTTTTCCTCTTCTACATTCCCCACCAGTTTTGGGTTCTCTGAGCTTCCTATTGAGCACCACCCACTTGTCTTGCGTTATTCTGCATTTTTCATCCTCTGCTTTGGAGTTGTATTTTTTGTAAAGGGAGCTAGTTTGCAACTAGGACCTGTAGTGGATTTACTCGCCATTCATTATCTTCCTCTTCTCCTTGTTTCGGTAGTCCCTAACTAAATGACCTATCTCCTCGCAGATATAGCAAAACTTTGGAAGGCGCTCGTATTTAATCGGAGTAGTTGTCAAGGTTTTGAATTCATCCAGCCAAGACCTTCTAGCCTCTAGTTAGTGGTTTAGTGATGTCAATCCTTACCTCCACTCGCAAAAATCTTCCCTTAACCTTTCTCAACACACCCACAAGCATCCGAGCCACTTGAGTGTTCATACAAATTAAAGGGACATTGTAGATTTGCACCCAAAAATCTACATGTTTGAACTTCATTTTAAGTATCTCAACAAGGGCCTCTAGGTATTTCTAAGGCTATCAGGCTATTATTAAAATGTCATGGGCTCTTGACCAAAATCATTATCCTATCTTTAGCTCTGTTGAAATAAAAAATGAAAGATGTTTTTTGTTAGGAGATAAATACAGAAAAAGAAGAAGAAGAAGAAGAAGAAGAAGAAGAAAGTCACAAAGTACAATCAAACACACATTACAAAAATAGAAAATAAGAGAGACACAAGATTTTTACATGGTTCAGGAAATTCCCTACATTCATAGAGTGCACCAATACTTCTTCCACTGTCAAAATTGATGATTACAAACTCAAGCTTCTATCTCTCTCACTTTCAATCACGAATCTCTCTCTCACAAATCTCTCACCTTCCTAAACTTGTCAATCTAAGTCTAAAACCCTTAGAGACCCCTTAATACATCATACATCTCACATATGAGATGTTTTACATGTGTATTTATAGTATAGGAACAATCCATAACTGATTCAAACTTGAAAAACTGAAAAGAAAATGGATTTAGAAAATCCATATAAAACTGACCACCGAACCTTTCTGGGGCTCATGAGAGCGCATGAGAACTCTGTTTACTACTATTTTTGAGGTATTGGATTCATATCGAAATAAGCTCTCCAACGATACCTTTATGTAAAATAGACTTCGTTTGACCTACTTACGTGTCAAACAAGTTTTGATTCCATTTTGAATCCAAATTCTTTCAGGCTTTATAATTCTAAAATTATCCCTTATTGCTTCCACTTCCACATTATGCCCTAAATCTATTGATTGATTGACTTGAAAGCCTCTCGGTTCACCTTTTTACCCTTTCAGACAACTTCTACCTACAAAAGAAAGGACAACACCTAGACAGAAAAGCTCTTTCTACTTCCTCTAGAGAGAGAAAGAGAATAACGTATTACAATGTGCAACAAACTTTATTTATATGTGGGATTCATATCATTTAATTGCCAATAATTTTTTATAAACACTACAATCATAAATCAAGACTTAAGTTTTCATCCAATCGATTGGTAAATACCTTATTTAGTTTTTTTTTCCCCTTATATGTTATATTTAGAGATTGTTAAAGTGTTAGACTATATGTGTCCTTAAGGAGCTATATTATTTATTTTTATTATTAGTTACGTCTTTGGAGACGTCTAGAAGTCAACCAAAAAGAAAATTTAAACTACATTTTTTTTCTTTTATTATTATCATTAATCTATTAAAGTGTCTATTTTTATATGAATGTTTGAGTTTGCCACTATATGTAGGTGTATATATGGAAGCAATAGTTCTTGTACTTTAAATGTTTTCACATATGTGCATCCAACAAAATTACAAATTGTTCCATGCTAAAGTGTTCTTGTATTATAAAGGTTGTGTATCTACTAGTAAGAATTTTTGTACTTCAAAATATTTCACTTATATGTGCGTCGACTGTATAATTCTTGTGCTCTAACCCTCATTTAGATAATATTTACTAAATTTTCATTGGTATGTGATAATAAAGGAAATTCATAATCTATGATTATAATTACGATTTTCTTAATTGTATATTCTCCTAGGAGTTTTAGGATTCCAACAAATTTAAGGCTCTTTATTCTATGTTATTATCTTTTAGTTTAGAATTAAGATTAAATTAGAATGGTTATTTCTAATAGTTTTAGAATTATAAACATTATTAAAAGATTTGGTTTGTTAGTATTTAGTATATCATAAAATCTTTTCATTCTCTCAATCTTTTTATGGTATAAGAACCTTATTCCTGAAGCTCAAAAATTTCTTATTCTCTTTTCTCCACACTACAATAACTTCATCATCAATGATGGCCAACAACAATAATCAACTCACAATTCCCAACACACATGAACTTGCAACACCTTTCATCGTTATTAATATCAATAACACTGCTAAACTTCCCTCCATCAACTATCTTTCTTGGAAACTTTAGATTAAAGCACTTTTAATTAGGTATGGTTCTTACAAGTTCATTAATGGATCACATCGTGCGCCTCAGAGTCTCAGACCATCGTCATCGTCAATAATGTCCTCTCTAAGAATCAGAAGTATCAAATATGGCTATGCCAAGACAAACTGATCTTCGGTACTCCTGTTGGTTGTGTCATCTCTTTTCTCATTTCTCTCATCTCTTAATCACAAACATCCATTGATGCTTGGCATGTTCTTGCTAACACATATGCTAGACCTTCTTATAGGCACATTAAGCAAATCAAAGAACAAATCAAGCATGCCACCAAATGTACCAAATCCATCTTTGAGTACATGCAGTTATCAAAGCTTATGCCAATGAACTTGCTACTCTTGGCAAGCCGATGGAACATGAGGATCTTATTGAGAAAATCTTGGATGGTCTTGACCATGACTACAAATCTGTCATTGATGTTTTAATGGTAAGGAAACATCAATTTCCTTTTGTGAATTGCTTGAGAAGTTAATAAACAAAGAGCTCTCCTTAAGTCATCATCAATCAATTCTTCTCCACTTACTACATCTACAAACCATGTTGCCTTCAATTTAAAATCTAGAAATCAAGGTAATTATAGTCAACGTTCTTCAGAGCCTTAGGTGCCCAACACACCAACCTTTAGCACTCTCATAACCCAGGATGGTAGCCCCTCACCTTAGCCCTATCTTGGGCATTGCAATAGTGTCGTGTTCAAGGTCATACTGTCACATGATACCCTATTTTTCGACAAACGCATCCGACTTCATAACCATCATTATTTCCTTGTCCATTTTCACAATGTCAACCATGTTCCTTGGTACCATGGTAACCTTATGCTCATACTGCAACCACCAACACATTAGTTGGTTTCTTGGTAGTGGGGTTTTGCACCATGTTATCGTTGATTTGAGTAATCTCTCAAGCCATGCTCAATATAAAGGGTCTAACGACATTATGGTTGGAGATGGCATGTGTCTTCCCTTTACTTATATCGATTCTAATTCTTTTTCTACTCCCTAACATACCTTTAAAATAAAAAATATTATATGTTCCTACTATGAAAGAGAATCTCATTTCTATTTCTCAAATTTGCCAATCTAATAACACTTTAATGAATTCTTACCCATTGCTTTTCTTATATAGGATCTCAACATGAGGGCAACCCTTTTACAGGGTTGAACTAAGGATGGTGTGTACAAATGGCTAGTTTCTTCTATCAAATCCTCTTCTTTAATCGCTTTCTCTAGTGTCAAGTTTATACCATTAGTGTGGCATCACACATTAGGACATCCATCGTCTTCTATTTATAAACACATTGCTTCTCGTTTTTGTCTTGATTTGTCAGAACCTTCAAAGTTTAATTGCAATTAATTTCTTGTCAGTGCGATAAAAGTCATAAATTGCCTTCTCCATCTCATCTCTTATCTATACATCTCTTGAAATTATATTTTTTGATGTTTGAACTTCTATTCATTCTATTGATGATATCAAATATTATGTTATTTGTGTTGATCATTTAATAAAATATATCGGGTTCTATTCACTAAGATGAAAATCTCATATTCATGACATATTTGTTCGATTCAAATCACTGGTTGAAAACTTTTTTCAATAAGAAATCATTACGCTTTATTCTAATAATGGGGGAGAATACCAATCTCTCTCTTCATTTCTTGCTCTTCATGGCATCTCTCATCTAACATTTTCTCCCCATACACTATAACACAATGGATATTCTGAATGTTGTCATCGTCACATAGTTAGAACAGGTTTGTCTCCTCTCTCTCACATATCTATACCTTTGTCTTATTAGTCTTATGCCTTTGCTACTATTGTCTATCTTATTAATCACCTTTCGGCCCCCACACTTCATCTTCTTTCTCCATATGCCAAACTCTTTGGTACATCTCCTAACTACAATAAACTTCGTAGCTTTGGTTGTCTTTGATATTCATGGCTTCATCCATACACACCCCACAAGCTTGCTTCTCGATCGTCACCCTCTGTCTTTATTGGCTACTCTACCATTCAAAGTGCCTACTTGTGTCTTGAACTCATCTCCTCTTATATCTATTCATTGCATCATGTCAAATTTATTGAGTCTATCTTTCCATTCACTTCCCTTCAGTCCTCCTAGATCGTCCCTCTTTGGACACTTTTTCTCATTGTTGTCCTCCTACGTCTTCTCTCTCGGTCATCAACACATCGTTTGAAATATCAACTCTTACAACCCCTATGCATCCTTTCCTAGACAACAACCTCAGCACTACGGCGTCACCTCCCAATGCCGTGGCGCCTCACAATAACAACATCAGTATCATGATATCCCTTTCCAGCACCGAGACGCTCACATTCATTCCCATTTTCCCTTATTCTCCTAAATTAAACACTGTTTAAACCACTCCTCCTCAAATCATCGTTACTCAATCCAAAAAAGACATTTTCAAACCAATCACCAAATTAAATCTCACTGCTCAACTAGCCACCTTCAATGATCTTGAACCTATATATCTGACTTAAGTCATCAAGGATCCCAAGTGGTTTCAGGCCATGTCATAAGAGTATGATGCTCTTGCTCGGAACAGGACATGGGAACCTGTTCCACTAGATCCAACATAGAATTTGGTTGGTTGCAAAAGGGTTTACCTAATGGTTTGGTTGATCTTACAAGGCGTTTACCTAATGGTTCGGTTGATAGGTACAAGGCTTATCTGGTTAAAAAAGGATTTCATCAATGCCTTGAGGTGGACTATCATAACAATTTCAGTCCAGTTGGCAAGCTCACTATAGTTTGACTTGTCCTCAGTCTTCCAGTCAGTCATGGTTGGTCTCTTTGTTAGCTTGATGTTAATAATGCTTTTCTGTAGAGAACTCTATTTAAGGATGTTTTTATGTCTCATCTTCTAGGCTTCATAGATCGTGATCATCCTCATCATGTCTGTAAACTCCACATGGCCATCTATAGGCCTAAATAGGCTCTTTAAGCTTGGTACCATGAGTTGCGCCAGTTTCTTAGTCACCTCTGGCTTCTCCAACTCATCTATAGACACATTGCTATTTGTCTTCAATACTAATGGTATTACCATATGTCTCTTGGTTTATGTTAATGACATTATCATCATAGGAGACAATAATGGTGCTATACAATAATTTATCAACCTCCTTGCTCATCGGTTCTCTATATAGCCATCTAAGTTACTTCCTTGGAGTTAAAATGGTCTCCCATGCTCAAGGCTTGTTTCTGTCTCAACAACAATTCATCAAAGACCTTCTTGCCAAGACATGCATGATAGAAGCCAAGCTAGTTGCCACTCCACTTGCCACCACACCTGTACTTGCACTTTATTCTAGTACGGTGCTTACTAATCCCATTGAGTACTGCATTATTATCGGCAATCTTTAATACTTGTCTCTTACTTGCCCCGACATTGCTTACATGGTGAACAAACTCTCCCAATTTATGCACCAACCGACTAGTGATTACTGGGCTGCTGTTAAACAACTGCACCGCTATCTCTATGGCATTCTTGATCATGGTATTGTTCTCTATTGTCAGACATTGCTCACTCTTCACGCATTCTCTAATGTAGACAGGATAGGTAACAAGATCCTTTCACTTCCATTAGGGTTTATCCTATGTATGTCAGAATCCTATTTCTTCAAGCTCGTAGAAACAACGAAGTGTAGCCCGTTCCTCTGTCGAGGCATAACATCAATCTATCACAACCACTGCTGCTGAACTTTGATGGATCTGTTCTTTCCTTAGTGAACTTGGAGTCTTTCTAACACACCAACTGATAATCTACTATGACAATATTGGTGCTATAAATTTATGAGTCAATCCAGTTTTTAACTCAAGGATGAAACATGTGGCTTTAGATTATTATTTAATTCGAGAGCAAGCTCAAAATGGTTCTCTTCCAATGGCTCATGTCTCTTCCACGGATCAACTAGTAGATGCACTTATCAAACCACTTTTGGGATACAAGCCAAGATTGGACTCTCCTCTCAGAGCTCTATCTTGTAGGGGCATAATAAACCAAATTCATAATTTGTGATTATAATTATGGTTTTCCTAATTTTATATTCTTCTATAAGGTTTAGGATTCTTATAAGTTTTAGATTCCTTGTTCTATGTTATTATCTTTTAGCTTTAGAGTAAGATTAAATTAGGATTCCTATTCTCAATAGTTTTAGGATTAGAAATATTATTTAAAGGTTTGGTTTGTTAGTTTTAGTTATGTCCTAATTTCTTTTCATTCTCTCAATCTATTTATGTGAATGGTGCAGACTTAAGAGGTTTTGTAGCTGTGAATTTCAATGCAAAAGAACTTTGAACATTGCCTTCTTAATGGACTATATTGACTATTAATAGATGGTCCCTTGATTCCTCTACTTTTGTATTATCTCCTTAAATATTGTAGGAATAACACTAGGACTTTTCAGGTAATTCAACTTGTAGTATTCTAAGAGTGTGTTTTGGGTTGCTTTAACTTATGAGGTAAATGATTATTTCATAAATTTAGATCAAAGTCCTGATTGGTAAACATTTTAAGATCAACTTATTTCATAAATTGCTTTTTGAATAATCAACTTTTAAGAAGTTGATTGAGGATTGCTTTTGAAATTGATGATTATTGGAAAAGCTAGAGCAATTTTTTTTTTTCCTGTATCAATGGTTTATGACATTTATTATTTAATTGTTTTGCTTCTTTGCATGTAGTCACTGGAGCGACCACTCTAAGTGTGATTATGGGACTTTTAATTATGTATGCATGGAAGTTAAAAAGAAAGCAGGTGAACTTTTCAAAAAATGGGGGTATGATATTAAAGCATCAAGGAATGCTGAGACTCATTAAAGAGGCAGAGCTGAAAAAGCTACGAAAAACTATGATAATAACAATTTACTTGGTGAAGGTGGTTTTGCTTTTGTTTATAAAGGAGTTTTATCTGATAACACCTCTGTTGCAGTGAAGATACCAAAAGAAAATAAGCACAACCAAGTGACGAAAGCGATGGAAAAGATTATGATAAATAAGGAAATTGAACATGAAATTGCTATTGTTTCCAGGGTTAAGCATAAGAATGTGGTCACACTATTTGGTTTGTGTGTGGAAACCAAAGTGTCATTGCTAGTATATGAATACATTTCCAATGGAACTCTATATCAGCATATTCATGGAATGAATTCGAATATTTTAAATACATGGAAAAATCGTCTTAGGATTTCAGCAGAAATTGCACTTGCACTTGACTACTTGCATTCTTTGGTTGACCCTCCAATCATTCATGGTGATGTGAAGTCGAAGAACATACTCTTGGATGAAAATTGCAAAGCAAAAGTGTCCGACTTTGGGGCTTCAGTGCTAATTTCTTCAGTGGCTTCAATTCGAACTCTCCCTGGTGATGAGACTACCAAGCAAATTCGAGGTACTTTTGGTTACTTGGATCCAGAGTATATGTCTACAGGTATCTTAACAGAAAAGTCAGATGTTTATAGTTTTGGTGTTGTCCTTATTGAGCTCTTAATTGGAAAAAAGTCTGGCTATCCCGTAGTCACATCAGACAACAATACGACTGACATCACCCCCTACTTTTTGTCACTAATGGAAGACAATGGTCTCATTGAAGTTGTCAACTTTGAGGTAGCTAATGAAGATGAAAAGGAGGAGATACAAGAAGTGGCTTGGATTGCGAAGACATGCATTAGTTATAGTGGCATTGAAAGGCCAACAATGAAACAAGTCTCCGAAGAGCTTGACAAGCTGGGAAAGTCTCGTGACAATTGGAGGGTTGAACAAAACAGTGAATTTGAAGAGACACAACTCTTACTACCTCCATCATCTTCCTCTCTTACTGAGTATCCGACTACGCCAACATTTGATATTGAGCACAACTTTCACACCATGTGACATTGGACCAGATATTTCAGTTATATTTTCATCATTTAACTATATATAGTTTAACTTTTATATCATGTTCGATATCTAGCATTTATGAATGAATTTAAGAAACATTTGGGACAACATTTTGAGATGTGTAATATTACTTTGTAATTCATCTTATGTATTATCCAACTGGAATGATCATGTATGTTTCATGAGAGCAAGGACTCCTTGTTTTTATTTACAGACCTTAAAATATATGTCATTTATATTTAAATGGCACATAAATTCACTTAAAGGAACCATTGTTTAATGTGATTTAGTGGTAAATTAAGTATTCATTCAACAATGACTTATTCGAGTAAGTCACCATGATAATGAAGATACATGAAGATATCAGTTGTATTGATAATATATTAGTCTAGGTGTGTGTATGTACATATATATATGTTATATATTTATCTTTTGTCTTTTAGGGCATGTCAGATTACTACTCTTGATTTTTTTCATTATTTGTAATCAGCTTACACGTGTGGTTCTTGGACCCTAAAGATACAGTAGATATACATATTTTTCTCAGTACTCAGCAACAACTCGAGCCTTCTCCATTTGCCCACATCTATTGTTGTCTTTCTTCTTTTCAACTCTCTTTCTAACTCACAAACTGGTATTACCCTTTATCATACCTTCAACCAAGTTCAGATTGTTCAATCTCTTCTACCTACGTACCTTGGAATCACTCACTCACAGTAAAACTTAACAATGACAACTTCCTAGTTTGGGAAAATCAAGTTTTGAATGTGATTGTTGTTTATGGACTCGAAGGATTTATCGATGGTTCTTGTCCTTGCCCAGTTCAGTTTTTAGATTTTGAACGTAGACAAGTAAATCCTGATTACACCACATGGACTCATGCTAATCGCATGGTCGCTAGCTGGTTATACTCTTCTTTGAATAAAAGCACAGTGGGACAGATAGTTGCACACTCTCTATTGCCACACTCTCTATTGCCTCTGCTATATCAAGGCAATGAACAATTCCTTATTGGCAATCGTAATTAAGTGTATTGATATTGCTCATATTGGTAAGGTGTCACTTCCTTCTTCTTCTTCTTCTAAACCTATCATTCTAAATCAAGTTTTGCATATTCTACCATTAAAAGGTTGATTAGTGTTACCAAGTTATGCCCAGACAATCATGCATATGTTCATGTTGAATTTTATCCATCTTTCTTTCTTGTCAAAGATCAAGTCACGAAGCAGGTCTTTCTTCAAGGTCTTCTTGAAAATGGATTATACAAGCTCAAGTCTAGTTTACCACCTTCATCTAGTTATTCAACGTCTGCTCCACCTCAAGCTCTTTTTGTTTCCAGTAAAGACATCAACTTATATCTTTTGACTATTGAAGAGTGACGCTATACACAGTCCATCAAATATCTTTTGACTATTGAAGTTTCGTTCACTTTGAGTGTGATAATAGGCTTATTTTTTTCATATTGTTAATTGTCATGATAGACTTATTCTTTGTTTAGATAGAGACTTCAAGATGTATTGAGATGCTTGAAGAGTGAGAGTGAAGAGCTCGGTTGTGAGCACAAGGCTCTGTATTCTCGATTTTGAGTTTAAGGCTTGATTGTAATCATGGTTTGAGATTAAAGAGATGTATTGAGCATATAGTTATAACAATTTTCTATATAACGTTATTGTTTTTTCTCTTATCATTTTGATAGTCGTGGTTTTTCCCTAATTTGTGTTTGTCACGTAAGTTCTTATGTTATGTAATAGGATTCATCTTATTTTTCTGTTTTATATATTATTTGATTTATGATGGATATTACTCACGCTTTTACACATGTTCCATTAACAAGTTGTCTCGAGGCTTGGTAGGGGATTGTCACAACAATTGACTCACTGGAACATACATAACCTATATTGTCTATGAAAGAGAAATCCATCAATTTTTTTATAACTACTATATTAAATTATGTCACCAACATTTTAGTTATGTGGTCATGATATTTTCAGACTTTTTACCATGGTTTTTTGGGATTTAAATTCAATTGTCTTCTCTTTCAATTTTCCTTAAAACCTACCCATTTATTCTTATAGTTATTAGAGGAATGTTTAGTACTTCTCTTCGTTCAATACATAACACGAATGCAAATTTGTAATTTTTAACAAAAAACTTGTCACAAATTTCACGTTTTGGACATAAATCTTATACCATAAAATTATAAGTTTACACATGTATACATGTGTTAGATATTAAATGGAGAGTGTATTTAAAATATGCATTGGGATAGTGTATTTGACATTCCTGTAGGGCTGTAGAGGTGCCCACAGAGGCCATGGCATCCCCAACCCCAGCTAGTTAAATTTTTCTATAGTTTAAATAGTGTTTTCCTAAGGCAAAAATGTATAGAATTTGTTAATAATATAATTACATAAATAGGTAATAATATAAAAATTAAAATTCCAAAGACTCTAGATTACAATGAATTTGCAACAATAGAAATATAAAATAAAAGCATTGAGGCCCTTGTGTAACACAATATCTTTAAAACAAATTTGTTGCCCACTGTTGAATGTTTAGTGTTTGTCTCCTAGTACGCAACAATACCAAATTCTGATGAACCAAAGTGAGTTAGAATTCTTATAACTTTGGAAACTTATGACTAAGAATATTGTTTGGGAGAAAGTAAAAAGTGGGAAAAAAAAAGAAGAGATTCTAGGTTGTCTAAAAACAACCAAAAAGGATGCCAATTTATAGACTTCATATGGACAATTTGAATTCAATAAATAATGGCATTTTAATTCCTTTTAATTCTATTGATTTTGTAATTACAAAGTATTAATCCTAGATTTAATTCTGTAAATTCAATTCCGAATTAAATATGTCTATAGTTATAAAATTCAAGGATTAAGTTTGCAAATGGATAATCTCAAAAAACTCATTATAGTTTATACAAATATCTAATTTACTACATATAATTTCATTTTTGTCCAAAATCCTCTAGACATTAATAAAAACACTCAAAATACCCTCTAGGGGTGTGTGAAATGATGATAATGCCCATAATGGTCATAGATTGATAATAAAGTCATGGTGGGTAAAAAAGACATTTTAAATTAATTTATTAACGTTAGGGGAGATTTTGAATAAAAATAAAACCATAGGTGATAAAATTGATATTTTTACAAACTACAATGATTTTTTTGAGATTATCTCTTCTGCAAATTCAATTCAGAATTAATATGTCTACAGTTATAAAATTCGAGAATTAATTCTGTAAATTTAATTAAGAATTAATCATTTCAATGATTGCAATTATTCTTGAAATAATCATATCTACAACCACAAAGACAAAATTTATTCAGCATTCAGTCCTATGGAAACAACTAGCCAATAATCAAATTTCAAAAATCAAAAGGTCTTATTTTCTTTCCAATTGGTGCAATTTGAGGTTTAATTTCTCATTCACTCAAACACCATTTTGACCAATAAATATACCAATTTGATGTCCTCGCAAAGAAAAGTATGGTTCTATTTCAATCTTCCAAAATCGAGATCAAAATCTTAATCAAAATTGTTCATAAATTGGACTATTATGTCCCAATTTTCCAGCAATCCTCTACATAAATTAAATTGACAAAGGAGACAAAAACTATGACTCAATAAACGCTTATAATTTGGTGATAGAGTTCACTAATCGAATTTTGCATAGGATAGGTAGGTGTTGATTTTTGAACCTTCCATTGTGAAAATATATTTACTTTGCTAGCTAATCAATAGACATGGTGTTTTTGAATTGTCATGTCATTGATATAAACAATTATATACATCATACAGATTTTTTTTTACAACATTCAATTTTCACTGTTATGTTCTTTCTGACTATGAACATTTATCTGGTTCTGTGAGAGTTACTAAAGAATTGGCCCATAATTTCCTTTAGAAGTGACTCTAGTTTCTCTAACAAAAGTAATTTTTTAATTTAGAGTAACCCATTCCTCCGTTCGGATCCCCGATGCATAAAAACCATTAAAGGCTAGTATAGCTTATCTTTACTCATATAAGCATCACTATTTTATCAGAGGAATGAACAGGAAGATAACCTCTATACAACCAAATCTTTACAATTAGTTTGTCATATTGAATCTAGGTCTTGAGATCTCCAATCACTTAAGTTAGGCTTCCTTTATATTGACGTATTCTTTCATGGGTTTCGATGTCATTCCTCTTGATGATTTCTAAACCAACTCTTTATTTACCTATTTGTTTGTGGATCCACAATGTTTTCCTTTTACTTTATATGGTCGATAGAAATAACTCCAATTGAAAGTAATTGTCTAATGATGTTATATCTACAACATACACATTAAGACTTATCATTATAATGTTGCTCTAAGCCTTTTCTATTACAGACTGACTATCACAATAAATGCAAATTATAGGAATTAGCTTTGGCCACATTGGAATACAAAATGGCATAGCCACTCAACCTCTTCTCCATACTTAGCCAAAGTAATGATTTAGATTCTATTGTGAATCTAGCTATACATATTTGTTTTGAGGATTTCCATGATACAATTGTACGTTCCAGTGTAAACACATATCCACTAGTAGATTTTAAATCTTTTGTATCATATATCCAGTATGTATCACTATATCCTACCAAAAGAGCAGAATATTTGGTATAGTACAGTTCATAATTACGAGTAAACCTTAGGTACCTTAAGTGCTCTAACTACTGCCTTTCAATGATCTACTCCTAGAAAAATTGCATAAATTGCCATGAATTTAATTGAAATTGCATCAATATGGCAAGTTTGGTTATAGTTATAGTAACTTCTCTTAAACTTTCAAAAGTAATACGTAAACACCCCCACCATTAATCAATCTCCGTTAAATCCAAAGTGGCAAATGGTTAAAGGCATGAAATGACCCAAAATACCAATAAAATTTTAAAGTCAAATTTCTAAATACCCTCTTTTATTATTTTAATCTAAAAGGTTAAAATAATATATATTTATTTACTTACTAAATTAATATATATAAACAATAATAAAAATAAATAAATAAATAATCTCCTCCAAGAGGAATTCTATAGACGATCTTTTTCCAGCTAGGGAAGTCTAATTTCAGCGACCCATTTGCCACAATGTCTCTGCCTCACTCCCTTGTATAGCTCATTCTTTGTTGGAGCCAAATAATTGGTCGCAGTGGAACTTGAAGAAGAAGAGCAAGAGCTGGTTTGAAGTGGGAAAGAATTATGAGTGAGTGATGTGGTGGTGGTGGTGGTGTAGTTTGTTCTGTTTTCTTGACAGAACAGTTGTGGCCTTACTTCATTGATGCAAATAATTTAATCATGACTTAGTTGATGATTATGTTATTTATAATGATACTCGAACTATTATGTTTCTACTCAATTCCTACCACCACCATATATATATTTTTTTTTTTGTCTTTCTTTCTTTTTATTCTTTATCTTCTTCTATGGTCACTTCATAAAGATTTATCACTTCACAAAATGTCTCTTCACATATGTCAAAATATATATATAGATTTTTTCTATTCACCATGTAGATAAATATTCTAGTTCTACCATCAACTATTCAACCTTTAATTTCTAAATATAATTTCAATAAAAATATCTTTGTACACTATACGTAAGTACCACTAAACTTGGGATTAATTGTGCAGTTTACCCATTTATAGGATTTTTTCCTAGTAAAAAAAATGAATTTAAAAAAAGATTACTAGAAAATTTACTTAAATTTTTCTAGCACTTTTGCAAACTATTGTTTTTATACAAATTAATTATAATTATTCATGAAAATATTAAAAAAATAATAATTCAATTTTTTAATATTATTTCAAAATTCACACGTTGTATGCTATTTATCAAAATTTTCTCTTTCAATATCATCAAATTCATATATGTATCTAATTTTTGCCTTTGGAAAGTATATTTGAAATCGAATTTTTGAGACGCTTGTCAGCTCATCATGACGGCTATACCTAGGGAATTGACTATAAGTTAATAGGTAGCATGCCTCATCTAAATTATGATGACACAATATGTGACAGATCCACTGGAAAAACAAGAAATTAAATTTTGCTGGCCAGCTGCGAAGACTTGAGGTCACAAACTCTCTAGCTTGTCAGTTTACCAGTCTCCTTCAATTCAGTAATGCTTGAACCGTCATGTCGCGTATGCTGATATCTGTATTAAGTGTCAAAAGTATTGCCCTGCAGGTAGAGTAGTGGAGTTGAAACAAGATGAAAACATGGATAGTGGTTGGCGTCTTGATGTTTTCTTCGTTGATCACAAGCACAACAACTACCAGATCGAATGTAAAGTGGATTTGCCTTGACAGATGTGGGGATATAAGTGTTCCTTATCCGTTTGGGATCGACAATTCCAGCTGTGCCGTAAACAGCAGCTTTCTGCTACATTGCAATTGGAGTTACTCTCCTCCACAACTCATTTATGGAGAAAACATACCTGTCCTCAATATATCAGTGGAAAATGGCACCATGATCACCAGCATTGAGACAGCATACAAATGCTATACAGAGTCAGGTGACTTGGAAGGGGATGTAAATCAGAGTACTATTGACCTTGGTTTTGGTCCATTTAGGTTTTCAGACACCCGAAACAAGCTTGGGTGTGCTAAACTGGCTTTCATGAGTGACAATGATTGCAACTTTGGGAGTGGCTTTGTCTCCTTATGTGCAGACCCTGACCCTCTAAACTTCACTGAAGTAGGACAAGATTCATGTTCTGGTATTGGTTGCTGCCAGAATTGAATACCCAAAAGTCTCAAGACATTGAATATTGTACTTGGTAGCGTAAACAACCACACAGAAGTCTGGAACTTCAATCCCTGTAATTACGCATTTATAGCGGATGATTTGACTTTCGACATTTCACATTTGAATCTCTCTGATGGTCCAGAGAAGATCCGTGCTTCAGATGCAGTGATAGAATGGGTAATTGAAGAAAAAACATGCAATGAAGCAAAGTTAAAATCTACTTACGCTTGTACGAAGGATGCTGAATGTTATCCGTCTTATGCCTCTCAAAATGGAAAAGGATATCGTTGCAGATGCCTGCCAGGATTTGAGGGGAACCCTTATCTACCATCTGTGCAAGGATGTTAGAGTAAGATCTTTGCTGTCTATGTCTTTTTAGTACTTGTCGAAACAAATTTCTCATCATGGTTTGTTTTCACTGATTTTTGAGATCCCGTTTGTTGATAGATATTGATGAATGCAAAGACCCAACGAAAAATCCATGTCGAGAAGGTACTTGCAAGGACACAATCGGCAATTACACATGCACATGTCCATTTGGCATGCATGGTGATGGTAAAACCAGTTGTCGAGGGTTTCGTATCACCACAATCATTACAATTAATATACTATTTCAACTACTTTCTTTCTCTTTTTATATATATTACCGTTATATCTCGAATATCCATCTCATAAAGGATGAGGGTGAGGCTCCTTAATTAGTTAAGAGCAAATTATAAATTAGTTATCGAGTTCAAATCTAATATCAGACGGAGCAGACTTTATATATTTATTACAATTTAACTACTCGACATTAGTATAAGTTAATTAATAGTTAGTCAACTCTTATAAATCTATGGATATTTATATATTTTGATCTTATTTTTAAAATAAAAAATAAAATATAACTAATATAAATAATTTTAAGAAATTCATATTTTTTAGTGAGATCTTCATATGATGGTAAAGATCAATTTAAAAACCCAAAATATTATAAAAAAAAGAAAAATATAATTGAGCTTTTTCTTCTTCTCAAATCCCATTATTGTCTGGGTTCATTGAACCTACATAAACATCTAGGCTCGATTGGAACTCAAAAAATATTCATCTAAGTTCAATTGAAACCTAGATTTCATCTCAGTTCGACGAACCTTTATGACAACTTGAAGTTGAACTTGAACAGTCACCTACATTCACTTGCAAATCATCATTTTCTACTTTCCTAGTTGATAGTGGCACTCATTGCTTTGAAAATGGAGGTTTTTCTTTTAGCAGCTACCATGAATCAAGTGCAGTAGACTTCTCACCTTCGATTACATCGACTCCTAACTTTTGGGTTCATCGCACTTAGATGAAATATGGGTCAAATCAAACCCAATTGCAGATGATGTTTGTCTGGGTTCGATCTGAGCCTAAATGATGTTCATGACAATGTTCAATTGATGATGGATTGATGTTGGTTTGATCAATTAGTGATGGTGATGATGTTGAGAGGTTCGGTTTATGGTAAGACATAAGGGTTCTTAATGATTGGTGGTCTGTTCATCTCCATGTCTCCATCTTCAAATGGAGATGGAGATTAATAGTTTGTAACATTTATTAATTTATTTATGATATATTTATTTATTTTTTTTCAAATTAATGTCTATTGTTCATCTTAAGATGGACGATAGAAATACGATAAATATTTGGTTTATTTGATTTTTTTAATTTTTTATTCTTTTCAAAGCAATCTTTTTCGTCTATTTGAAGATGAATTTAGAGATTTGATGAATTTTAATTTTTTTTTTTAGAAATTTTTATTCAATCAAAGCAGTCAAAACAATTTTAACCTCAGGAGCATTTCTATATTTTCAGCATTTGACATTGTTTTCTGTCAAAACTAATGGAGTTGGGTTAACGGCAGGTCATTGGGTGTACAAAATTGACTCCATCTAATAAAAGGTTTGAAGTGGGTAGTTAATTTGCAATTTGCTTATTAATTAATTTTGAAGTTATAATAGTTTCTTAATAATGTATAAAGGATGAGGGTGAGGTTCCTTAATTAATTAATTTCAAAGTTATAATAGTTTCTTAATAATGTATTACACTTTATCAAGGTCACTAGCTAAGAATGTCCGTGATAAAGAAACTTCGGTTTGACATATGTTACTTGTGGTGACTACATTGTGTTGACCATCACGGATGCAAAGCTTGGATTTTCTGTGCAATTTTGTTAACTAGGTGGAAATTAATTGTTGAAGATTTTATTGGTGCATTTTTGGTAATTTCTTTACTGGGTTATCGACCATGAAGAGCTCTTTATAATAAAAGAGTAAATCCCATGAAATAACGTTAAAGAACCAATAAATTTATGCACTAGCACTAAAAACCAAAAATAAGTTATAATAGCATTTACTTAAATGAATTTACAAGTTTGTCCTTCATTATTTCAATGATTTGTCTCTTCCCTTCATCACTTTTTTCAGTTGTCCCTTCTTCAATTTAACAATAAAACTCATAAACCGAAACCTCGTTCTTCTTCACAAATCTATAAAACTCACTCAAATCACTAAAACTAACTCTTTTCTCACACACCCACTCTTTTTCCTGAAACTTTTTTGATCTTTCAATCAAACAACATGATTAGAAAAAAAAGATGTACTTCCAATTGCCTATGAAGATGAAAATTAGATTGCATACCATTTCATAAAATAATGCCAACATCTGATGACTTTTTTTAAATATATCCATACCTTTCATTTAATTACCTACGAGATAAGAAAGAAACCTAAAATATAGAAATATTGATGAAAAATTAACCCGTAGTTTGCGAAAGCATAGATTACTTAGCGAAAGCATGATTTAGTTTGCGAAGGGGGATTTAGTTTGCAAAAGCAGATTTAGTTAGCGAAAACATGGATTAGTTCACGAAAGGGGACTCAAAGTACTAAAATTCCTTCAAAGTTGATTAACAGCTCATTCGATAGAAGTTTGTGTCGCTTGTAAAATGCTTGAAAAATGAAACGCTTTTGTAGAGTTGATTTAAGGTGGCTATTCAACATGAAAGCTTATCACCACGTTGTTCTCCTAAATGGCTATTCAACATAAAAGTTTGTCATAGTCGCTTGCACCATTTAGGACCGTAGGAGCGTCCATGGACCACCACCTTGTTGTTGCTTGCACCATCTGCTTGTATCATCCAAGCGACCTTAAGCCGCGACATGTGATCCACAGCACCCATTAATTGCATGAGCATTAATTGTCCCAAGATTCTCGCTCAAGCTTCCACACACTATAAATAGGTGGCTTTAGACATCAAAGCAATACACACAACCAAAGGGAAAGAGAGCTGGAGATCGAAGAAATAGAGAGAGCTTCAACGCGGATTGAGAGCTTTTGCCCTCAACCACAATAGTAGCTTTTGGAGCTTTTGAGTCATCACCAACATTGGAGAAGCAAGGGTTGTAACACATTAGGAGTCGAGTTAGAAAGGCAAATTCTAACCTTGAAGACAAGGGGATGGCGTCTATTTAATAAAATTCTATTTGTGCTTTATTTTTATTTATTTAAATATGTTGATTAATTCTTATTTTGGTTATTTAATATGTAATATGATAATGAACTAGATCTATGATCTAGGGTTATAATGTAACCCTAAATCATGAAACTCACTTATATGATATAGTTTTCAGTTAATTTCTCATTATTATGTTCTGTTTTATTTTGTTCTTAATGCTTTGAATTAACCGATCACTAATTCAATTGATTTAGTAATTGTAAATGCTATCGAGAGAAGTAGACACGTGTTTAGACCTTTAGCTAAAATAGGATAGCATGAATTTCATGGGATAATGATATACCCGTGTGGTTTAATTTGTGTAGTCATTTATGAATGATTGATACTTAATGTGTCTTGGTTAATTAATCGTCGTAGAGATATAGGTGGCTAGTTGATTTAGGTAAGTTCACTCAATCGTTAAGAGAGACTTGTAGATAAATTAGAATCATTCTATCAAGCACATGTACTCCTGTTTCTTAATTTAGGATTTGAAAAAATTCTATTGTTTTCCAAAGCAAGAAAAGAGTTCTATGAGCATTTAATTTGAGATTTAACGGTTTTTTTTTTCCTGGTAAAGAGCACATTAAAATACTGTAAAAACACTACTCTACAGTAGCAATGTCATAACCAAGTGTACAACACAGAACATTGACCTACGTGTGTAGCATGCTTAAATTGTATTGCCCTATAATACTGTCAGAAGGTAATCATTGCCTGCTCATCATAAAAAAATTGATTTAAAAAATCGATTTTTATTTCTCTAATGAGAAGAAATAGAGTGGAAGACACGATTCCAAATCGAACCACAAGACTTATTGAGAAATTAGCAAGGCTTGTTTAAATATGATTTTTGGTGGATAACCCAATTTATGTTGCCTTTACAAAACATAACCTCTCGAAAAAATCAAAATTTGTTTTGACAAATACCTTTCAGGAACACGATTCCATCAATCTCATTTCCGCTTAAACCCAATGATCATAAATTGTTGTGGGAGTCTAATTTTGAAATGGGTGCAAATTACGATAGTCAGAAGCATGACATGAAAATAAGTGATTTTTTTTTTCAGCCAAAAGTTTAGAAAGAGTAAATTGAGTTGCCAAAAAAATCCAATTCGAAGATTTTAGCTTCAGTGAAACCCAAATAAGATCCAATTTCTTCAACTTAGAGCTTTGTTATTTTAAGAGATTGAAAAGATTAAGATGAATTTGTTGTAAGAAAGGTCTAAATATGTTAAACAAGAAAGAGTGCACTTATAGATGATAGGATGCTATTGTTAAAGCTGTTGCCATATAAATAGAGCATCTCCAAATTGCTCAATATTGACAACTTATCGAAACCAGTAACATGAGAAGAAACCGGCCATTTGGTTACCATGTCATTTCAACTAATTAGTAAATCAAACTAATTATATTATTTTTTGTAATTTTTTCATCAATTTCTTCATAAATTGTTTCATTAACTCAAAGGCTACAAAGGCATTAATATTATAAATCTGCAAGGAAGTTATTAATATTTAATAAATACACAAACTTGATAGAATTGTATAATAAATTATTCATTTAATATTTAAAAGAATTAAACAAAGATGACAGGTAAAGCAAGCGACCTTCATCCTCAACACAACCAGCCACCAGATTGTCACCAAAGTAAAGACTTTATAGTCTGGAAAGGAGAAACAAAGAAGCATTATTCTCCCAAATCCTGATTCCTATAATAGTTAAGATCGAATTTGATCTATGACTTTGCTAGTGGTATGTTTGCACTCAACACTCTCTCACTAACAACAATTTGAGTTATTATGCCCTTAACCCAATTTTGAAGAGAGTAAGGATTGCTAAAGAAAGGTTTAAGTTGCAAGAGAGCAAATCTCTCTTGTTCCAAACACCCCACAATCCACCTAGTTTCTAATGAAAAGTGAAAGAACAAAAGTATGGAGAACCACATCCATAGCTGCTTTGAAACCATCTTAACACACATTTGCTATTTTCTAACTATCTATAATCTACTACCTTTGCATTTTGCAAGGGGACTGTTTCCCCATTGTTTATAAGCACATGGATGGCTTCTTCTACTAATTTACTCTTTTTTTTTTTTTTGGCTCCCTAATATTCCATTAGTTAAACTTAATTAATTGAAAAAATGGCATATAATCAGCTATTCTCTTTCAAAGTCTCTATATTTAGACACTTTCATTAAAAATTAAGAAAAAAAATGGAAAATAATTCTTCATAAAATAAGTGCATCTCCAAGGCTCTGCCCTTCCTCAGGAACGGCCTTCTTCCCCTAACTCCAAAAATTATACAACAGTTTTACAGCTTCAAGGCTGTAAGTGCGGGAGAGAAACCTGATGGCATCTTTTACCTCACAGCTCGTCTGTCAAAATATAAAGATCTCTTGCCCCAAGGAGAAGCAAAAGGCAAGTTCAATGTTGGACCATACAAAATGAGCTGGTTCTATGTCTCCTGCCCCTCTCTTGCGGGTCTCCAAAATTTCAGCTTCGTTCTGGAACCAGGTATGCAGAAAAAATTTTAACGAGTTTTTTTTTTTTTTTTTTGATGCTTTGCTTTGCAGTGCTGAAAATGGACGAGTCTCCTCTCAGCAGCGAGGAGAAATGAGCTCTTAATACGCTCGCGAATTCGGAGGAAGCGAGCATCAGCAGTAAGTTCAACGATGCTCTTCTTAGTGCTTACGGCCTTACCCCTTCTAAGGATTCTCCGCTGTTGCAACCTGAAGAGGACATAGGCAACATGGGTGACAAGCCTAGACTTCCTTCTGTCCTTGAAGTTCCAGTCCAAGCAGGGGATACATGCCTTACCCCTCCCAAGGATTCTCCGCTGTTACGACCTGAAGAGGACATATGCAACATGGGTGACAAGCCTAGACTTTCTTCTGTCCTTGAAATTCCAGTCCAGGCAGGGTATACAACTGCTCCTCGACCTTCAAAACCTGTCACTCCGCGAACAGCGGGAACAACCGTGCACCTTCTCCAGCTCGGAAAGCTTCTATTCAAGGTGCCCCTGCTCGCACCCTATCTCGGGCGAAAACGGTCTTAGCTCACGCTCCATCAAAGGGCGCATCTTGAACAACTTCTCCATCTCCTACTCCAGCTCGCACTCTAGTAACGGGTGTGTCCCAACAAGTTGCTTCTCCATCTCTTGTTCCTTCCACTGGGCGAGTCCCAGCTAACAGGAGGAAACTCACTCTTTTGAAGTTCCTTTCTGATCAACCTGCCGAGACTTCAGCCTCTTCAACAGCTCCAACAAAGCGACCAGCTGAAACCTCAGCCTCTCCAGCTGCCCCATCAAAGCGGCCTAAACAGACTACTGTTAAGGCAAAAACTTCTTCGGTCACTGCCCCTAGCGAGGTGCCACTTTCAAGTGTTTTTTCAGATCTTCAGTTGGTCACAGCTCCCAGCTTGCAGTAAGGGGAAACTCCTTCTGAAGTCGTTCCCTAACATGGAAAAGGGGCAACTCCGCCAAAGGTCGACCAAGCCACCCACGCTGGCACCAGTAGCTTAATGACGAGGAATTGGTCTAAGCGTATCTTTTTTACTCGTAATACTGTTTACAAGACTATAGAGCCTGATGCCCTGGAACCTGAAGGGCCTCCCTCGTCAACGAGGCCAGAGATTGAAATTGGACCTGAGGGGAGGTATTTGACTTCTCTCCTTGATAATTGGACAATAATTATGTTGACTCACCCGAGACCTTTAGAGAATCAAACCCTCAAGGGTACGGACCTGGATGAGTTCGCAGCTCGGCATGCCATACTGGTTAGTTGTTTTCCTTTTTATATCTGACTTCTTCACTTTATCAAGTATTAATTTATGGAAATTTCAGGCTGCCCTTGCATCGATGAAGAGCAGGAGGTTGACCAGACTCACCGAGGACCGAATAACAAAATTGGAGGGCGAGCTGCAGGCCGCCACTGATGAGCTAGCGACTCTGGTCGAGGGAAGAGTACAGGGTCAAGAAGCACAGATTGCTGAGGCGAATGCTGCAAGGCAGACAGCTGAGAAAGCTCTTTAGAAGATGGAAAATGAGCGCGATATGCTAAGGGATGAGCTACACAAAGCGAAGGAAGAACTAAGACAGTCTGAGCAGCGGGCTGAGCTGGACGAGCAGCGGGCTTCAACCGCAGACGATAAGATCGAAGTGCTTCATCGCTAGGTTGATGCTGCAGTGGAGCGAGCTGAAACTGCTGAGAAACTGGCTGAGGAAGCTGAAAAGCGAGCTAATGAAATGGAAGCTGCAGCTAAACGCGTTGAGGAGGCTGCAACTAAACGCGCTGAAGAGGCAGAAAGCCGAGCCGAAGTACTTAGGCAGCAAGTGGGGGAAGCCATACAACGGGCTGAGGCTGCGAAGCAGCGAGTTGAAGCCATAAAGAAAGAAGCTGAGGTAGTTAACCGTCATGTTGATAATGCATTCGAAGAGCTAACGGTCTTCAGAGAGCAGGCTGTTCGAGAATTGGAAGTACAGGTTGTTCAAGCAAGGGATGAGGCTAAGGAAGAAATAGGCCGCAACTTCCTCTATACTTTGTGGATGTCTCATCCGGAGATGGATTTTTCTATCTTTGGAGATGTGTGACTCAAATTTGTAGAGGAGTTTAAAGCAAGGGCTGCCTCGTCTTCATCTGATCCAATTCCTCCAACAGAGCAAGTTCCTAGTGCGACCTCTCAAATTGAGCCCGCTGGCAACCTCAAGCTTCCTAGCTCGTCTCCTCCCCGCGATCATCCGGTTCAAAGCATAGACCCTCCAGCTCAAAGTTCAAGTCTTCCAGCTCAAAGCCTAGATCCTCCAGCTCAGAGCTAGCATTTATCTTTTGTTTTTCTTTTTTACTTGTTTTGAAATTTTTCTATTTGTAAGAAACTTTTTTGAGTTTAATAAAATTTCTTTCTTTGCATTTTCTATGTCGAATGTGCACGTGGTACAACATATCTTTTATTTATGCGAGCTAATCAGTATGATATAAACTCGTACTTAATCAAATGTAACAATTCATAACTCAAGTAATTACTTGGCTTTTTAATAAGAAATCTGCTGGTATAGATCGAAACCTTGTCCATTAAATGGAAGTTGTTGACGAGCTGTTTAAATTAATTAACCATGCAAGGTCTAACGACCTCGTTTTCTTTTATCTTTTCGTTTTAGCGAGCTATGAAAGGACAAACCCTACTTTTTAGGTCCATTTCTTTCTAGCGAGCTATGCAGGGACACTTGGTCATTTGCTTTTTAGGCTCTTTTTTATTATAACGAGCTATGCAGAAACACTTTACCCTCTGCTTTTTAGGCTCTTCAATATTTATAGCGAGCTATGCAAGGGTTGTCACCTCGCCTGCTTTTTAGGCTCTTTAATATTTATAGCAAGCTATAAAGGGGTCGTCACCTCGCCTGCTTTTTAGGCTTTTCTTTATTAGCGAGTTATGCAGAGGCACTTGGCCATCTGCTTTTTAGGCTCTTCTTTATTAGCGAGCTATGCAGAGGCACTTGGTCATCTGCTTTTTAGGCTCTTTTTCATTATAACGAGCTATGCAGAGGCACTTTACCCTCTGCTTTTTAGGCTCTTTTTTAGCAAGCTATACAAAAGCACTTAGTCATATGCTTTTTTGGCTCTTTTTTATTTTTTCATAGCGAGCTATGCAGGGGTCGTCACCTCGCCTGTTTTTTAGGCTCTTTTTTAACAAGCTATGCAGATGCACTTACCCATATACTTTTTAGGCTCTTTCTTAGCGAGCTATGTAAAGGCACTTAGCCATCTACTTTTTAGGCTCTTCTTTATTAGCGAGTTATGCAAAGGCACTTGGCCATCTGCTTTTTAGGCTATTTTTCATTATAGCGAGCTATGCAGAGGCACTTTGCCCTCTGCTTTTTAGACTCTTTTTTAGCGAGCTATGTAGAGGCACTTAGTCATCTGTTTTTAAGCTCTTTTTATTTTTTCATAGCGAGCTATGCAGGAGTCGTCACCTCGCTTGCTTTTTAGACTCTTTTTTAGCGAGCTATGTAGAGGCACTTACTCATCTGCTTTTTAGGCTCTTTCTTAGCGAGCTATGCAGAGGCACTTAGCCGTCTGCTTTTTAGGCTCTGTTCTATTTTAGGCGAGCTATTAAGTTCGGAGTCCGTTAGTCCAGTGGAATGAGTTGAATTATAAGCAGGGGGAAATGGAGCGTTCATTAACTAAAATGAGTTTAAATTATATATAACAAAAGAGTTTACTAATAATAAGGACGGAGGTGCTCGGCATTCCAAACTCGAGGGACTTCAGCTCCATTCATGTTAGTTAAATGATAAGTTCCATTTCCCAAGTTTGCTTTGACAACATAGGGTCCTTCCCAGTTCGGGCCTAAGGATCCCTTACTGGGTTTACGGGCTCCGGACAGAATGATCCGCAGTACTAAGTCCCCCACATTGAAGCTACGGATTCGAGCACTCTTGTTATAGTACCTCGCGATTCTTTGCTAATATCCAACTACTCTTAATCTTGCGGTTTCCCTGGTTTCTTCAAGCAGGTCTAAGTTCGCAGCAAGTAGCTGAGCATTGTCATTTGGATTGAAGGTTGCTCTTCGTTGCGAGGTGACTTCAAACTCGGCTGGGATCATGGCCTCAGACCCATATACCATTGAGAACGGAGTCTCGCCTGTGGAACTGTGAGCTATGGTCCTGTAAGACCATAATACTTTCTGAAGCTCGTCTACCCATGCTCTCTTCTTTGCTTCTAGTTTCATCTTCAGGGTCTGCTTAATAATCTTGTTTACAGCTTCAACTTGGCCATTGACTTGTGGATGGTCCACTGCTGAGAAGCTCTTAACGATCTTGAGGTCGTTGCAGAACAAGAGAAACTGGTCACTAGCGAACTGGGTCCCATTATCAATCATGATCTGTTGTGGGACTCCGAATCTGCAAATAATATTACTCCACATGAACTTCTCAATCTTTGTTGTGGAGATTTCTGCCAACTTCTTCACTTCTGCCCACTTGGTGAAATAGTCAACTACGACCACGGCATGTTTGCATCTTCCACGAGCCATTGGCAGGGGCCCAATCAGATCCATCCCCCAAATTGCAAAGGGCCATGGGCTCACCATTTATTGGAGATAAGCTGGTGGAGCTCATGGAATTTGGGCGAACCTTTGACATTTGTCACATTTTTTTACTAAGTTAATAACGTCTTGCCTCATGGTGGGCCAATAGAAACCTTGACGAAGTGCCTTCTGAGCTAGAGACAGCCCCCTAACGTGATTCCCACAATGGCCTTCGTGAATCTGCCTCAGTATTGTTTCACATTCAAGGCCATCAATGCATCTTAATAGTGGAGCTGTGAACCCTTTCTTGTACAGTGCATCATCATAGATGCAATATCTGGCTGCTCTAGCTCATAAATGTCAGGCTTCCAGTTTGTTACTTGGCAGTCTTCCATCTTGCAAATAATTGAGAATTGAACTCATCCAGGAATCGGGCTGCACGGTTATGGCCATCAGTGAATTCTTCTCTTTCGTACTTGGAGCTAGTAGAAATTCAACTGGGATTGCCCTAAGAAAATCTGCATCTCGTGTGGTTGCGAGGCGAGCTAATGCATCTGCATGCGAGTTTTGGGCCCGTGAGATTTGCTTCATCTCATACTTCTTAAATGCACCTAGCAGTTCGTGAACTTTCTGGAGGTAAAGGGCCATTTTTGGTCCCTTGGCTTGATATTCCCCCAATATGTGGCAGACAACGAGCTGTGAATCGCTGAAGACTTTCAAACGTTCAGCTCGCATCTCTTTAGCTAAACGCAGACCTGCGAGCAGAGCTTCATACTCAGCCTCATTGTTTGTTGTCTAAAAGTCAAACCTTAAAGCACAAAGGATTTTGTAGCCTTCAGGACTCATTAGTAGAATTCCAGCTCCAGACTTCTGCTCGCTGGACGATCCATCAACATAGAGCTCCCAGGCCGGACCTTCAGAAGATTTAGCTTCATCATCCACAGGTGCTGTAAACTCTGCAATGAAATCTGCCAAGCCTTGAGCTTTGATGGTCGTCATCGGCTTAAACTAGATGTCGAACTATGCGAGCTCCACTGCCCATTTCAACAGTCAACCTGAGGTATCTGCCTTTTGTAAGACTTGTTTCAGCGGGTACTGGGTGAGGACTTCAATTGTATGAGCCTGAAAGTAAGGTCGCAGTTTCCTCGATGCGATCACCAGGCAATAAGCTAGTTTCTCCATCTGCAAGTACTTGGTCTCAGCATCCTGCAACCGCTTGTTTACATAATACACCGGAAGCTGCGTCTTTTCTTCTTCCCTCACCAGTACAGCACTCAGAGCTTGCTGAGACACTCTCAAGTACAAAATCAGTCTTTCTCCTTCTTTGGGCTTAAAGATGAGCGAAGCTCGTCCTATGTATTCCTTTAATTGCTGGAAGGCGACTTCACACTGTTATGTCCACTTGAAGCTTTTGGCTTTCTTCAAAATATCAAAGAAAGGGATGCATTTGTCTGTAGCTTTCGAAATGAACCTACTTAGTGCCGCGACCTGGCCATTAAGGCTCTGCACATTTTTCACCCTAGTAGGCGATCTCATGTCGATCAATGCTTTGATCTTCTCAGGGTTTGCTTCAATTCCTCTACTGTTGACCATAAAGCCTAGGAACTTTCCAGAAGCTACTCCAAATGCGTACTTGTGAGGATTCAATTTCATCTGATAGCTCCTCAGAATCTGAAACATCTCTCCCAGGTCGCATACGTGGTCACCTATCTGCTTGGATTTAACTAGCATATCGTCAACATAGACCTCCATGGTTTTTTCAATTTGCTCCTCAAACATTATGTTCACCAAGCGTTGGTAGGTTGCTCCAGCATTTTTCAACCCGTAGGGCAACACCTTGTAGCAATATAACCCCCGATCAGTCATGAATGAGGTGTGCTCTTCGTCCTCGGGTTTCATTGGGATCTGGTTATATCCCGAATATGCATCCATGAAGCTTAGGAGCTCGTGGCCTGCAGTAGCGTCCACGAGCTGATCTATCCTTGGCGGGGGAAAACTGTCTTTTGGGCACGCCTTATTCTGGTCAGTGAAGTTGATACAAGTTCTCCACTTATCGTTCTTCTTTTTCACTAGTACAGGATTGGCAACCCAAGTCGGGTAGTAAGCTTCTCTGATGAACTTGTTAACTAGCAGCTTGTCTACCTCTTCTTTCAGTGCTAAGTAGCGTTCCCCTATCATTGCTCTTCTTTTTTGGCGAACTGGCTTAAAGTGAGGATCAATGTTCAGCCTGTGAGACATCACCTTTGGATCTATTCCCACCATGTCCTCATGATTCCATGCAAACACATCCAAGTTCGCCTTCAGGAAGTCAGCGAGCTGGGTTCTCAGTTCTGGAGCTAATCCTCTTCCCAGCTTCAAGCACCTCTCTGGGTTTACCTCGCTGACTTGTATATCTTCCAATTCTTCAACTGGACCAGTAGCTCGGTCTACATCTACCTCGCAAGGGTCCAAGTCGTGACTGATTCATTTCTCAGTCATGGTTCGTGGTTCGCCCCCCGAAACCACGTTCACCTTCTTTTCTCTTACGCCCATCTTTACAGCATCTTCATAGTAGCGCCTTGCTAAGTGCTGCTCTCCTCGAACACATCCGATGCCATTCGGAGTTGGGAACTTGACTGTAAGAGTTCTGGTTGAAGTAACCACATCCAACTCGTTCATGGCAGGTCTCCCTAGGACCATATTATAGGTTGATGGGCAGTCAATTATCAAGAAATCCGTCAGAGTTGTCACCTGACGACCTGCCTCACCAAGAGTCAACGACAACTTAATCTGACCCACTGGTATTACTGCATCCCCAGTGAAACCATATAAAGGCTCTAGGGACGGTCTCATTTGTTCTGCTCGCAGCCCCATTTGAACAAAACAGCTCCTATACATCACGTTCACCAAGCTCCTAGTACCAATCATGATGCTCCTAACTTCCACATTGCTAATTTTAGCTTGTATAACCAGCGCATCGTTATGAGGCCAAATCACCACTCTAGCATCTTCATCAGTGAACACGATCTCATCCGAGGTCGTTTTTGCTCTTTTTGACGACCCATCCCACCCATTGAGCTGAAAAGTATGATTCGCCTCTCGAACGTATCTCTCATGTGATCTGTTTGAATCACCTGCGATATGGGGGCCACCATGAATGGTAAAAATGGTTCTTACCACCGGCTCATGCTCGGGCTCAGGAGCTTGTTGGGGCTGTTGCTGATGTATTGGCTGTTGTTGGTGAGGTCGTTCCTGCTGAGGTCGTGGTCCATCCATCTTTGTAAGTTTTTCAGTTTGTTTCTAATTATATGATGCAATACTAATAAATTGATTATAAGTTTTTATTATAATATTCGTAATAGTAGATATATCTCCGACTGTCCATATAATATTAATTTCAACAAACCTAACTCGTTTTATATTAGATTTCAAAAATAAATTAAGAAAGCAAGTAATTTGTTATTATTTGAAATAATTTAATGATTTTGAAAGTTTGTGCTGTTTGTTTAATGCAATGCTAATGAATAAATTGTCGACGGTGAATTTCAGTCGACGGGTAATCAATGTCCAATACCTGCAATCAATGTGAGAAAGCACAAAAAACCAAGAGAATAACACGGCAAAGAACCCAACAAGATGAAGAAACACAAAGCGTTTTACGTGGTTCGGCAATACTAAGCCTATGTCCACGGCTGTCTCTCTTTAATTCTGCAGAGTGACAGTATAATATTCAATGTGTCTGTTACAATGATTTTAACCCCTATTTATAGGGGAAGTACCGTTACAATTCAGGAAATAATGAAATAGGAAGAGAATTATGAATTAATTATACTTCCTAATCTGTCTGAATAAAATCAGGAAACTGCTCCTTAAAATCCGAGATAAGGTTGACTTGAATTTGAATTTGAATAAACTTCTATATTTGATGAGGGAATCACGATTTGATTGGGTAACTGCCATATTTGGTGAGAGAATCATGATCGGATTAGGCAGTTGCCTATTTCTGGAAGATACTGCATTTATTACGTTCTTGAGCGCGCTGCTGTCTATGGCGGTCTCGAGCTGGAGCTCGTTGAGAGACGAACAGCGAGCTGTGTTTGTTGTGAATGGTGGAACGAGCTACGATCTGGCTATGAGACGAGTTCGTTGCTGCGGGCTGAGAAGATTGTTGGACCGAACTGTAGAGCCCACAGGGCCTGAAATTGATACTTGGGCCTCGTCTGATAGCCTTTGTATTTGGGTTGACTTTATTGGGCCTCCTATTGGGCCTAAGCTGGGCTTTTACCAGCCCATTTAATGAATCCGAAAAATACATACAACATAAATAAAGTGTGTAGAATCTATCATGAGTAGATAAAAGTGTGTAGAATCTATCTAAAAGTTTAATTTTGTCTTTTTTTTAAACAATTTGCAATAGATTAAGTTCATAACAATTAATTTTATTTTTTTAATATTAATGTCTAATTTTACTTAGTGGTAGTGAGGGCTCATTTAGTCTGATATTGCTTTAGATTCAAGATGTCTCCGCTACAAGTAATATTGAAAAAAGAAATTATAAAGCAACGAAAAAAATAAATGTTTAAATTGTAAATCAAAATAAAATATTCCAATTTTAAGAAAATTTGGAATGAGATGTATAGTTTTTTTTTTTTTTTTAAGTTTATAAAGTTTATTTTCATGAGTATTTGAGGGAAAAAAACAAAATCTGTGTAAAATAAAATTAGTATAAATTTGAAAATATATTATTTTTGGGAGAGTAGATTTGAAAAAGAATATTTTAAATATCATTAAGTGATTTATAATTAAATTATAAGTTAAGAATTTTTACTTTTTATTTTCAGTTGCTTTTAGGTAGTTTTAAGTGGTTTAACCACTTAAAATTAAAAAAAAAAAAAAAAAAAAAAAAAAAAGCTCCTTAATATGTACAATTTAACACCATTAAATTATAAATACATACAATAAATGACCATTTAGCTTTGAAGTTTTAAGTGATTAGTGATTGCCTCAATGAAAGAGAAGGATATGTTATTAACCTTGCTCAGAAAATGTGCCCTCGAAACCACAAGTCCGTAAAGATAATGACTTGAGAGAAATTAACTGCCCAATGTTTTGTAGTATACTGGTGTCAAAATTGGTTTCGCCCATGACCAATGATTTCAAATTTTTCAAATTAGACAAATCTATAAACACAAAACTAATTCATATATATCGGATAATAATCCAAATGCTAATATTGATAATGACTGATATCTATAGCCTAAATAGATTGGTTTAGTATTAATAAAACTTTAACTAGCCAATTTATCATTCTTAATAAAAGTGGTTGAACACTTCTTTTCATTCTAAGAGGTCAAAGATTCAAGTCTCACTCTTATCCTAAATACACAAGATGTGAGTAATTTTTTTTTTTTTAATTTAATACTCTTTCCCCTGCTGTTAAAAATATATATATAGTTATTAACTCCAATTTTTCAAGAAAACAAAACAATTAATAAGATGATTGATTAAACTTATAAAAATATATATATATTTAATTACATACATAAACCACAAAAAAAAGATAGTGTATGAGACAGATCAATGAAATCAAATATGTAAATTTTGAAATTTTTAAACATAAAAATATTATTATCTATTATTATTATAATAAAAATTATTATAATATACTCAAAAAAAAAAAAAAATACTCGTAATATATTATGTTGGGTCTTTGTAAAAGAAATCTAATCCTTAATATATGGGTTTATTAAAATATTCAGCAACGAGAAATTTATCTTGCATGCCTAAGATGCCATTAAGTTGACAATCCGAACGATCAAGCTCTCAAGGGACGTGAAAGCTGCAATGCTTTGAAGAAGGTTTATATGAAGAGAAGAACCTTCCATGGATAACTCTTTCGACAAGGCAAAATTATGCGAGTCTGTATATACTCAAGGTTTTGGGAAACATTAATGGAAATTGAAAGGAGCCAGCAAACTTACCTGCAGTACTCATTATTCCACTGAAATTATTATAGCTAAGGTCAAGGAACTTCAAATATGGAAACGACCCTAATGACTGCAATAGGGCGTTTCCATCATGAGTGCCGACGTTCTGTAGAAACAGGAACCGTAGGTTCCACCAATTAGTAGAAAGATATACACAAAATTAGGTTGAATGTGCTAGCTATTGAAATTGATTACTGGGGGAAAAAACATAAAAACCCACCTTTTTAATGTTTATTAATTTGAATCAGTGAATAAGACTATATATGTAGGCTAATGGAAACATTTGTGGTTTATAGAACTAATTGAACAGAACTATCCTTTTAAAAGTGATTAAATTTTCATTCTATTGGTACATTTGTTGACCACAAATTTGTTGATTTGATTGTTGCTCACGTCCAACCCCTCTAAATTGCTCAGAGAATCAAGTAATTCTTTTATGAGTTAAACGAAGTAAATGAAAAATAAGAGAAGCCGAAGCTTGAGCTATTATTTTCCTCTCATTTCATTATTAAAAACAAAGTAATCAAAGTTTGTTGTTGTACAGAAAGAGAAAAAAGGGGGAAGCAAGCTTAAAGACTGGAAAGATCATTTGTCTCTTTCAATCCAATATCGCGTACATATAGTTGTTTCAATGATAAAAGTTCACTCAAAGATGATAAGATGTTGTTGTTGAATAAGTTATCTTTTAAATCCAAATACTCCAAGTTACTCAACTTTGAATCTGTGACATGAAAATAAAATATTTCAAAAACTACCTCAATTATTTAGAAAATTAAATTGAATATTTCATTCTCAATATTATATAAAACAATTTTTAAAATAATGAGATGTTAATTATTTGAAGTAACTTTATTATTGATTAGATTTAGTCCTCTAAATTACATAGAAACTTTGGATGATAAATATCTCATCTAATGTTGATAAAATGGCAGCCATGAATCACTTTTATATGGTTACTGTTATAAAAGACCTAGTCATTAAATAATAATATTTTAAAAATCTATAAATAAATTCATCTTAATTTATTTTTTGGAGTGAATATAAAAGTGGAAAATTTTATATAACAGAGAGTTTCTGTATTTTCAGTGATTTTTAAATTCAGGAGACTGTAAGGAAAATAATAATTAAAAAAATTAAGATATTTATAACATGTTTTACAAGAAATTAGCCCCATGCTCCTAGTTCTTAACTTAGGAATTGTAAAAATCCTCTTATGACATATTTCTTAGCTTTTGAAGTGTAAGGAACTTCTTTTTTTTTTTTTTTAATTTAAAGTAAAGGGCATATTAAAAATTACAAAATTATTGGTCTACAGTGCAGTAACAATTTTATAACTTATATCCACTTGAACAACATGAGTACGTGTTGTTCTGCCTTATAAGTTACAAGACTTTCCGAAGGTAATTGTAGCTGCTCATCCTAAAAAATAGATTATGAAAACCAATTTTGTTTCTCTAATAAGAAGAATTGGAATAGAAGATACAATTTCGAATCAAATGACAAGATTTATTACAAAATCAACAAGTTTAGCAGTTTAAATACGTTTTTTTGACAGATAACTAGTTAAACTTATATTTTTCTAATTATTAATATTATTCTAGTTATTAAACCCAATTTATGTTGCCTTTACAAATGAAATGAAAAAAAAAACCTCTATAAATAATCAAATTTTCTTTTGACCAATACCTTTGGGGAACATGATTCGATCAATCCCAGTTCCATCTAGGCCTAATGATACTAAATTGTTGTAGGATTCTAATTCTGAAACGGGTGCAAAGTAAGATAGTCAGAAGCATGACATGAAAACAATCGATTTTTTTTTTTTTTCAACCAAAATTTAGAAAGAGTAAATTGAGTCGCGGAAAAAATTCTAGTTACAAGATTTTAGTTTAGTAATGCCCAAATAAGATCCAATTCATTCGACTTAGAGCCTTGTTTTTAAGAGAGTGGTAAAGTTAAAGATGAAGTTTACCTTGAAGATTAAGTGTTCCTTTCAATTTGTTGTAAGAAAGGTCTAAATGTACAAAAGAAGAAAGAGTACTTATAGATGATAGGATGCTAATTAAAGTTGTTCTCAGATAAATAGAGCTCCTCCAAATTACTCAATGTTGGCAAATTGTCAAAACCTATAATATGAGAAGAAATGATAGGACCCGACCTAGGTTCCCTCTGTCGAACTTAGCGATTCTGTCAGGCATCCCACGAAACCCTTTTGAAGTCTAACTAGTAAGACTCTAAAAGGATGTCGTGAAGCAAATCCTTAACTTTTATTATTTTACTAAACATATGAATCATAAAATTTTAAAGCTCTCATAAATTTCAAGTAAATTTTCAAAATTATAATTAAGGGTATTATCACAATTATTCGGGTAACTAAAACATGCATAAGTTATCTTAACATAAAATGCTCTACAAAATATGTTCACAATCAAATATGCATAAGTACATGGTTGATTTTCAAATCACAGTATTCATAAAAGAGACTTTGTAACATTGTCGATCGTCTTAGCCCACTTAATCTGAACAAGGCGAACAAGTACCCTGATCACTTGTTCCTGCACTTGGGAGGTTTTTGTAACATAAACCAAAAATATTAGGAGCTACAAAAACTTAGTGAGTGTGTAAGTGTTTCTATTTAAACTAATCTCTATAAAATATACCTCCCAAAAAACATTTGAAAAACATTTTTCTTTTAAAACATTTTTATTTCTAAAAACTTATGTTTATAAACTTACCATAAAGTTTTCAAAAAACTTGTGCTAAATTTAGTTTATAAAATACTAAAACATTTCACAAATTCTCGAGCATAGTTAAAAACATTTTCTTTCTAAAATTTGTTTTTAATGGTATGATTTTCTTTCTAAAATACACTAATGGGAATCTAAAGGAAGTTATAACCACATGACGACTAATCTAGTGTCGCTTAATATAGGGTCACGTGGCGTAAAGCTAGCATCGTACATCGTGACAAAACAATGAAGACATCTTGCTACTACGCGGTGGAATACTACATCGCACATCGCATAGTGACATAATACCCCACAAGTGTAGAGGGTGACTTGACAGAAATGACAGACTCAATTCCCCTGATGTTAGTGACACGCTCTCCCAACACTTGCCACACACTGCAGGATATACCGGTCGAGTCTAAATCTATAGAATTTATCTATAAATTTGAGCTGTCCACTAGCCTTTGAAAACTTTTTTCTTTCTATAATTTAAATCAAATTCTTTTTCATTTTATAAACGTAAAGTGTGCCAATATGTTGCATACTATGTCATATATAAACTATTCATTTTTATGCTAGAATATAAAATCATTTATAAGTTAAAATGTGTAATGAAAATATACAAAATACTTGCATGATAAATTGAAAAGTATGTAACATTAATAAAAACAATTTCACACTCACTGCTTGCTTTTCAATTCACTTGAAATCACTTATTCAGTGACCTCTTTTAGCTCGCCTCTTTACCTACACTTAATACAAATGAAATCTCCGCTTAAAACGTGCAAAGATATCCAACACCTCAATTCCAAGTCAATTCAATTATCGATATAACTTATAATCCCATTCAAGAGGTAACAAACTACACACTACCCAATCTGGATCGAGCTGCGAGCTCATTCAGCTAATCCAACTCATCTCTTTTTGCGAGCTGCTACCTTCTTCCAGCTTGCCTTTTGCAAGCTGCTGCCTTAGTCCAGCTCAGACAAGCCTTATAATGGGCTGCCACATCACCCAGCTCTCTTTACGAGCTGCTGCTCTAGCCTAACTCGGACAAGTGTGGTAAAAAGAGAAACGAGTATTGCCCAGCTAGTCCAGCTCGTACTTTGCGAGCTCCTACCCTAACTCACGTGCACTGAATTTTTAACATTTCTTTTCCAGGTTTTATACCCTACCAAGCATTAACATACCCTAACCTCATTAAATTTCAAATACATACACTCAGTAATATTTCATCAGTTTCTTCATCTAAAACCAGATCGTAATCACAATAGATTTTGCAACTTAATCATCCTAAACAACAATCAAACGACCTTAATTCAACATATCTTTGTAGCTCCTTCACTTACCAATTTCCCCTTAGCCTTTTGCCTTGTTTTCCCACTCATTTGCTACTTCAAATCTTCAGATCTACATTCAGAATCTCGTTCACACATGTACAAACCATAAGCTATTCTCGGCAGACTTCTCGCTAACATAAAACCATAAAAACTTGCTCTTATCACTTGATTCTTACTAGATCTAGCTTAATAATCATTTTAAATTCGTTCTTCAATTTCCTACATTGTGATTATCCTTAAAAAACGATAGAAATCGACTTGATGCGACTGCTAATCTGCTTCCTCTGTTCTGCCGATAGCTTGCTCTCTCCTCTCTAGATTTTTTCTTTTCTTCAGCTCTCTCCTCTCTAGATTTTTCTTTTCTTCAACTCTCTTTTTTCCCTTTTCATGGCAACACTCACTCACTACAAATATATATAGGCATGGATCAAGCTCAACATTTACCCTTAAACTTTCTTAAATTTATGATTTTTATCATTTTCTAGAGAATCCTTCACTTTCCCAAAATATCCTTGACATCTCACTTTATTTATAATTTTGCCACTCTTAATAAAAATCTTTTATTTCCATCAATTGCCCTTTAGTTTTTTATAATTCAAATTTATTTATGATCCTGTCGAAAATTTTACAAACATTTAATTTCATCTCTGAATACTTTAAAAATCTTTATATTATCTTATAAGGGAGAATATACCAGTACGATACATTATTCCGTACATATGTACAATAGCAAATCGAGAGGGGGTATTACAAGAAACCATTTTGTTAGCCATGCCATCTTAGTTAAATAGTAAATCAAACTAATTATATTATTCTCTAGAATTTTTTCATCAGTTTCTTCATATTAAGTGAAACACTACAAAGGCATTAATATTCTAAAACTACAAGGAAATTATTTATGCATAATAAATACGCAAGCTTTATAAGATTGTGTAACAATTTATTCATTTAATATTTAAAAGAATTAGATAAGGATCAAAGGTAAAACAAGTGACCTTCATTTTCAACACAACTAGCTATCTAATTGCCTTTGAAGTTAAGATTTTGTATTCAAAGGGAGAAAACAAAGAAGCATTTAAATGTCATTGTCGACGTTGAAATCCAATCGACGAGAATTCAATGTCCAGTACCTGCAATCAATGTGAGAAAATACAAAATCCAAGAGAAATATAGCAAAGAACTCAAAACAAAGTAAGAGAACACAGGGATTTTTAACGTGGTTCAGCGAGTGCGCCTACGTCTACAGCTGTCTCTCTAAAATTTTGTAGAGTGACAATATGATATTAATTGTCTGTCTGTTACAATGATTTTAGCCCCTATTTATAGGGGAAGAGATAATGCAAATCTGGTAATAATAAAATAGGAAGAGAATCATGAATTAATTACGCTTTCAAATCTGTTTGAATAAAATCAAGAAACTACTCCACAAAATCCGAATAGGGTTGACTGAGTTTGAATTTGAATTAACTTTCATATCTGGTAAGAGAATCACGATCAGATTAGGTAACTACCTGTTCTGGAAGATACTACATTAACTGGCCAGCTGGGCAAGCTGTTTACTGTCTATTGCCTTGAGCGACCTCGAGTTGAACCTCGCCAAGTAATGAGCTATGTATAGAGCGAGTTTCATAGTGAACTGTAAAGTGAAATGAGCTGACTAATGCGAACTGAAGAGCTCGCTGAGGCGAGCTGATCTATAGAGATTATTGGGCCTGAATTGATAACTAGACCTTGTCTGATGAGCCTTTGCATTTGGGCTGACTTGATTGGGCCTTCATAAGCTTTTACCAGCTCATTTAGTGAGTCCAAAAATGCACATAACATCAGCCCTCCAGCTCTCAGTTCGTTCTGCGAATTGGGAGCTCGAGCTCGCTGGTAAAAGCTATACTTAAATTTATGTTTCGCGTCTTTTTAAATTCATGCTTATTAATACTCACACGTGGCGGTCATGTAGGAGGTGACTGAACTGTCTCTGGCACGTCTTGTACCACGCACATTTAATGCGCACATCTTTCAACTGACGGCTACATGATTACAGAACCGTTACTTGTGCTGCGCTGTTGGATCGATGGCGGTTACTCAGCACGCAGATCTGATGGCTGGGGTTCGAGCTCGTCCACCTATATAATCTGGTGGAGCCCTTTCGCCCTCTTTTTCATCTATCATTTTCTCTCGAAGCCACCAAGTTTTCTCAGCATATTCACCGACTCTTCACAAAATCTATTTTTTCAATCGCCGTTCTTCACACTCTCATCAAAGATTCACGGTAAGCTCTTTCTTTTGACTTCAAGCCTTCAGTTTTCTGATTCATATTTGTTGAATTTATGTTGCATTGCTGTTGCGTTTTGCTATTGTTGTGTCTGAGATGGTTTGAATACGTCATGTTCTTAGTGTTGAGCCTTTATTGTTCTGAGTTTCTTGGTAAACACGACTTTTTAACTTTTGTTGATTTGATCCTGTTGCATGCTTGTTTGTAATCTGATTACTGTTTGTGGCCTGTCATGCATGCGAACTGTAGGATTAAATATATGTAGACTTCTAGCTCGTAAGTCGTTCTTTCATAGGTTTAGCCCCCCATTGTATGATCTGAAAAATAGGAAACTTAGAAAATTTTTCAACATTTTGGTAATCTGCTTGCGGCGACCTGAACATGCTTCCCTTGTATAGATGTCTTCAAGTGGAGCTCGTAATATTGATGAAGTAGCTCGAGGCAGGGAGGCTCATGAGCAGGATGAGGCTCAGGCTGCAGAACGACGAGCTCACAAGGAAAGAAAATATTGCGAAATGTTCGCACACTATTCCTTTACATTGGATCTTTTCGATCTAATAAGGCTTGTTCTTCAATTTTACATCCCTAGGGGTTGTCGTGTGTTGACACTCATTCCTGCAAACCATGCCTACTATCCTCCATAGGGGTATGTCGTTGTCAGTACCCAACATCTCGAGCACGGACTAAGGTTCCCCATTCATCCCTATCTAATCGAATTTCTAAACACAGTCAAGCTCACGCCATTCCAGTTGACTCCGAACTCATATGTCGCAGCTGACCTCGTTGACTCTGGCTTTCCTAAAAAATGGTCTTCCTCCCCCAACTCCAAAAATCATCCAACACCTCTACAGCTTCAAGGCTTTGAGCACTAAAAAGGGGGAAAAACCAGATGACATCTACTATCTCACAACTCGTCCGTCGGAATATAAGAAACTCTTACCCCAATGAGGGGCGAAAGGTAAGTCTAACGTTGGGAAATATAAAACGAGCTAGTTCTTCGTCTTCTGCCCTTCTCTTATAGGTCTTAAGAATTTTAGCTTCGTTTTGAAACTAGGTATGCCAAGGGAAAAATTTAGCGAGCTAAAATATTTATTTATTTATTTATTTATTATTATTATTTTTTTTTTAATATTTTTTTAAAGCTGCAAATGGACGAGTCTCCTCTCAGCGACGAGGAAAGAATGGCTCTCGAGGTGCTCGCGAACTCGAGTGAAGCAAATATCAGCAGTAAATTTGACAACGCTCTTCTCCAAGTTCATGGTCTTGCTCCTCTTGAGGATTCTCCACTACTAAAACCTGAAGATGACTTAGGGAGCATGGACGATGACCCTATACTCCCTTCTGTCCTTAAAGTCCCTATCGAGGAAGAAGGATACACCTACTCGATCATCTCCAAGCTCTATCACCACTCTGCGAGTAGGTACATCAGCTCCTGTCCCTAGCTCGCAGGCAGAAACAATAGCTCTTGCTCCTAGCCCGCAGGTAGAAACTACAGCTCCTGCTCCTAGCCCGCAAGTAGAAACTACAGCTCCTACTCCAACTCCAGCTCGAACAACTCCTATTGTACAAATAGATTCAACTCATTCCCCTGTTCGAACAACTACTCCAAGGGTTCCATCTCCACCTGTTCAAACAAATCCAGTTCCCAGTCCAGCAGCTCCAACACCTGATGAAGAGACACCGGTTCCACCTCGTAGCTCACCAATAAGTGCTTCTAGGACAACTATTCCTCCAGCTCCCGCTTCATCCTTTGGCGAGCTCCAACCAAGAGGAAGAAACTTACTCTTCTGGAGTGCCCCCTGAAGCAACCTACTAAAGCTTTTTCAGCTACTCCAACCAAGAGGAAGAAACTTACTCTTCTGGAGTGCCCCCCGAAGCAACCTGCTAAAGCTTTTTCAGCTACTCTATCAAAGCGGTCTGCTGAACCCTCCGCCTCTCTCGCCGTTCCTTCAAAATGCTCGAAGAGACCTGTTAAGGCAAAATCTCCCACGATCGCCGCCCCTAGCGAGGTACCACCTTTTGAAACAGCAACGAATCTTCCCCGGGATCCAGCTCCCAACTCGCAGCCCAAAGTAAGGGATGTTCCACCTGAGGTACCGCCCAAAAAAACCCAAGCTGGCACCAGTAAGAAGAAAACAAAGAATTTGGCTACACGCACTTCTATCATTAAACGTCATGCCTATAGAAGCGAAGAGCCTGAGGTCGTAGAGGCTGAGGAGACTCCATCGTCGACCATGCCTGACCCCGAGGACGGACCTGGGGAGAGATACCTAAGCGTCCTTCTTGACAACTGGTCAAAAATCATGTTGGGTCAAACGAGGACCTTAGAGAATAGGTCCCTCAAGGGTACGGACCTGAACGACTACGCCACTTGACATTCCATGATGATAACTCGTTTTTCCCTTATCTCCTGACTTCTTTATTTTATCAGATATTAACTTGTGGAATTTTAGGCTACTCTTGCATCAATGAAGCGGAGGAGAGGAACCAGATATGTTGAAGAACAAATAAAGAAGCCAGAGAACGAGCTGGAGAAGGCTAAGGAGGAGATAGCCTCCTTGTCCGAGAGGGTCCAAGAAGGAGAAGGTTCACTGAGGGCTACGACGCAATGCTGGCCACAGCGAACTTAGCTAAACAGACAGCCGAGGAAGCTCTGGCGCAGTTAGAAAGTGATTATGATGCTTCCAGATCGTACTTCAATGCCTTGATTCGCAATTGTAAAGATGAATGCGACAAGGTAAAAGACGAATTGAATAAGGTGAGGGACGAGCTGAGGCAGTCTGAGCAGCAGGCCGAACTGGCTGATAAACAGGCTGAGTGAGCACAGGTTGTAGCACAGAGAACTGAGGAGGCCGAGCAACGAGCTGAGATTGCAAAGAAACAAATCGAGGTGCTCGAGCAACGAGTTAATGTTGCAGTGTAACGGGCTGAAAGAGCAGAAGCTACCTCTCAACGAGCTGAAGAGGCTGAACATAGAGCTGAGGTGCTAAGGTAGCAAGTAGGGGATGCAGTGCAGCGAGCTAAGGTAGCAGAGCAGAAAGTGGAGAATGTAATACAGCGAGCTAAAGCTACCGAAAAGCTGGCTGAGGCAGCTGAGCAACTAGTAGGGGCCTTGAATTCAGAAGCCGAGGATGCTAATCGCCGAGCAGGTGATACCCTCAAAGAGTTGATGGCTTTCCGAGAAAGATCTATTTAAGAAACGGAAGAGCAGGTTGCTGAAGCCAAAGATGAGGCCGAGGAGAGAAAAGGCCGTAATTTCCTTTACACGTATGGATGTCTCATCCTGACATGGATTTTTCTATTTTTGGCGATGAGGGACTCCGAGCTGTGAAGGAATTCAAGGCTTAGACTACCTCGTCTCCAACTGATGCAATTCCTCTAACAACATAAGCTCCTAGCACGACTTTTCAAGTTGGGCCCGCTGGTGACCTCGAATCTTCCAGCACGTCCTCGAGCAGCGATTCTCTTTTAGGACCAAATTCTCCAACTCAAAATTAAGAGCTCTTTTTTGTACTTGCATTTTTTCATCTTCCATTTGTAAAGGATTTTTTGAATTTAATGAAATTTTTTCACATCTTTTGTCAAATGTGTTTATATTATTGTGCTCGTTGTAACACATTTCATAATTTTCATTTTATAAGTTATAAAACTTCATGCGAGTTAATCATATGATCCTGCCCGAATAACTTAAGCAAATACTCAATTCATCAGTTAATAGCAATAAGTTGAAATCTTATTCGTTATATTGGATTGTTGACGAGCTATGCAAGCACACGACCTCGCCTGCTTTCTAGGCTCATTTCATTTAAGCGAGCTATGCAGGGGTACTTGACCTCACCTGCTTTTTAGGCTTTTTTTATTTTAAGCGAACTATGCAGGGGTACTTGACCTCACCTGCTTTTTAGGCTTTTTTTTAAGTGAGCTATGCAGAATCTTATTCGTTATATTGGATTGTTGACGAGCTATGCAAGCACACGACCTCGCCTGCTTTCTAGGCTCATTTCATTTAAGCGAGCTATGCAGGGGTACTTGACCTCGCTTACTTTTTAGGCTCTTTTTATTTTAAAATAGCTATGTAGGGGTACTTGACCTCACCTGCATTTTAGGCTCATTTCATTTAAGCGAGCTATGCAGGGGTACTTGACCTCGCCTGCTTTTTAGGCTCATTTCATTTTAAACGAGCTATACAGGAGTACTTGACCTCGCCTGCTTTTTAGTCTCATTTCATTTAAGCGAGCTATGCAAGGTTACTTGACCTCGCCTGCTTTTTAAGCTCATTTTATTTTAAGCAAGCTATGCAGGGGTACTTAACCTCGCCTGATTTTTAGACTCTTTTTATTTTAAGCGAGCTGCGAGCTAATCAACACGAAGCCCGTTGACTTTGTAACTTGGTTTAAAATTTGTCATGGGGGAACTGGAGCTTTCATTAGCTATAATAAGATTGAATTTCATAACAAAGAAGTTACCGATAATACGGATGGAGATGCTCGGCATTCTAAGCTCGAGGAACCTCAGCTCTATTCATGTTAGTCAAACGATATGCTTCATTCCCCAAGTTTGCTTTGATGACATAAGGTCCTTCCTAATTTGGGCCTAAGGACCCATCACTGGGTTTGCGGGCTCCAGGCAGAATGAGACGCAATACCAAGTCTCCCACGTTGAAGCTGCGAATTCGAGCATTTCTGTTATAGTACCTCGTGATTCTTTGCTGATAAACAGCTACTTTTAACCTGGCTGTTTCCCTGGCTTCTTCAAGCAGGTCTAAGTTTGTAGCAAGCAACTGATCGTTGTCATTTGGATTGAAGGTCGCTCTTCGTTACGAGGTAACTTCTAACTCAGCTGGGATCATTGTCTCAGATCCATACACCATCGAGAATGGCGTTTCGCCTGTGGTGCTACGAGCTGTGGTTCTGTAAGCCCATAATACCTTCTGAAGCTCGTCTACCCACGCTCCCTTCTTTGCTTCCAGTTTCATCTTTAGGGTTTGCTTTATAATTTTGTTCACAGCTTCGACCTGGCCATTAGCTTGTGGATGGTCCATAGCTGAGAAGCTTTTGACGATTTTGAGGTCGTTGTAGAACCTGAGAAATTGGTTGCTAGCGAACTGGGTCCCATTATCTGTCACAATCTGCTGAGGAACCCCAAACCTGCAAATAATGTCATTCCACACAAACTTTTCAATCTTCGTAATGGAAATTTCTACCAACTCTTTTGCTTCTGCCCATTTAATAAAGTAATCAACCGCGATCATGACATGTTTTCATCTTCCACGAGCTGTTGGCAGAAGCTTGATCAAGTCCATCCCCCAAATTGCAAAAGGCCACGGGCTCACCATTTATTGGAGATAAGCTGGTGAAGCTCGCGGAACCTGGGCGAACCTCTAACACTTGTCTCATTTCTTGACTAGGTCGATGGCATCCTGCTTCATGGTGGGCTAGCAGAAACCCTGTCGCAGTGCTTTTTGAGCCAAAGACAGCCCCTCAGCATAGTTTCTACAATGGCTTTCATGTATTTGCCTCATCACCGCTTCACAATCTTGGCCATCTATGCATCTCAAAAGTGAAGCCGAAAACCCCTTCTTATACAACACGTCATCATAGATGCAGTACCTAGCTGCTCTAGCTCGCAAGCGTCGTGCTTCCAGCTTATCACTTAGGAGTTTTCCATCTTGCAGATATCTCATAATTGGACCCATTCAGGAATTGGGCTGTACAGTTATGGCCATCATTGAATTCTTCTCTTCTGTACTTGGAGCTGGTAGGAATTCTACGGGGATTGCCCCAAGAAAGTCTACATCTCAACTGGTTGCCAAGCAAGCTAAAGCATCTGTATATGCGTTCTGAGCTCGCGAAATCTGCTTCATTTCATACTTTTGAAAGGAACTCAACATTTCATGGACCTTCTGGAAATACAAAGCCATTTTTGGCCCCTTGGTCTGATACTCCCCCAGAATGTGGCAAACCACGAGCTGTGAATCACTAAAAATCTTTAGCCGTTCAGCTTGTATCTCTCTAGCTAATCGTAGACCTGCGAGCAATGCTTCATACTCAGCTTCATTGTTTGTAGCCTGGAAACCAAATCTTAAAGCATAAAGGATCCTGTGGCCTTCAAGACTAATCAGTAGAATCCCAGCTCCAGCCCTCTGCTTGCTGGATGACCCATCAACATACAATTCCTAGGTCGGGCCTTCAGAAGATTTAGCTTCATCATCCACAGGCCTTGTAAACTCTGCAATGAAATCTGTCATAGCTTGAGCCTTGATAGTCGTCCTTGGCTTGTACTAAATGTCAAATTGTGTGAGCTCAACTGCCCATTTCAGCAAACGACCTGAGGTGTCCGCTTTCTGGAGAACTTGTTTTAGCGGATACTGAGTGAGGACTTAAATCATGTGGGCTTGAAAGTAAGGTCGCAGCTTCCTCGACGCGACCACCAGACAATAAGCAAGCTTTTCCATCTGCGAGTACCTGGTTTCAGCATCTTGTAGCCTTTTACTCATATAGTACACTAGAAGCTGCGTCTTTTCTTCTTTCTCACTAAAGCAGCACTTAAAGCTTGTTGAGACACTCCTAATACAGAATCAGTTTTTCTTCTTCTTTGGGCTTAAAAAGGAGTGGAGCTCGCCCCATGTACTCTTTCAACTGCTGGAAGGCTATTTCACACTGCTCTGTCCACTCGAAGCTTTTTGCCTTCTTCAAGATATCAAAAAATGGAATGCATTTAACCGTAGCTTTTGAGATGAACCTGCGTAGTGCCGCGACCTGGCCATTGAGGCTCTGCATATCTTTCACCCTTGTAGGCGATCTCATATCGATCAGTGCTTTGATCTTCTCAGGATTGGCTTCAATACCCCTACTATTCACCATGAAGCCCAGAAACTTCTCAAAAGCTACCCCAAATGCACACTTATGTGGATTCAGCTTCATCTGATAGCTCCTCAAAATCTGAAACATCTCCCACAGGTCGCGCACATGATCACCTACCTGTTTGGACTTTACTAACATATCATCAACGTAGACTTCCATGGTCTTCCCAATCTGCTCTTCAAACATCATATTCACCAAGTGTTAGTAGGTCACTTCTGCATTTTTCAACCCAAAGGGCATCACCTTGTAGCAGTATAACCCACGATCAGTCATAAATGAGGTGTGCTCTTCGTCCTCGGGATTTATTGGGATTTGATTATAACCTGAGTACGCATCCATAAAACTCAAGAGCTCGTGGCCAGCTGTAGCATCCACGAGCCAGTCTATCCTCGTAAGGGAAAACTATCCTTTGGGCATGCCTTGTTTAAGTCTGTGAAGTAGATGCAAGTCCTCCACTTCCCATTCTTTTTCTTCATCAACACGGGATTGGCGACCCAGGTCAGGTAGTAAGCTTCACGAATAAACTTATTGGCCAGCAGCTTATCTACATTTTCCTTCAGTGCTAAATAACGTTCCTCTATTATTGCCCTTATCTTCTGGCGAACTGGCTTATGATGATGATCAATATTTAACCTATGAAACATCACTTTTGGATCTATCCTCACCATGTCCTCATGATTCCACGCGAACACGTCCAAGTTCGCCTTCAAAAAGTCAGCGAGCTGGGCTCTTAGTTCTGGAGCTAAACCTTTCCCCAGCTTCAGGCACCTCTCTGGATCTGCCTCGCTGACCTATACATCTTCCAATTCTTCGACTGGCCCCGTAGCTCGGTCTGCATCTACCTCGCGAGGGTCCAGGTCGTGACTGACCCCTTTCTCAATCATAGGTCATGGCTCGTCCCTCGAAACCACGTTCACTTTCTTTCCTCTTACGCCCATCTTAACAACATCTTCATAGTAGTGTCTGCCCAAATGTTGCTCTCCTCGGACACATCCAATGTCATTAAGGGCTAGAAATTTTACCGTAAGGGTCCTGGTTGAAGTAACCACATCCAACTCGTTCATAGCAGGTCTTCCCAAGACCACATTGTATGCTGATGAGCAGTCAATTATCAAAAAATCTGCCAACACTGTAGCTTGATGACCTGCTTCCCCAAAGGTAAGTGGCAGCTTGATCTGGCCCACTGGTACAACAGCATCTCCAGTGAAACCATAAAGAGACTCTGGGGATGATCTTAGCTGCTCCGCTCCTAGCCCCATTTGATCAAAACAGCTCATGTATATCACATTTACCGAGCTCCTGATATCGATCATAATACGTCGCACTTCCATGTTGCTAATTTTAGCTCGTATAACCAGTGCGTCATTGTGTGGCCAGATTACGCCTCTAGCATCTTTATCTGTGAACACAATTTCGTCCGAGATCGTTTTGGCTTTCTTGGCAGGTCCCTCGGACTTACTGACTTGAAAGGTATGATTCGCTTCTCGGACGTACCTCTCGTGCGACCTGTTTGAAGTACTTACGATATGAGGTCCACCATAAATTGTAAAAATTGTTCTTATCGCAGGCTCATGCTCTAGCTCGGGAGCTCGCTGGGGCTGCTGTTGTGCTGGCTGTTGTTGATAAGGTCTTTCTTACGGAGGTCGAGAGTCTGCAGGTCTCGCTACATAGTCTCTCAAGCAACCTCTCCTGATTAATTTTTCTATAACGTCCTTCAACGCCCAACAATCTAAAGTATTGTGCCCGACTTCATTGTAATAGGCACAAAACTTGTTCCGATCTCTATGCTGAACAGGGGCTCTTAAAGGATTAGGTCTTCCAAAATCTTCCCTGTTCCTTTCAGCTGCGAAAATCTTATCCGGTGAATCCGTTAGGACGCTGTATCCTCCATAACGACCTTGACGCTGAGGTCGCTCATTCCTTGACTCTCTCCTCGTTCTTTTAGCAATTTGATTATTCGAGCCACTATTTCTACCTTCTTCGTTCCTGCCATTATTTCTTTTCTTCGTTTGACTGGAACTGCCTTATTTATTCTTTTGGTTGGACTTCTTCGGGCCGAAGGTTTCTTCCCATCTAATCTCCTTTGCAGCTCACTTGTTGAACTCTCTCAGATCCTTCACTGGGGACTTGTAAATGCTCTCATACAATTTTTCATCCTTGCACAACCCAACCGAGATCGCTATCATTATACTCTCGTCTGATGGATTTTCAACATTCACGACCTCGCGTCTAAACCTAGTGATATATTCTTTCAACGACTCACCCTGACGCTGGAAGATAGTAGCTAGGTGGCAGGATGGAGCGAGCTGCCTTCTCAATGCCCTATATTGGCCAACGAACTTTTGCTGACATTCTTCCCAACTACCTACACTACGAGTTGGGAGATTCTTGAACCATGTCCTTGGAATGTCTCCCAAAGTAACTGGGAACACACGACACTTCACTATTGGATTATCTGTCTGCAGGTCCATCTGAACATTAAAAGCATCAAGATGATCATAGGGGTCACTGTCCCTATTGTACTGCTGAATATTTGGCATCTTAAACCTCGGAAGGAGAGGCTGCGTCTCAATCTCCCTTGTAAATGGGGTCATTTCCCCATACTACCCACGCTGTTCCGGGGCTCCAGGTCGCGCTTCTAACTATCGGACCCTTTGGAGGAGTTCTTCTACCTGCGGGTCTCGAAGCTCATATCTCCTTATATGGTCGCGACCTGGGGAAGGGTAATCTGGATCATATCTCTCATCCCCTACGAATGAGCCTCCAGGCCTATGGGATCTTGCCTGTCGCTCACCCACTTCGTCCACATGCCGAGTTGCAACTCGGACTCTATCATGACCATCCTCTATCCTTCGGCTTCCATCCTGACTCAACCTCACCACTAGATTCGCTGGGCGGGCTTCCCTTTCTTCTTGGATGGGGCGACCTCCAACTCTAGATCACACATTAGAGGAACGAGCTGAGTTGGTAGGTCGCGGGATTTCCCTTGCTGGCCTTTCGGGCACCTACATTGCTTCATACTACTGGGACACGTGCCTTGGCGCCTGAACTTCAACCCTAGGTGCGTTCTATGCCTGAGCTTGCACTAACATATTGACAGCCTCTGTAAGCTGTTTGACAATATTCTCCAGCGCTTCTTACCTCTAGTACCACACATGCTGCCCTTCAGCCATTTGGGCAATTGGAACCGGTTGACGAGGAGGCAGAGGCGGCATGCCTATTGCAGCACTGATTGCCTGGCCATGGGATGTGCCTGTAACATGCATGGGTGCGTCTTGCACAGGCTACATGTTCTGTTAAGGTTGGTTCATATGACTCTCCGCCTGGTCATCATCTCTAAAATTCCTGTTTATTTTGGTCCTTGTCATGTTGTCAAAAATCGATGAATTAAGATGAAAAAGACTGCAGTTTGGGCCCTCCTTCTAGCGCCAAAATGTCGACGTTGAAATCCAGTCGACAAGAATTCAATGCCCAGTATCTGTAATCAATGTGAGAAAACACAAAATCGAAGAGAAATATAGCAAAGAACTCAGAACAAAGCAAGAGAACACAGGGATTTTTAACGTGGTTCAGCGAGTGTGCCTATGTTCACGGCTGTCTCTCTAAAATTCTACAGAGTGACAGTATGATATTAATTATCTATATGTTATAATGATTTTAGCCCCTATTTATAAGAGAAGAGATAATGCAAATCTGGTAACAATAAAATAGGAAGAGAATCATGAATTAATTATATTTTCAAATTTATTTGAATAAAATCAGGAAACTGCTCCACAAAATCCGAGATAGGGTTGACTGAGTTTGAATTTGAATTAACTTCCATATCTGGTGAGAGAATCATGATCAGATTGGGTAACTGTCTGTTTTAGAAAATACTGCATTAACTGGCCAACTGGGCGAGCTATTTACTATCTATTGCCTTGAGCGACCTCGAGCTGGATCTCGCCAAGTAACGAACTATGTATAGAGCGAGCTTCATAGTGAACTGTAAAGTGAAATGAGCTGAATAATGCGAACTGAAGAGCTCACTGGGGTGAGCTGATCTGTAAAGATTATTGGGCCTGAATTGATAACTGGATCTTGTCTGATGGACCTTTGCATTTGGGTTGACTTGATTGGGCCTTCATGGACTTTTACCAGCCCATTTAATGAGTCTAGAAAATACATATAACAATCATTCTCTAGAATCCTCATTCCTTAAAAATCCGAGATCAAGTTCCATGACTCTGCTGGTGGAATGATTGCAGAAAATGAATCTCATTGACAACAATTTGAGGTATTATGATCCCCCTTAACCAAATTTTGAAGATAATAATAAAGAAGACTATTGAAGAAAGGTTTAAGTTGCAAGAGAGTAAATCTCTCTTGTTCCAAACACGCCAAAATTCATCTACTTTCTAATGAAAAAAGAAAGAACAAAAATATGGAAAACTACATCCACGACTACATTGAAACCATCTTAACACACATTTGCTATTTTCCAGCTATTTATAATCTACTATCTTTGCATTTCACAAGAGAAATATTTGCCCACTATTTGTAAGCACGTGGATGGCTTCTTCAACTAATTTACTTTTTTTATTATTTATTTTTATCTCCCTCATATTCCATTAGTTAAACTTAATTAATTGGAAAAAAAAAAATACTTCATGAGAACATTAATTTTAGTGTAATTTGTTCCAAAGTTTTGAAGCTACTATTCATGATTTTTCTTTTCAAATTTGCTATAATAGTGACATAACTTTCCTAAATGTGAGTTCCATTGTTAATTTGTGATATCCATTTTGACTGTACAATTGTAGTAACTTTTTATTATTTGTGGACTACTCCTTGCTTAATTTGAAGTCAACCTAAAAAATCTTTAATCTCTCAGTAGGTTGCATTATTGTTATTGAATTGTGACATGTGGTCCTTGTTTTGTCCAATCAATGACTGAACACAACATTTGCATTGGACTTAAGAAGCTAATAATATATACAAAATATATAATTTTAATTCTTTTCAAAATGTGCTATGAACGGGGAACGGCGGCTTCCTCTAGTAGTAAGAGTTTGGCCCACTCATGATTTCTCTAAAGTCTTGGGTTCAATCTCATACTACCCCATAATAGGTCATTTTTTCACATATTATAAGTAGCTCTCTTTCATTTCTGGGAGGTGATATTCGAGCTGCACTTTAGAATCATATCTACATGGGCGTTATTAACATGTATCAAGTAAAAAAAAAAGTGTGTTGTGGACAATTAACTAATTTAAGAAACAATGGTATACTTCCATTGTCTACATGGGCGTTATTATTCATTTCAATCCACATCCTTTTTTATGTGAGTTTCACGTAACAGGTCAAAAAAAAAAAAAAAACCACTGGATAATATGTGATTTTTGTAAATGCAAATGAATGATTAGTCAATCTAAAAAGAATCATGTAATCAATTTTATTTTTTTAATACTTGTTTAAAAGAAATTTATAGATGACCTTTCTTCCATGTCAACATAAGAAGTATTTTTACTACCAATTCATTCTACCCTTTTAACAATGTAGACTTCTTTTATAAGGTATTGCATTATCATTTTTGTGGTTGTGACGATTTCATTTCAATAAGAAAGAAATTCTAGCAACTGGATTAATAATATAAAAGCATCAAAGATTTTAGTAGATATCAATTAAAAGAGAAAGATGTTTGTTTTAATCAGCACTCACCAATCCCATTTTTTAGAATTATTTAGCAAAATAAATATTGAGAAATAAGAAAAATAAACAATTTAAAAAATGATAGCAGTGTCAAAAAATAAAAATAAAAAGTCGTGGCTGATTTCTATTAGAGGAGACAGAATAATTTTATGGATGACAATTAGATTGACAAAGTCAAGTATAATGAATTTAATAGATATCGATTTAAATATATATATATATATATATATAATAGATATCAATTAAATGATATGTCCACCAAAAGGGATAGAAATTTCCAATATCTTGGAAATTAGAGGATTTTTTCCACACATATTACAAAGACTTTGAAGACATTCCTATTTATCAGTTATGGAACTTCTATATTCAATTTCATTATCACTTGCCGGTTGCCATTATTTTCCAGAGTGATTGTAATATTAGTCTTGCATTATTTAAGGTTTTGGATAGAACTTGATTGTAAATCAATAATAAAAAAAACACTCTTTCTTGGAAATTGAAAACTGTACATATTCTGTCAAATTGAAAGCAAATTGAAGATTCTGATTGGCTATAGAAATTTTCTTAACGATTGAGACTTTGAGTAATTTAATTGATTTAGTTCAATTGTAATCTTTCACATTAAATGACTTTGAAGCTTAAGCCAATCAAAATGTTGTTTCTTTCTCTTTTTTGAATTTTCTTTAAACGTGCTTTTGTCAATTGATTTAGTTCATACTGATAATGCCAATCTTTCACATTAAATGTTGTTTCTTTCTTGGAAATTGAAAACTCTACATATTCTATCAAATTGAAAGCAAATTGAAGATTCTGATTGGCTATAGAAATTTTCTTAACGATTAAGGCTTTGAGTAATTTAATTGATTTAGTTCATACTGATAATGCCAATCTTTCACATTAAATTTTGTTTCTTTCTTCGAAATTGAAAACTCTACATATTCTATCAAATTGAAAACAAATTGAAGATTCTGATTGGCTATAGAAATTTTCTTAACGATTAAGGCTTTGAGTAATTTAATTGATTTAGTTCATACTGATAATGCCAATCTTTCACATTAAATGTAGTTTCTTTCTTGGAAATTGAAAACTCTACATATTCTATCAAATTGAATATGTAGGTGACTTTGAAACTCGAGTCAATCAAAATGTCTATTTTTTTCTTTCTTTTATATTTCTTAATTTTCTTAAATGCTTATATATATATATATATATATATATATAGTTATAAATATATGGACTTAACACCACTTCCTTTTTTATAATATTCTTTACTTTATTTATTATTGTTTTATTATGAAAATTATTCTTCCAATTTATCTATAAATAGGTCTATATTATAATCATTGAGAATATACATCAATCGAATTATTTGTCAATTTGTTGCTTTTTGCATTGTTTTGTAACACGTTATCAGCACAAATCTGATATAAAAGATTTTATTCATGTAATCTACTCCCTACTATTTGATTCAAATTATCTTAATATTATATGTGTATTCAAATAATTTATTAATATATGTGTTTTGTGTAGATGTCATATAATACTAACGGATGTTATATTATATCTAAAATAAATTTTTCTTCAAGTTTAATTGATTTTTACCTTTTTACTATTATAGAAATTATTCTCTTAATTTGCCTCTAAATAAACCTATATATATGTAATACTTCTACTATCACTACCTTCTAACTTTAAAAGTTAGGATGAATCAATCAAACTCAAAAGTATTAAATGAATTTGATTAGTTTATCCTAACTTTTTAAAATTAGGAGTCACTGATGATAGCAATACTAAATATATATATATATATATAACTTTATACTTTCACTTATTTTGATATACCTAGTATGCAAAAATCTTCATAGCTTGATGTGGCTTCATGACAGAGTGTACTAAGTTAGCCCAGATCTCTCAAGTTTGAGTCACTACACTATTGTTGGTATGTTTATTAAAAAAAAAGGCATGCAAAAATCAACCACTTAATACATAATGATTATCCAAATATCAACAACTCAATGCATATTGATTAGGCAAAAATCAATAGCTCAATGCACATTGATTGTCACTTTACAATATGTAGCTCAAATAGTTAGTATACTTTTCCCTCACATCCGTAATAGAGATCAGAGTCCTACCATCTATATCTACTATTTTGCCTTCAACATTTATTTTTTCATCATGATATTCAAATTTTACAATGGATTTTTTGAGATTTAGATTCTCTTCTCTTTCAATTTTTTTTTTTAATACCTATTCCACTTCTGTTTATAATTACTATACTAAGTTTTGCCTCCATAATTACTATTCTACTCTTCCTAGTGAAGGTATTCAGATTTTATAGCTGATTTTTCGAGATGTTGTTATTTCTCTTTGAAATTCACTTTAAACCTAGTCATATCCTTTCATAAATTACAAATAAAATCTTTATTCATCATCCACATTATACGAAAACTTACTTCCCTCATTGTAATAAAGTATAATATCTGATTTATTAATAAAGTTCCAGGTCCCAACTTAGACCAATGGTAGAAATTAACATTTTGACAAACTGATATAATAATACTTGTGAAAAATCTTGATATAAATCTATGGTCCAATTCATACCATAAATTAATAATTTTGCTAAAAATTACGAATATAATTTATATTTTCTTGAAATATGACTTTATTGTTGCTTACTTTTCTTAATTCAAATCCAGCTAGTTAGATCTCATCTCTATTTTTTTTTTAATGCACTTAGAAGTTTGGGGGTTGAATTCTTTGCACATTTCATCTAGCATGGTTAATTTTTAGACGTCTTTCAATGAGAAGTTATTGTAAATGTCTAAGTAGTGTGTTAGGAAATACAAGAAGAGTTTGTGCTTGTTTCAATAGAATTTATCTTTAAGCTAGTGCACCGAATAGATTTTTTTAATGAATATAATTATAATGAATTTTATTAAATTAAATTGATAAAAGTATAATGGATTTATTTTTTTAGTAATGTAATGTAGTTTTAGTTGATTAATGAATGTTTAATTGATTATATTAGTTGAATTTTTAGCTGGTTATTTGAATGAATTTGAATGGACCAACATTCTTAAATTATAGAGGTTTTACATGACGATGACCATGATGGCTATAGTTGTTGAAGAAGATGAAAAAGGCAGAGGAACAAGTAGGTTGAAAAGGAAGAAAATTAGAAGTTGAGACATAGACTAAACATGCAGAGGTACATGTGTTGGGGTGAGATATGAGAGTCGAGAGATACACCACCTCAATTTTCTTTTGTTCTCTTTTGTGTGTGAGGGACAAAAATTTTGATTGCCTTCGCATCTAATTTACAACATGTCCTAGCTAACACGAATCCTTGAGACTAAAAAAATATTTGCCTCTTAATGGCATATGCCAAACATATATTTATAATACATGTTTACAATTTTTCTCCGCTAATGAGCTGAAAGATTTCACCATATAAAACCTTACTCATGATCAATAGTACCGGCACATGCAAGCACATATTGACAATCCATCAAATATCTTTTGACTATTGAAGCTTCATTCACTTTGTGCAACTCAGAACATGATTTTTTTTCACATTGTCATGATATGCTTCAAAATTAAAACTATGCATTTTTTACATTGTAAATTAAAGTGTGATAATATACAAATTAGAGAGAAAAAAAAATGCTAATATATTGAAGTAAAAAGGAACAAAAGGAAAATTAACAAAAATTGGAAAAATCACTCAAACTCCCTTTAGTTAATTGAAATTGCATCAATATAGCAAGTTTAGTCATAATTACAGTAACTTGAACTTTCAAAAGTGACATACAAATACCCTCTATCATTAATCAACCTCCGTTAAATCCATAGTGGCAATGGTTAAAGGCTTGAAATGACCAAAATGAAACCTTAAGGTCAAATTTCAAAATACTTTCTTTTATTATTTTAATCTAAAAAGTTAAAATCTGGTCGAAGGAGATCTATGGATGATCTTTTTCTAATTGGGGAAGTCTGATGTCAGCAACTCATTTGCCCCAACATCTCTACTTGCTTCTTCTTTATTGGAGCCAGATAAATGCTTGCAATGGAAGTTGAAGAAGAAGAGCACTAGCTGGTTTGAAGTGGGAAAGAATTGTAAATGAATGATATGGTGGTGGTGGTGTAGTTTGTTCTATTTTCTTGACAAAATTTCTAAAGAATGTCTCTCTATCAAAGATAGATAAATAAGCCTAAAAGCTTAAATATAGTGTTGTTCAAGGTACTAGAGGTAGTTGTAGTTGGTGAACAATGTGAGAAAATTGAATCTATATAGTGCTGGTGCCTCTTGTTAATATGAGTTGTGGTAGTGAGGATCGAATATGAGCACTATCGTTGAATGACAAAGCCAAATGAGTATCATGAAATCCTTCCATTCTTGTTGGTATCTGTTTAGAAAAAAAAAAACCACTATATAGAATGGCTAGGGGTAATAACAAACACCCAGGTGATGAACTCTTCCACATCTCCTCTAATCAGAGGAAATTTAACTTTTTTTTTTAATTTTTTTCTGTTCTTCATTAATTACCATTGATTGTTAGGTTGATATTTTCTTGGACTTTTGGGTTGGATCAATGACCTAGTATTGATGAAATATACTTATTCTTGATGATATTGATGAATATGAATTGATTATGGTGTTGATTTGGGATAAAATGATCATGATGATAATGACAAATTTTTGAAGATGGTGATAAAGAAGATGAATTGATTTTATTTTTCTAAGTTTTTAACGACATGAGTATTGTGTTATACTTTTTAAAGTTTAAAGTAATTAAATGTAATTATAGTCAAACTTCTTATATTGATGTAATTCACCAAATTTCATAGGTGTTTGTGCAATTTCCCCTCAAAAACTAGATTAAATCGATATTTTTACTAAACTTTTTTCTTCCTTCGAAGAAGGGATAGTTTCTTCAATTCCAACATGCCAAATGAAACTAGCAAAGCTTTTGATTAAAAATTTATAATCATCTCTATATAGGCTTCTTCGACTTCACCATCGTTCATCCAAATAATTTAATCAATGACTTAGGGGTTGTTTGTTTTTTACACTTAACACTTAATAGTACTGAATTAGGCCAATTAAGAGATTTTTGTTTATTTTTTAAGTGGTCAAACCACTTAAAACAACCCAAAAACCACTTAAAAAAAAAAGTTATACTTTTTTACTTTTCACTTAATACAAAATCACTTAATGATTTTATAAATATATTATTCCAAGTTTATACTTCCTAAAATAACATATTTTCAAGTTTATCATAATTTTACATTATACAAATTTCTTTTAATACATTAACAAACAACATTAAAAAATAAAAATTCTAAACATCTCAACATCAAATTTTTCTATAGTTATATTACTATATTTCTTCAATCAAATTTCGGTAAGAATCTTTATTGATTTTTTTATTAATCTACTTGTGGAGTAGCCTATATTGTGTTTATTTGTTAAAGTTTCACTGTATTATTGATGTTTTTTGTTTATGTATATTGATGGAAATTTGTTTGTGTATAACAGAACCTCAAAGTTTCTCCTCTTGTTTCTCCTTTTGATTTTTTTAATCTCAAAGTTTTTATCGAATCTGTTATTAATGTATAATAAAACCTCAAAGTTTTTTTTTTTTTTTAGTTATCGAATTTGTTATCGATATATATTACTTTACAATTTCAATTTTTGTTGTAGTAATAATTTAATTTAAGATCATTTTATTTATTTTTATTTGAATATATAAATTTAATTGACTCTACTATAATAATTCATCTTATTTTAATTATGAATCAAAATATTATATATATAAATGTTTTAATATTTGTTAAATAATTTATTATAATTGACTGTATCATATTAAATAAAGTTACTTAATAACTAATAATAAAAAGATATAAATATCAAATTATTAGTATTTATTAACTTTAAAAAACAAATAAGATTATTATACATTCAGAAGTAAGGAAAAATAAAAAATATATTTATCAGATTTTATATTCAAATCATTATTCAATCTTCAGCAGCACTGTTTAATCTTAAGATGAAAAAACAAATAATCCCTTAGTTGATGATTATGATATTGATAATGAACTTGTACTGTTGCGTTTCAACTCAAGGGGTTTATACTTCCTCCCGCCACCGGTTTTTTTTTTTTTGGTTCCTTTTTTTATAATACTTATTTTGCTTTCTTTTCGCCCGTTATCTTTTCATTTGGCCACTTCATAAAGATATCTCACTTCAAAAGTGTCTCTTCACATATTTCAGAAAACATAAAAAATAAAAAACATATTAATTTTGTCTACTCATCTTTGTTGATAAACATTTTGCATCAACCATTCAACCTTTAATTTCTAACAACCCTTACAAAGGATATTTATACAATTTCAATTTAAAAAAAAAAAAAAAAACCACTATACACTATACATAATTACCACTTAACTTGGGGTTGTGCAATTTATCTATTTAATTATAGAATTTTTTCTGAAAAATAACTAAGTTAAAAAAGATATATAGCATTAAAAAACTTAATTAAATTTGTTAATACTTTTGTAAACTATAATTAATTTACATAAAAATAGTAGTTCCTTAATTATTGGTTTATACGAATTAATAATAGTTCGCAACACGTTTTATATTATTTACCGAAAGTTTCTCTGTCTATACATCATCAAATTCATATATGTATCTAATTTTTGCCTTTGGAAAGTATATTTAATTATAAACAAATTTTTGAGATGCCCGTCAGCTCATCATGCCAACTGTACCTAATTTTCAAAATTCATATATGCATCTAATTTTCAAAATTCATACTGAATTGATTATAAATTAATAGGTAGTACGCCTCATCTAAATTATGATGACACATTATGTGACAGATCCAGTAGAAAAACAAGAAAACAAAATTTGCATAGCTGGCTAGGGCCAGCAGAGAAGATTTGAGATCAACAAAAGTCTCTAGTTTGTCAGTGTACGAGTCTCATCAATTCAGTAAAGCTTAAACTGTCATGTCGCCCACGCCGATATGTGTATAAAGTGTCAAAAGTATTGCCCTGCAGGTAGAGTAGTGGAAGTTGAAACAAGATGAAAACATGGATGGTGGTTGGCGTCATGATCGTGTTTCTTCGTTGATCACAAGCACAACTACTACAAGATCGAATGTAAAGGGAGGTTGCCTTCACAGATGTGGGAATGTAGGTGTTCCGTATCGTTGAAGTTGATGCCACTAACTTAAATTAACGGAGGCATATATAAAGGTATGACTATTTCATAAATTGAGGTACATGTGAAACATATATGAAAATATGTGCCATTAAGATAAATAATGTGAAATTTGGTGGATCAAATAATATGATGGCATTTACCAACTTTGTATTTAAAAATTAAGAAAAGTTAGTTGCATCTCTACACTTTTGTCTATAAATAGATAATTATAGTTCACCTCTCATTATCCCATTTTCAAACTCTAAAGCTTGTTTTAAAAGTTTTTCTCCTAAGTTATTTTTTAAATTTTAGAAAGAGATTGTATTATTGTTATTGATCTAATAAAATTTTTTTAATTTTAATCCGTAAATATTTTTCTTACATTAAAAATTTTATTACATAAATATCATGTTTACTATTTTTTTTATTATTTTTATTTTTTTAATATCATTTTTAATTTTAAATTTACGTTATATTAGAATAATATCAAATTGTAGTCACACTTATCCGTTTGGGATCGACTATTCCAGCTGTGATGTAACCAGCAGCTTTCTACCGCATTGCAATTTGAGATACTTTCCTCCTCAACTCATTTTTGGAAATATATATATATATATATATACACGTGTCGTCAATTTGAGCTCTGTTATAGGAATGATAAGAAATTCTGCGCTCACAATTTTTTATCTCAAGGGTAAAATTGTAATTTCACTTAATTAAATGTACACCCAGCACCCGGACTGTTAGACGAAACAGTACGCAGACAAAAAATTGAGCGTAAGAGTAAAACTGTCATTTTACAAAGCCCACATGACACCATCAAATATTATTAATAATACTAAACTTTTCCGTCGAATGGTTGTCGGTGCCGTTGGCACCAGTCAACTTCCACGTCAAGTGTAGGCGTGGTTCGACACCCGCTCCCCCCACTTTCTATATATATATAATAATATAATATATAATCTTATATAATATATAATATATTAATAATTTCTGTCCCACCATCAGTGTGGGTTGTCCTCCCACCCCTGTGTGGGTTGTTCTCCTACCTCAGTGTGGGTCTCTCCCCCACCTTCGTGTGGGTGGCTCTCTTCCACTTGGGAGTCGTCCCCCCAGGCCGTGCCATAGTGTAATATCTCGGTTCAATGGTCCTGGTTGTTCTCTGAGCTTGTCCCAGTTACAGTTCCTGTATTAAAAAAAATAATACTTAACTTTTCCAAAGGAATAATGGACTTTTCAAACCAGAAGTTGATAGGCAGTACAATCTATCTAAATTATGAGGACACACTATGTGACAGGCCCACTAGAAAAACAGGAAAACAAATTTTGTACAGCTGGCTGGGGCCAGCAGTGAAGATTTGAGATCAACACAATTTGTCGCGTATGCTGATATGTGTATTAAGTGTCAAAAGTATTGCCCCGAAGGTAGAGTTGTGGAAGTTGAAACAAGATGAAAACATGGATGATAGTTGGCGTCATGATCATGTTTTCTTCGTTGATCACAAACACAACAACTACAAGACCGGATGTAAAGAGGGGTTGCCTTGACAGATGTGGGAATATAAGTGTTCCTTATCCGTTTGGGATCGACGATTCCAGCTGTGCCGTAAACAGCAGCTTTCTGCTACGTTGCAATTCGAGTATATCTCCTCCACAACTCATTTTTGGAGAAAACATACCTGTCCTCAATATATCAGTGGAAAATGGCACCTTGATCACCAGCATTAAGACAGCGCACCGCTGCTATACAAAGTTAGGTGAATTGAAACAACATTCTGTTAATCAGAGTACTATTGACCTTGGTTTTGGTCCATTTAGGTTTTCAGACACCAGAAACAAGCTCACAGCTTTTGGGTGTAGTGCACTGGCTCTCATGAGTGTCAATGAATTCTTTGGGAGTGGCTGTGTCTCCTTGTGTGACCATGACACTCTAAACTTCACTGAAGGAGGACAAGATTCATGTTCTGGTGTTGGTTGCTGCCAGACTTCAATACCCAAAAGTCTCAAGACATTGAATATTGAACTTGGTAGCGTAGACAACCACACAGATATCTGGGATTTCAATCCCTGTGATTACGCATTTATAGCGGATGATATGACTTTCGACATTTCACATCTGAATCTCTCTGATGGTCCAGATAAGATCCGAGATACAAATGTAGTAATTGAATGGGTAATTGAAGAAAAAACATGCCATGAAGCAAAGCTAAATTCATCTACGTACGCTTGTACTAAGGATGCTGAATGTTATCCCTCTGAAAATGGAAAAGGATATCGTTGCAGATGCCTGCCAGGATTCGAGGGAAACCCTTATCTACCATCTGAGCAAGGATGTCAGAGTACGATCTTCGTTACCTACATATTTTTACTTGTCAAAACAAATTTCTCATTTTAGTTTATTTTCACTGATTTTTGAGATCCTGTGTGTTGATAGATATTGATGAATGCAAAGACCCAACGAAAAATCCATGTCGAGAAGGTACTTGCAAGGACACAATCGGCAATTACACATGCACATGTCGATTTGGCACGCAGGGTGACGGTAAAACAGGTTGTCGAGTGTCTCGTATCACCATTATCGTTGCAAGTAATATGCTATTTCAACTTACTTTCTTTCTCTTTTTATATATATTTTATCATTATTTGGAATACCCATCTCATAAAGGATGAGGTTAAGGTTAATTAATTAAGAGCATATTGTAAATTAATTATCTAGTTCAAGCCTTAGATGGAGCAAATTTTATGTATTTATCACAATTTAATTATCTCGTTAGTATAAATTAGTATAAATTAGTCAATAGCTAGTCAACTTCAACTAATCTAAGAATATTCAATAAATCTAAGGATGTTATTATCTTTTATCTTATTTTTATTTTTAAATAAAAACAAAATATAAAATATGATTATAAAAAAATTCATATATTTTAGTGAGATTTTCACTGTCCTTCGTGTTGATAGATGATGTTGGTGCATGATAAAGATCAATGTCAAAAAACTAAAAAAAAAAAAAAAAATTAAGAAAAATATAATTGAGCTTCTTCTTCTACTCAAACCAATTTCTTCTTTTTCTTCTTCTCCTTTTCAACTCCAAATTGAGCTTCTTTTTCTTCTTCTTCTCAAACCTGATTATCATCTGTGTTCGTTGAACACAAATGAGCCTCTGGGCTCTCCAGATGAAATCTAGGTTCCAATCTGTTATATGTATTTTTCGGACTCATTAAATGAGCTGGTAAAAGCCCAATTCAGGCCCAATAAGAAGGCCCGATAAAGGTCAAAGCCTAATCAAAGTCCATCAGAAGAGGCCCAGTATCGATTCTAAGGCCATCAAACTCTTCAGCTCGCTCAGGTGAATCCTTCAGCTGACATCAACAGACCTGTGAATACAGTCAGACCGCAGCTCGCCTCATACGTAGCTCGCTATACAAGCTCGCAAACTACCAGACTGTCATAGATACGTCAGCTCGTTCAGAGGCGTAATTAGTATAGTATCTTCCAGAACAGGCAATTACTTGATTCAACCATGATTCTCTCTCCGAATATGGTAGTTACCCAATCAAACCGTGACTTCCTCATTAAATATGAAAGTCTATTCGAATTCAAACCAAATCAACATCATCCCTGATTTTATGGAAGCAATTTCCTAATATTATTCAAACACATTAGGAAGTATAATTAATTTATAATTCTTTTCCTTATTTTTCCTGATTATTTGGGAATGTAATTAATTCAGGATTCTTTTCCTGATTTGCTACAACCAGAATTGTAACACCTCTTTCCCTATAAATAGGGATTAAGATCATTGTAACATCATCAGAGAATAATCAATAATACACTGTCACTCTGCAGAACTTAAGAGACAGACAGTCGTGGACGTAGGCAATTATTGCCGAACCACGTAAAAGCTCCGTGTTCCTCGTTTGATTCTCGGTATTTGTCTGTATCTTCTCTTGGTATTTGTGCTTTCTCACATTGATTGCAGGTATTGGGTATTGATTACTCGTCGACTGAATCCAACGTCGACATTTTGGCGCTAGAAGGAGGGCCCAAACTGCAATCTTTTTCATCTCAACTCATCGATTTCTAATATGGCAAAGACCAGATCAAACAGGTTCCTTGGAGATGATGACCAGGCGGAGAGTCATATGAACCAGTCCCAACAGAACGTTCAGCCCACACAGGACGCACCCATGCATGTTGCAGGAACGTCCCGTGGACAGACACTTGGCGCCGTGATAGGCATCCCTCTTTTGCCTCCTCGTCAGACCGTTCCAATTGCCCCATTAGCCGAAGGGCAGAATGTGCTGATTCAGAGGCAAGAAGCGCTGGAGGATACGGTCAGACAACTCACAGAGGTCGTTAATATGCTGGTACAAACTCAGGTACAGAACATGCCCAGGGTTGAGGTTCAGGTACCAAGGCATGTTCCCCAACAGCATGAAGCGATGCAAATACCTGACAGGCTGGCAAGGGAAGTCCCGCGACCTACAGGCTCAGCTCGCTCCTCCAATGCGCGCTCTAGGGTTGGAAGACACCTTGTTCGGGAAGAAAGGGAGGTCGCGCGCCCAGATAGCCTGGTGGTAAGGCTGAGCCAGGATGGAAACCGGCGGGAGGCGTTTGGCCACGATAGAGCCAGAGTTGCAGCTCGGCGATTTGATGATGAACAAAGACAGGGAAGATCCTATCAACCTGATGGTCTGTTCGAAGAAGACGAAAGGTATGACCCAGAGCACTCTGCCTCTAGTCATGATCACAGGAGGAGGTACGAGCTCCGGGATCCACAGGTAGAAGAGCTCATTCAGAGGGTCCAGTAGTTGGAGGCACGACCTGGAGCCCCGGAGCAGCGTGGGTACTATGGGGGAAGGACTCCCTTCACAAGGGAGATTGAGACACAGCCTCTCCCCCCAAGGTTCAAGATGCCAAACATCCAGCAGTATAATGGGGACAGTGACCCCTATGACCATCTCGACACCTTCAACGTTCAGATGGACCTGCAGACAGGAAGTCCGATGGTGAAATGCCGAGTATTCCCAGCTACATTGGGGGATATTCCGAGGACGTGGTTCAAGAATCTCCCAGCTCGCAGCATAGGAAGTTGGGAGCAATGCCAACAGAAGTTCGTTGGTCAGTATAGGGCACTAAGAAGACAGCTCGCTCCATCCTGCCACCTAGCCACCATCTTTCAGCGTCAGGGTGAGTCGTTGAAGGAATACATCACCAGGTTTAGACGCGAGGTCGCTAATGTTGAGCATCCGTCAGATGAGAGTATACTGACAGCGATCTCAGCTGGGCTGCGCAAGGATGGAAAGTTATACGAAAGCATTTACAAGTCCCCAGTAAAGGATTTGAGAGAATTATATGAGCGAGCTGTGAAGGAGATTAGGTGGGAAGAGACCTTCGGCTCGAAAAAACAGAATCAGAAGAATGAAGCGGACAGTTCCAGCCAGCCAAAGAGGAGAAGTAATAGCAGGAACGAAGAAGGAAGAAATAGTGGCTCGAGTAACCAGATCGCCAAGAGAACAAGAAGAGAGCCAAGGTATGAGCGACCTCAGCGTCAAGATCGCCATGAAGGATACAGCGTCCTGACGGCATCACCGGACAGTATTTACGCTGCGGAGAGAAATAAGGAGGATTTTGGGAGGCCCAATCCTATAAGGGCTCCCGTTCATCAAAGGGATCAAAACAAGTTCTGTGTCTATCATAATGAGATCGGGCACAGTACTTCAGATTGCTGGGCGTTGAAGAACGCCATTGAGAAATTGATCAGGCGAGGTCGCTTGGGAGACTATGTAGCAAAACCCGCAGACTTGCGACCTCCACAACAACGACCTCACTATCAACAGCCAATACATCAGCATCAGCCCCAACGAGCTTCCGAGCCAGATCACGAACTTGTGGTAAGAACCATTTTTACCATTTATGGTGGCCCCCATATCGCAGGTGACTCCAACAGATCGCATGAGAGGTATGTCTGAGAGGCGAATCATTCTTTTCAGCTCAATGGGTCAGAAGGACCTGCAAAAAGGGCAAAGCTGACCTCGGACGAGATTGTATTTACAGATGAAGATGCAAGAGGAGTGATCTGGCCTCATAACGATGCGCTGGTCGTGCGAGCTAAAATCAGCAATGTGGAAGTTAGACGTATCATGATTGATACTGGAAGCTCGGTGAACGTGATGTATCAGAGTTGTTTTGATCAGATGGGGCTGCGAGCAGAACAAATGGCACCGTCCCCAGAGCCTTTATTCGGATTCACTGGAGATGTTGTAGTACCAGTGGGGCAGATTAAGTTGCCATTGACTCTTGGGGAGGCAGGTTGTCAGGCAACAACCCTGACAGACTTCTTGATCATTGACTGCCCATCAGCATATAATGTGGTCCTCGGGAGACCTGCCATGAATGAGTTGGACGTGGTTACTTCGACCAGAACTCTCACAGTTAAGTTCCCAACTCCTAATGACATCGGATGTATTCAAGGAGAGCAGCACCTAGCTCGACGCTGCTATGAAGATGCTGTCAAAATGGGTGTAAGAGGAAATAAGGTGAACGTGGTCTCAGGGGGCGAGCCACGAGCTATGACTGAGAAAGGAGTCAGTCTCGACCTGGACCCTCGCGAGATAGATACAGAACGGGTTACGGGGCCAGTTGAAGAATTAGAGGATGTACAAGTCAGCGAGACAGATCCAGAGCGGTGCCTAAAGCTGGGCAGAGATCTAGCTCCAGAATTGAAAACCTAGCTCGCTGACTTCCTGAAGACAAACTTGGATGTATTTGCGTGGAATCATGAGGACATGGTGGGAATAGATCCAAAGGTGATATCTCGCAGATTGAATATTGATCCATACCACAAACCAGTTCGTCAGAAGAGAAGGGCAATGACATGGGAACGTTACTTAGCACTAAAGGAGGAGGTAGACAAGCTGTTGGTTAACAAGTTCATCAGAGAAGCTTACTACCCGACCTGGGTCGCCAACCCTGTGCTAGTGAAGAAAAAGAATGGAAAGTGGAGAACTTGCATCGACTTCACTGACCTGAACAAAGCGTGCCCGAAGGACAGTTTTCCCCTGCCAAGGATAGACCAGCTCGTGGACGCTACTGCTGGCCACGAGCTCCTGAGCTTCATGGACGCATATTCGGGATATAACCAGATCCCAATGAAACCTGAAGACGAAGAGCACACCTCATTCATGACTGATCGGGGGTTATATTGCTACAAGGTGATGCCCTTCGGTTAAAAAATGCTGGAGCGACCTACCAACGCTTGGTAAACATAATGTTCGAGGAGCAGATCGGAAAGACCATAGAGGTCTATGTCGATGACATGCTAGTAAAATCCAAGCAGATAGTTGACCATGTTCACGACCTGGGAGAGATGTTTCAGATTCTGAGGAGCTACCAGATGAAATTGAATCCGCTCAAGTGTGCGTTTGGAGTAGCTTCTGGGAAGTTTCTAGGCTTCATGGTCAACAGTAGAGGAATTGAAGCAAACCCTGAGAAGATCAAGGCATTGATCGACATGAGATCGCCAACCAGGGTGAAAGACGTATAGAGCCTTAATGGCCAGGTCGCAGCATTGAGCAGGTTCATTTCGAAAGCTACAGACAAGTGTGTCCCTTTCTTTGACATTCTGAAGAAAGCAAAGAGCTTCGAATGGACTGAGCAATGTGAAGTAGCCTTCCAGCAGTTGAAGGAATATATGGGGCGAGCTCCACTTCTCTCTAAGCCCAAAGAAGATGAAAAGCTGATCTTATACTTGGGAGTGTCAAAGCAAGCTCTGAGTGCTGCACTGGTGAGGGAAGAAGAAAAGACACATCTTCCGGTGTATTATGTAAGCAAGCAGTTGCAGGATGCTGAAACCAGATATTCGCAGATGGAAAAACTAGCTTACTGCCTGGTGATTGCATCAAGGAAGCTGCGACCTTATTTCCAAGCTCATACAATTGAAGTCCTCACCCAATATCCGTTGAAACAAGTCTTGCAGAAATTGACACCTCAGGTCCTTTGTTGAAATGGGCAGTGGAGCTCGCGCAGTTCGATATTCAGTTCAAGCCAAGGACGGCTATCAAAGCTCAAGCTCTGGCAGACTTCATTGCGGAGTTTACAGGACCTGTGGATGATGAAACTGAGTCTTCTGAAGATCCAGCATGAGAGCTTTATGTTGATGGATCAGCCAGCGAGCAGAGAGTTGGAGCTGGAATTCTACTGATCAGTCCTGAAGGCCACAAGATCCTTTGTGCTCTAAGGTTTGGCTTTCAGGCAACAAACAATGAGGCTGAGTATGAAGCTCTGCTCGCGGGACTGCGTTTGGCTAAGGAGATGCGAGCTGAGCGTTTGAAAGTCTTCAGTGATTCGCAGCTCGTTGTCGGCCACGTATTGGGGGAATATCAAGCCAGGGGACCAAAAATGACCCTCTACCTCCAGAAAGTTCACGAGCTGCTAGGTGCATTTCAGAAGTACGAGATGAAACAGATCCCGCGAGCTCAGAACTCGCATGCTGATGCACTAGCTCGCCTCGCAACTACACGAGATGCAGATTTCCTTAGGGGAATCCCAGTTGAGTTTCTACCAGCTCCAAGTACGGAGGAAAAGAATGTGACGATGGCCATAACCGTACAGCCTAACTCCTGGATGAGCTCAATTCTCAATTATTTGCAAGATGGAAAGCTGCCAAATGACAAGCTGGAAGCCCGGCGTCTGCGGGCTAGAGCAGCCAGATATTGCATCTATGATGATGCACTGTACAAGAAGGGGTTCTCAGCTCCACTGCTAAGATGCATTGATGACCCTGAATGTGAAACAGTACTGAGGCAAATACATGAAGGCCATTGCGGGAATCACGCTGGGGGGCTGTCTCTAGCTCAGAAGGCACTTCGTCAAGGCTTCTACTAGCCCACCATGAGGCAGGACGCCATTAACTTAGTGAAGAAATGCGACAAGTGTCAAAGATTTGCCCATGTTTCGCGAGCTCCACCAGCTTACCTCCAGCAGATGGTGAGCCCGTGGCCCTTTGCGATTTGGGGGATGGACCTGATCGGACCCCTACCAATGGCTCGTGGAAGATGCAAGCATGTAGTGGTCGTAGTGGATTACTTCACCAAGTGGGCAGAAGCAAAAGAGTTAGCTGAAATCTCCACAACAAAGATTGAGAAATTTGTGTGGAGCAACATTATTTGCAAATTTGGGGTTCCACAGCAGATCGTGACAGATAATGGGACCCAGTTCGCTAGTGACCAGTTTCTCAGGTTCTGCAACGACCTCAAGATCATTAAAAGCTTCTCAGCAGTGGATCATCCACAAGCCAATGGCCAAGTTGAAGCAGTAAACAAGATCATCAAGCAGACCCTGAAGATGAAACTGGAAGCAAAGAAAGAAGCATGGGTAGATAAGCTTCAAAAAGTATTGTGGTCTTACAGAACCACAGCTCGCAGCTCCACTGGTGAAACCCCGTTCTCAATGATGTATGGATCCGAGGCTATGATCCCACCTGAGTTTGAAGTTACCTCGCAAAGAAGAGCAACCTTCAATCCAAATGACAACGATCAGCTACTTGCAACAAACCTGGACCTGCTTGAAGAGCACAGGGAAACGGCCAGGTTAAGGGTAGCTGTCTATCAGCAGAGAATAGCGAGGTACTACAACAAGTATGCTCGGATTCGCAGATTTAATGTAGGAGACTTAGTATTGCGTCTCATTCTGCCTGGAGCCCGCAAGCCAAGTGATGGATCCTTAGGCCCGAACTGGGAAGGACCATATGTTGTCACAGTAAGCTTGGGGAATGGGGCTTATCATTTAGCTAACAATGAAAATGGAGCCGAAGTCCCTCGAGCTTGGAATGCCGAGCATCTCCGCCCTTATTATCAGTAAACTCTTTGTAATATGTAATTCAAAATCATTCTAGTTAATGAAAAGCTCCATTTTCCCAGTTTGTGACTCAATTTATTTCACTAAGGCTAATGGGCTCCGAGCTTAAAAAGCAGGCGAGATGACGACCCCTGCATAGCTCGTAATAAAATTAAAGAGCCAAAAAAGCAAGTGACTAAGTGTCTTTGCATAGCTCGCCAATGAGCCTAAAAAGCAGACAAGGTGACGACCCCTGCATAGCTCGCAATAAAATTAAAGAGCCAAAAAAGCAAGTGACTAAGTGTCCTTGCATAGCTCGCCAATGAGCCTAAAAAGCAGGCGAGGTGACGACCCCTGCATAGCTCGCTACAAACAATGAGCCTAAAAAGCAGGAGAGGTGACGACCCCTGCATAGCTCGCAATAAAATTAAAGAGCCAAAAAAGCAAGTGACTAAGTTTCCTTGCATAGTTCGCCAATGAGCCTAAAAAGCAGGCGAGGTGACGACTCCTACATAGCTCACAATAAAATTAAAGAGCCAAAAAAGCAAGTGACTAAGTGTCCTTGCATAGCTCGCCAATGAGCCTAAAAAGCAGGCGAGATGATGACCCCTGCATAGCTCGCAATAAAGATCAAGAGCCTAAAAAGCAAATGACTAAGTGTCTTTGCATAGCTCGTTAATAATGAGCCTAAAAAGCAGATGACTAAGTGCCTCTGCATAGCTTGTTAGCATTTTAACAGTCCAATTACTTGTACTTACAAAATTTTATTTGTCGGATTAAGTAATTGCTTTGATTATTATCAGATATAGAGCTCGTTGATGATCAGCTCGCAAGGAATATAGTAACTCTAAAGATGAAGAGCATGAAATATGTTATACACAGTAGCTTAAATGTATTCAAACACAGAAGAAATAATGAAAGAAATTTCATTAAGTATGAGAGCTGTTTACAAGTTAAAAGCAGAAAAAATACATGTAAAAAGAAAAGAAGACAAGTTTTCAATCTTGAGCTGAAGGGCCTGGGTCTGTTGAAGGTTCTTCATGTGAAGGAGGTACTCCAGAGGCATCGAGGTCGATAACTGGCTCAGCTTGGGAGGTCGTGCCAAGAGCTTGCTCAGAAGGAATTGGACCAACTGAGGATGAGGTAGCTCGTGACTTAAAATCCTCAACAGTTTCAAGTCCTATGTCCCCAAAGATAGAAAAATTCATTTCCGGGTGGGACGTCCACAACGTGAACAGAAAGTCACGACCTGTTCTTTCCTCAGCCTCGTCCCTTGCATCTGCAACCTGCACTTCCAATTCTCGAGCAACTTGCTCTCTGAAGACTGTTAACTCCTCGAAGGCATTATCTGCAAGCTGATTAACGTCTTCAGCATTTTTCTGAATGGCTTCTGCTCGTTTCTTTTCAGCCTCGGCTTGCTGAATGGCCTCCGCCACCTGTTGCCTAAGAACCTCAGCTCGATGCTCTGCCTCCACGGCACGTTTAGCCACGGTTTCAGCCTCTTGAGCTCGTTTTGCTGCAGCTTCCTCAACACGTTTGACAGCGGCTTCCACTTCTTCAGTACGTTTTTCAGCAGTCTCGGCTCGTGTCACTGCAGCCTCAGTTTGACGATCGAGCACTTCTATTTTTTCCTCTGCGGTTGTAGCTCGCTGCTCGGCCAGCTCGGCCCGCTGTTCGGACTGCCTCAGCTCCTCTTTTGCTGTAGCTAACTGTGCCTTGAGATCTTCAGCAGCTTTCTGGGCCAGCTCAACCTGCTGGTCATTCTGCTCCAACACTTCTCTTTGCATGTCGCACTCTTGTTGAATTTCCAGCAGAGCTTTTTCGGTAGCCTGTTTAGTCTCATTCGCTGCGGCCATCTGAGTCTGAAAGTTTTCTATGGATCGACCAGCCAAGGACGCTATCTCATCGTTAGCGACCTCCAGCTCGCTTTGCAGCTTCATTATTCGATCTTCATTGATCTTGGTAATTCTACGTTGCTTCATGGCAGCAAGGGCAGCCTGAAAATCTTACAAGTTAATACACGATGAAGGAAAAGAGGCCAGAGGATAAAGAAAAATGACTTACCAGCATAGAATGACGAGCTGCGAATTCATCCAGCTCCACACCTAGGAGGGATTAATTCTCCAAGACTCATGCATGAGTAAACATAATGGGCGCCCAGTTACCAATGAATGAAGTCAAATATCTTCCCCCAAGCCCGAGCTCGGTTTTTGGTCTTGTAGGGGAAGAGGTTCTTTCCCGCTCCGAAAGATCGGGCACATTGGTTGAGTAAGTACCGCGTCACGAAGTAACAGTACGCTTGGTTACATGCCCGCTGGGGCCATCTCGGGTTGCCTGTGAAGCAACCTTGGGAGGAGCATCTCCTTTTCCAGGCTGCGAACTGGAAGCTGGAGTCGGCTGAAGACCTGAAGAACCAGCAGCAGGAGGCACTTCGCTGGGAGCGGCGCTTGAAGGACCAGCGGCCTGTTTCTCAGCAGCAGCAGGCACTTCGCTGGAAGCAGCGACCACAGGAGCCTGGTCCTCGACAGATGGCTTGGAGCGTTTTAAAGGGGCCGTTGGAGTGGCTAAGGCCTCGGCAGGCCGTTTCGCTGAAAGAGTCGAGGAGACGAGAGATGTAGCAGGTCGCTCAGCTGGAGGAGATTTCAAAAGAGCAAGTTTTTTCCTATTTGCTGGAACTCGCCCAGAGGAAGGAACGGGGGCTGGAGCACGAGCTGGAAATGGTAGTGAGGCCCTTAGAGTAGATGTGTAATGTGGAGAAGAAGGTGAATCAACTTGTACACTAGGGGCTGTATGGGCTTGATCTGATCCTGTCCGAGCTGGGGCAGGAGCTGGAGAAGTAGTTTTTTGAGATGCACCCTTTGATAGGGTGCGAGCTGAAGACGATTTCGCCTTAGATGAGGTGCGAGCTGAAGCACCTTGGGTAGAAACCTTCCGAGCTGGAGAAGGTGAGCGAGTTGCACCCGCTGATGGTGAAGAGACTGATGGCAGAGGTCGGGAAGCAGACGTGTCCCCAACCTGAACTGGAACTTCAAAAACAGAAGGAAGTCTAGGTTTATCACCCATTTTGCCTATGTCCTCCTTGGATCGTAGAAGAAGGGATTCTTTAGGAGGAGCAAGGCCGTAAACTCTAAGGACCACATTGTCAAATTTGCTGCTGATGCCTACGTCCTCTGAGATTGCGAGCTTGTCAAGAGCTCGTTCCTCCTCGCTGCTGAGAGGAGACTCGTCCATTTTCAGCACTGCACAGCAAATGTTTAGATAATAACAAAGATACAAAATAAACTCAGCTCGCTATTTTTTCCTTTATGTATACCTGGTTTCAGGACGAAGCTGAAATTTTGGAGATCTGCGAGAGAGGGGCACGAGACGTAAAACCAGCTCGTCTTATACGGCCCGACGTTGGATTTGCCCTTCGCTTCTTCTTTGGGCAAGAGATCTTTGTATTGCGACGGACGGGCTGTAAGGTAGTAAATGCCATCCAGCTTCTCTCCTTCTGCTGCACTTAGAGCCTTGAAGGAGTAGAACTGCTGTATGATTTTTGGTGTAGGGGGACGAAGGCCGTTTCTGAGGAAGGCCACGGCCAGCGAGGTCAGCTGCGCATAAGAGTTTGGAGTCAACTGGAATGACGCGAGCTTGAACTTGTTGAGAAATACGATCAAGTATGGTGGAATGGGGAACCATAGCCCCTGCTCGAGATGTTGAACACTAACAGCGATGAATCCCCTAGGAGGATAACATGCATGATTCTGTGAACCAGGTAACAGTGCACGACAACCAAAAGGGATGTGGAATTGAGCGACAAGCCCTTCCACATCAGGACGTTTTAGCGATGAAGGGTGACGAGCGAACGTATCCCGAGCTGCTCTTCCCTGTATAGCATGTGCTCGGGCTTTATCATGTTCACGAGTTTCACTACTTGGAACAATTCCCTTGCGAGCTCCGCTTGAAGACATCTGAACAAGTTAAAAAAAAAAAAAAAAAAAGAACTAGAAGAAGAAGCGCCATGTTCAATAAACACAAGACTCAGAATGATGAAGGTATAACAAAATGTCATTGCAGGTACAACAATGGTGGTGAAACAAAATAAACCTAAAACAGAAAGTTTGAAGAAAAAGATGTCTTACCTTGAATCGTTGATGAGATTGAAAAACGGTGAGTAAGGGTGTTGATTTCGTGAAAAGGCAGTAGGTCCTGATTGCTGGAAAGTTTGAACACTTGATTGCTTTGAAAGAAAATGACAGATGAAAGAAGAAAATGGAAAAGGCTCCATCGGTTTATATAGACAAGCGAGCATGAACCCCAACCGTCAGATCTTGGAAAAGTGTAACCGTCATAAATCTGACGATGCAGTGAGAAGCACGGCTTTGGAAATCATGCAGTCGTCAGTTGAAAGACGTGCGCATTAAATACGCGTGTAAAGGACGTGCAGACGTCGCTTCAGTTACCACCTGCATGATCGCCACGTGTCGCAACTGAAAAGGTGGAATTTGAAAGTGCACAGAGGCAGTTATGAAGGGAAGCATGCCAAGGAAGCCAGCTTTTACCAGCAAGCTCAAACTCCTAGCTCGCAGAAGCAAACTGAGAGCTGGGGGGCTAATGTTATATGTATTTTTCGGACTCATTAAATGGGCTGGTAAAAGCCCAATTCAGGCCCAATAAAAAGGCCCGATAAAGGTCAAAGCCTAGTCAAAGTCCATCAGAAGAGGCCCAGTATCGATTCTAAGGCCAGCAAACTCTTCAGCTCGCTCAGGTGAATCCTTCAGCTGACATCAACAGACCTGTGAATACAGTCAGACCGCAACTCGCCTCATACGTAGCTCGCTATACAAGCTCGTAAACTATCAGACCGCCATAGACACGTTAGCTCGTTCAGAGGCGTAATTAGTACAGTATCTTCCAGAACAGGCAGTTACTTGATTCAACCATGATTCTCTCTCCGAATATGGTAGTTACCCAATCAAACCGTGACTTCCTCATCAAATATAGAAGTCTATTCGAATTCAAACCAAATCAACATCATCCCTGATTTTATGGAAGCAGTTTCCTTATATTATTCAAACACATTAGGAAGTATAATTAATTTATAATTCTTTTCCTTATTTTTCCTGATTATTTGGGAATGTAATTAATTCAGGATTCTTTTCCTGATTTGCTACAACCAGAATTGTAACACCTCTTTCCCTATAAATAGGGATTAAGATCATTGTAACATCATCAGAGAATAATCAATAATACACTGTCACTCTGCAGAATTAAGAGACAGACAATCGTGGACGTAGGCCAATTATTGCCGAACCACGTAAAAGCTCCGTGTTCCTCGTTTGATTCTCGGTATTTGTTTGTATCTTCTCTTGGTATTTGTGCTTTCTCACATTGATTGTAGGTATTGGGTATTGATTACTCGTCGACTGAAATCCAACGTCGACGCAATCTAACCTAGATATATATCTAAGTTCAATTGGAACCTAGATGACAACTTGCAAATCACTTGCAAGTTGAACTTGAATAATCACCTGCATTCATTTGCAAATAATCATTTTCTAGTTTCCTAGTTGACAATGACATTCATTGCTGTGAAAATGGGGGGTTTTCTTTTGGCAGCTGTAATGAATCAAGTGCAGTAGACTTCTCATCTCTGATTCTGTTAATGCCTAACTTCTGAGTTCAAATCAAACCCAGACGAACATCATCTAAAACCTAGATGATGTTCATGATGATGTTTGATTGATGTTGGTTTGATGTAATTGGTTCGGTGTTGGTTTAATGAATCAATAGTGGTGATCATATTGATGGGTTTGGTTGATAGTAAAACAATGAGGCTCTTGATGATTGGTGGTCTGTTCAATCCAAATGGAGTTGGAGATGAATAGTTATGGAGATCCAGGTTCACTAAATATTTATTTATTTATTTATTTATGTTCTATATTTTTTTAAAAATTAATTTCTATTGTCCATCTTAACGAAATCAAAGATGAGTCTAGTATCATGAGCTACGCCAGTTTTTGTTACCTTTGACATCTCTAACTCATTTGTAGACACATCACTATTTGTCTTCAACATCAATGGTATTATCATCTATCTCTTGGTTTATGTTGATGACATTATCATCATTGGTGATAATGATGGGCTATACAACGGTTCTTCAACCTATTTGCTCACCAATTCTCCAAAAATGACCTTAGGCATCGTGCTTACTGATCCCATTAAGTACCATACTATTGTTGGGAGTCTTTAATACTTATCTCTTGCCCACCCCGACGTTTTCATGATGAACAAACTCTCCTAATTTATGCACCAACCGACTAGTGATCACTAGGTTGTTATTAAACGACTACTGCCACTTTCTTTGTGGCACTCTTGATCATGGTATTGTTCCCTATCGTTAGACATCACTCACTTTTCATGCATTCTGTGATGCCAACTAGGTAGGTAACAAAGATGATTTCACATCCATTAGAGCTTATCCTATGTATCTTGGTAGGAATCTAATTTCTTAAAGCTCTAAGAAATAGTGAAATGTAGCTCATTCCTCTACCAAGGCAGAATATCAATCTATCACAACCACTTTTTTTGAACTTTGATGGAGTTGTCATCTCCTTAGTGAACTTGGAGTCTCTCTAACACACTAACCAGTAATCTACTATGACAATGTTGGTGCTATAAATTTGTGTGCCAATCCAGTTTGTCACTCACAGATGAAACATAAAGCTTTAGATGATCATTTCATTCGAGAGCAAGTTTAGAATGATTCTCTTTGGGTGGCTCATGTCTCTTCCGCTAATAAACTAGCAAATGCACTTAACAAATTGCTTTTGCAAGCCCAATTTCAACTTATACAAGCCAAGAATGGACTCTCCTCTTGGAGCTCCATCTTGAGGGGACAAAATAAAGAAAATTCATAATTTGTAATTACAATTATAATTTTTCTAATTTTATATTCTCTTAGTAGTTCTTGGATTCCTATAAGTTTCAGATTTCTTATTCCACGTTATTATATTTTAGTTTAGGATTATAATTAAATTAGTATTCCTATTTCTAATAATTTTAGGATTAAAAATATTATTTAAAGATTTAGTTTGTTAGTTCTTAGTATGTCATAATTTCTTCTCATTCTCTCAATCTTTTTATGTGAATGGTGTGGACTTGAGAGTGTTTGTAATTGTGAATTTCCGTACAAACAAACTTTGAACATTGCCTTCCTAATGGACTATATTGATTATTAATAGATGGTCCATTGATTCATCTACTTTTGCGTTATCTCCTTAAATACTGTAGGAATAACATCAACACTTTTTAGATAATTCAATAAAAGCTAGCTTGTCGTATTCTAAGAGTGTTTTGGGTTACTTTAACTTATGACATAAATAATTAGTTCATAAGTTTATATCACAGTCGTGTTTGGTAATGATTTTAAGATCAACTTATTTCATAAATTGCTTTTATAATAATTTGCTTCTAAGAAGTTGATCATTGCGGATTGTTTTTGAAATTGATGGTTATTGGAAAAGCTAGAGCAATTTTTTGTTTTTTTGGTAACAATAGTTTAATTGTTTCGTTTCTTTGCATGTAGTCATTGGAGCAATCACTCTGATTGTGATTATGGGACTTTCAATTACATACGCATGGAAGCAAAAGAGAAAGCAGATGAACTTTTCAAAAAATGGGGGTATGGTATTAAAGCGTCAAGGAATATTGAGGCTCATTAAAGAGGCAGAGCTAGCAAAAGCTACTAAAAACTATGATAACAGCAATTTACTTGGTGAAGGTGGTTTTGCTCGTGTTTATAAAGGAGTTTTGTCTGATAATAACTCTGTCGCAGTGAAGATACCTAAAGAAAATAAGCACAGCCAGGTGACGAAAGCGGTGGAAAAGTTTAAGATAAATGAGGAATTTGAACAAGAAATTACAATTGTTTCAAGGATTAAGCATAAGAATGTTGTGACACTGTTTGGCTTGTGTGTAGAAACCAAAGTGCCATTGCTGGTATATGAATATATTTCCAATGGAACTCTATATCAACATATTCATGGAATGAGTTCGAACGTTTTAGATAAATGGAAAAATCGTCTTAGGATTGCAGCAGAAACTGCACTTGCACTTGAGTACTTGCATTCTTTGGTTGACCCTCCAATCATTCATGGTGATGTGAAGTCGAAAAACATACTCTTGGATGAAAATTATAAAGCAAAAGTATCCGACTTTGGGGCTTCAGTGCTAATTTCTTCAGTGGCTTCAATTGGAAGTCTCCCTGGTGATGAGACTACCAAGCAAATTCGAGGTACTCTTGGTTACTTGGATCCAGAGTATATGTCTACAGCCATCTTAACAGAAAAGTCAGATGTTTATAGTTTTGGGATTGTCCTTATCGAGCTCTTGACGGGAAAAAAGCCTGGCTATCCTGTAGTCACATCCGACAACAATAAGATTAACATCACTGGCTACTTTTTGTCACTAATAAAAAATAATGGTCTCATTGAAGCTATCAACTTTGAGGTAGCTAACGAAGATGAAAAAGAGGAGATACAAGAAGTGGCTTGGATTGCGAAGAGATGCATTAGGTATAGTGGCACTGAAAGACCAACAATGAAACAAGTCTCTGACGACCTTGACAAGCTGGGAAAGTCACGTGACACTCGTAGGGTTGAACAAGACAGCGAATTTGCAGGGACACAACTCTTAATACCTCCATCATCTTCCTCTCTTTCTGAGCATCCGACTGCACCAACATTTGATATTTAGCGCAACAATCACACCGTGTGATATTGGACCAGATATTTCAATTGTATTCTTATCAGTGAACTATGGTTTAAGTTTTATATCATGATCTATCTAGCATTTATATTGAGTTTAAGAAACGTTTGGGACTACATTTTGAGATGTGTAATATAACTCTGTAATTTGTTTTATGTATTATCTAACTAGGATTATCATATGTATGTTTTCTGAGAGCAATGACTCCTTGTTTTTATTTACATACCTTAAAATACAAGTCATTTATACTTAATTGGCATATAAATTCACTTAAGGGAACCATTATCGAATCTGATTTAATGACGAAAAGTATTTATTCAACAATGACTTATATTCGAGTAACTTACCATAATAAAGAAGACACATAAAGATACCAATTGTACTCATGATATATTAGTCTAGGTGTGTGTGTGTCTCTATATATATATATATATATATATATATATATATATATTGTGTCTTGGGCCATGTGAGATTTCTACTCTTGTATTTTTTCATTGTTTGTAATCAGCTTGCATGTTGGGTTCTTGGACCCTAAAGATACAGTATATAGCCTTCTCCGTTTACCCACATCTGTTGTTCTCTTCTTCTTTTCAACTATTTCTAACTCACAAACTGGAATTAACCATTTTCATACCTTCGACCAAGTTTAGATTGTTCAATCTCTCCTGCCTACCATTTCAATTTCCTTTTTTTTTTTTTTTTCCTTCCCACTTGAACATGTAGTGAAAAAATACAAAAGATAACTTTTGTTGACTCCATTCTCCATATTCTCCATATTAGGTATGCATTTTAAGAATTTTACATATTTAATTATTTTATTTAATGTTAAAATTTGTACTAATTTAATCATAATTGATCAATTTAATATTTTAAAAAATCATTGAATTCAACTTAGCTAGTGATTTATTGTGCTTACATTGCGTGTTTCTTTTGAAGTAAATACAATTTCTAATGCATTTTATCTTATATTTGTAATATTTGATATATTGTATAGTTGTTTTGTAGAGAGACGGGGTCTCTATTTGTGATAGATATTATTTGTGTATTTAAATATTGGTAATACAACTGTATTGAATTTTTAGGAAGCTATAAAAATAGCGGAAAATCTGCTCAAATTTTTATAAAAGTTCTAACCCACCTTACCGATAATTCCTGGTTATGTCCTTGCATATCATCCATATTCAACGGAAACTTGTTTTCCAAATTGTAATATGATGATGATTATGGTGGCTAGAGTTGTTGAAGGAAAGGAACAAGGCAGGGGAACAAGTAGGATGGAAAGGAAGAGATTGAAAAGAAGAAAAAGAAGTTGATCATGGAAAAACTTGACATTATCGGATCAGCAACCTATCAGAAATCATCTGAAGGTTAGATATATTTAAACTTCCTATTAAACTCTTTTGCCATAATGAGCATATATATGTGAAAGATGGACTAGAGAAGCTAAATGCTTCTTTAGACAAGCAGTTATATGTTTCAGGTTGCATTATACGATGGTATTAGAGAATTACCAACTACACCATCTCAAACATAACTAGAACCGGGAGGGATCAAATTACATCATTTGGTCCGATAATATGGCAAACCATGATGAATTGTCAGAAACATGTCGCTCAAATTCCTTATCTTTGGGTATCACACAAGACAATCCAGTGTGAGTGGTGGTGGTGCAACTTTTAAGAGAGTAGAGGAAGTGATATATCTAACAAGCCAAACAAAGTAGTATCCGTCGACTAAAGCAGGACAATCAAATGTAGCAGGCGGTGGTGAAACTGTCGGAGTAAAGATGGTGGAAGATTTATATTTATCAAGCCATAGTCATCGAAGCAGTCACAATATAGTAGCACAGCTGAAGGAGTTGGTTCCCTAAGCTGTTAGATAAAATTTGATTTGCTTATCTACCCAATTAAGCAGTTGTCTATGTTTTCTATATTCATTTTCTTCCTAGTTAGTTGAAATATATATATATATATATATATGTGTGTATATATATATTAAATCTGATGGACAGAGAAACAAAGGATAAAAATAGAAATAAATAGTTATTATTTGATATATATATGATACAGACATTTTGATGGCCTTCGTATCCAAAATACATGTGACTTGAAAAATTAATTTAATACTCTTAACATGAAGTCCTACTCAGATATGCATCTCTTAACCCTAACAAAACATGGAATATATTGTATCTGCCTATACAGTGAACTAGAATAAAAATGAAATTTTTATTTGAACTTTTTGAAGAGAATATACATTCAAAACAATGACTGAATATTATTAATTAGCAACACATTTTTCAACGACACAAGTCTGAATCGAATGACTCTAACTTTTAATTGAAGTGGAATAAATTTAATTTAAATTGTTTATAGTCACTTACATTGCAGATTATGTCATGCTGTCAATGATAACTAGTGAATATATATATATATATATATATATAATCAGAAACCGCAAATGAAAAATAAACAATTTTAATAAAGACAAGCATATGTAAATCGATTAGCTATAAAACAAGTATTTGTGACAAATTATGAGCTTGCATGCATATTTATGTTTCTATTACTAATCGACTCTAATTGACATTAGTGATTAATTAGTAAGAGATCTAATGGGTTAGGCTTACATATTAATAATAGATTTTCTCTGGACAATGTGATCCATTCCGGTCCGCTACAAGTTGCACTGAGTAATATTTTTGTTCAAAACATGGTATGCAAGCCTAGTGAAACGAGGGATGTTGCTAATTTTTGGAAAATCAAAATAAAATTGGAGTGGCTGTCATTATTCTAAAAAATCGCACCCCATTAAAACTATATGTACACCCTGTTGAATATTATTCTAAAAAATTATAATTTATAATTTTGACTCACTTAATATAAGAAAATATATTTCTTTAATTTTATTTGCATTATACTTTGTAAATAAATGTCATCAATTTTTTTTTGTATATAAACTTAAAATTTTAATGGTGTGAACTTAATAAAGGGGTGTATATATACTTTTTTGAGGGATGCAAATATGCATCCTCATGAATTTTTGTGTATGTCTATCGTTTAACAATATTAGCGGAACTATAATCCATAAGGGCTGAACTCAGATTTTGGTTGCAAATTGATTAAGATTTTTAGTATTTTTAAGGAAAAAATAAATTATAAATTAGT